>VWZS01007489.1:1194593-1215411 GCA_013397075.1 Rhabdornis inornatus
AAAAACAAAATAATAATAATAATAATGATGATGATTTAATAGCAGGCAGCACCAGTCATGCAGTGTCAATGGCAGAAGCCTTAGCATATATTATTGCTTTGCTGGTAGCTGTCACCAAGCTTCTGATGGAATGCAGAAGGATCAAACCACACAACCTTTTGCCTTGTTTCAGTCACACTAGAGCTTCTGACAAATTATTTTCTTGTTTCTTGGGTTGGGCTGAAGTACACAAAGCAACAACTCAAAATGTGTTTGGGTATTTCACTACAACTGCACACACAGACCCCAAATAGATCTCCTTTTGTTCTCTGGGGGAAAAAAAAGAGAGAGATAAAATAAAAATATTAGTGCTAAAGAAGTAGGGTTTGGTGGTTTTCTTTCCTGACTTTCAGCAAGAGTGTCCAATGACAGTTTCTCAGAAGAAATGACCATTCTGAACTTGGTGCAGTGAATCCTTTGCTTGCCTGCCCTCTGCTAGCCCTGGCTTCAGTTCATTCTGTGAAATGGAAACAGAGGTGTTGTTTTGGCAAGGAGGTGCCAATTTGAGATCTTGAGTCCAGCTTTGCATATAATCAGTGTCTGCAGTCACAGTCACTGGCTGTTGGGGACTCTCACTTGGTTTTATTATAATATTTTAAGGTTTTATATGCATTTTTTTCTGCTAGGAAGTAAATATTTGTCCTAAAATTTCACCCTCCTCATTTTTTTGGGCACTTTTAGAACATCATAAAATGCATCAAATCATGTAATTTTGTTAATTTTGTGCTATTACATACACTATAGAATTTTAGTGCAGAGGTGTTCTTCCAGTGTGAGATTGCTATCGCGTGTACAAGTTTCATTTTATTTCATGGTAGGAGAATTTTCCAAAACGAAGAGTGAATTCGTGGATGTAAAATCTTTGAAAAATCTGCCTGCTCTGAGTTCCAGCTTCATGGGGCTGTGCTGAAAGCCTGGGTGGCTCTGGTGTTTTAGCAATACAAAAATGTATTGATTGATTACAGTTGCCAGATGCAACTCCTGTCCAGGAGCACCCTGGTTTAAAATTCCAGGTGTAAGCAGATTTTATTTAGTCCATGCTGCTCCTTTCCCCCCCCCTCCAGCTTGTCCCTTGTCCCCCCCTCTCCCACCCTGCATCCTTGCCTGCTCCCTCACGTGATAAATACCAGTGTCTCATCAAGGTCAGTGGGAAAGGCCCTTTTTACATATCTCATAAATTTTAGCCAGGTGCCACCGATGTGAGATTAATGTAATGGCACTCCAGCAAGCACTCAGGCTTGTCTTAATTATGCTAAGGTTGCCGGTTCACCGTTTCTCTTCATCTGTCTCCTGCTTTAGGGAACACTAAACACTATGTCATTAGATTGTCTGTTCCACAACATTGGCCCCTTTGCATTTACAAAGTCATCAGATGGCTTATGACCTAGCTTTTCTAAGATATTAAATTAAATAAATAGTCAAAACAAAAAAAAAAATTAAGTAGAAAAGGAAGCCTGTTGGTGGAAGGAGGGCAGATGGAGAAGAGCAGAGGGGGTCTAAATTCACATGCCTTCATGTCAGGCTGCAGTGGAAAGGGCTGCAAGCTTGGGGGGCTTTTCTTGCCTTATTGGCTTGGGGTTCTTTTCTTCCTTTTTTTTTTTTTTTTTTTTTTTTGGGTTTTTTTGGTTGGTTTTTTGGGTGGTTATTTTTTTTTGGGTTTTTTTTTTTTTTTTGGTTTTGTTTTGGGGTTTTTTTTTTTTTTTTTTTTTTTAATTTTTGGGGTCCTTTTAGTGTTTTCTTTTTTGTTTGTTTTTGGTGGTTTTGTTGTTGTTGTTTCTTGGGGTGTTTTTGTTTTTTGTTTTTTCCCTTTTCCTCTGGAATTTAAAAATTGTTTGGAGAACCAGTTGAGAAGGGGCCACCTGAGGCTCAAACCAACCTTGGATGTTTCTTCCCTGAGTTCTAGGAAGGGGACAGAGGATGGCAGGGTCCATGGGCTCTGGAAGGGGACAGCAGGGTCCATGGGCTCTGGAAGGGGACAGCAGGGTCCATGAGCTCTGGGAAGGGACAGAGGATAGCAGTCCCATGGCAGTGAGTGGTGTCTTTGCATCCTTCCTCCTGTTGGGGCAGGGAACCATTTCCTCCTACATCTGGGGCAGTATGAGTAATATTTCTTGGACATTTGTTCCTTTCCATCTGCAGGCTCTGTTTAGCAGCCTGGAAAAAAGGCTGACCTTGTTTTTTTCTTTTTTATTTTATTTATTTTGTGCTTTATGGCCACAATGAAAGAGACTTTTGTTTCTGGTCTGAGCGTCCCCTGCTGGCTTTCCAGGGAGGAGAGTTCAGAGACAACCAGGAAGGATTATCTGATGCACCAGTTTTAATTTCTGTGAAAATAAATGCCTCCAAAGGGCCTGAACAAGGCTTGTGTTGGAGCTGCACCCCGATTGGGGCAGTCTGAAAATTTTCCATGAGAAAAGAGAAATCAGGTGTCTGGTATGTTCAGTAGCAGCTTTCTGTGATGTACTTTGATGGTCACTTACTTTCTCCAGCAGTTTCATTCCTGAACAGTTTTCATTTCCTGAAAATTAAGGTGGGGATTGCAGGCGAGACAAGCTTTTCTGTTGATTTGCATGCACTGAATATTTCAAGTCTTAATTTCTGCCAAGGCTAAATTACAGCTTTGTGCTCCCTTTGCCACCTAGTACTTCTAAAAATCTTTTAAAAAGGAAAGAACAAGTATTCCTCACAAAGGAGGGCCTTATGTGAGCACAGAAATGCAGCCAGAGCAAAGCAGTCATGCTCTGAATAGCACACAGGGCTCACTCTCCTCCAAGCTCACCAAACCAAGGGAAAGGACCCAGTGATGAGGTGGTGAGAACAATCTGATTTTTTTTTTTTTAATCAGTGTTGTACACAAAGCTGCTGATTTACAGCTGCTGCTGTGTGCAGGGATTTCTGTACCAACATCTCCCTCTCTGCCTGGCTTTCCTGAGCCAGCACAGGACCTTGAGGTCCCTGCCTGGGTTTCCCTGCTGTTGTAATTAATGCAGCAGCCACACCTAACACAGGGAAAGCACAGGTGGTGCACACCTGACCTGGTAAAAATCAAGTACAGCACTTTATTGCTTTTAAATACATCAAAACTAATCTGTGAGTCCAAAACTAAGATTGCTGAAGGCAATCCTTGAGAGACTGTGTGTCACTTCCTGGTTACTCCAAGGCACAGATCTGTCACCTGGATGTCAAAGCATCAGGTCAATTACCAGTGGCACAGGAATTACTGCTGTAATTTATTAAAATGATTTTTATAATACAATAATAATTTCGCTTTATTAACATAATTTTCTTAACTTTTTTTTTAGCCAATAGACTTTCTGTAGTTGACTCTCCACAGAATAATTATTTTTTGACCCCCAGACATTGTTTTAAATTCACCTGCAGTGTTTGTGTAAGCAACTTAGTTTATAAGTGTTTTGAAAATAGTGTTAGCACCTCTGTTCAGGTTCAGTCTCCTGCCAGTGTAATTCCAGTGGAAGCTTCTGTCTGCAGTTGAACACAGCAACTGGAAATGTGCTATCCAGTAATGATCTGTGCTGGTGCATTGTCACAGCATTTTAGTGGAAGTAACTCCTGTCACCACAGCAGGAAGCACACCTATGACTTCTAAAATGTCTGGGAGAAGAAATACAGCCACGACAAACCCAGTCCTAATGGCACATTTCAGAGCACAGAAGGTCTTGCACTACCAACTTCTCTTAATGGGACAATATTTATTTTATATAGTGATTTGTTAAGCTGAAATTAATATGCTTACACACAGCTTGAATTCTAGCTTTGTTTTGCTTGTCTACTAGACTAGAAGAAATGCCACTTTCTTGGTTTTGTGAGTAACATTTTTGCAAAAACATTTTAGGAGTGGGTTTAGGTGACTGTGTAAGTGCTCCCACAGAAACCAGACCCCTGTGCCTGACCACCAGACATGTGAGCAGGATATATTTTTCTCCTCAAAACTCTTGACTTTACTGCAGGGAGTATTGACAAGCATGTGAACATCCATCCTGATGGCTCATGGAGCAAGGATGAAGCGAAAACATTGACTTTTTGCCTTACCTACCTGTATTTCCCAGAAGTAAAGAAAAAAAACCAAACAACCTAGGGAATGTAGATGCAAAGTGAAATAGTGCATTGCCTTGTTTTGGTTGGAAGTGAAATGTTTAACAATCAAGTGGCACATGCAGTGGGGACAGATGTGCTTTTAAAACACTGCAATTTTTCAGAAATTTTTCACTCTTCTGGGGGTTTTGCCTTTACCCAACTAATTTATTACTTTGATTGAGCGCAGTAATTGCGTGTTTAACTGAAGAAAATTGCTTCATTTAAACTAAAGTTTTATCTTTGTGTCAAAAAGCTTGTGAGCAGACTTGGGTGGATCTGGCTCTTTTCTTTGCCCACTACCATGTTCCTGTGTTGACTGGATTTTTTCAGAGCTCCTTGACCTTGCAAACAGGAGCTGCTCTCCCTGCTACCCAGGACCCTGGGGATAATGCCAACTTCTTTTCCATCCTTATTTCGAAAGGGAGAATGTGAGAAAACATTGATTTTCATTGGAAAACAACAGAAAACAAAACAATTGGTTTTCATTGAAAACATTGGAGGACCTGCCTAAATGTTTGCTGCAGACCATGGTGCATTTTTTTGGAGTGAAAGATGTGTGTCTTAAGGAAAAGGGTGGGGTAAAAGGAAAAATGTGGAAAGCCTACCAGGTCCAAGTCTTCGGAGCTGCGAGACAATTTTGGAAATGCTTTGTTCACTTAGAGGATGCTGGAGTTAAAAGATGAAAATTGCTTTTGCAGCAAAGTGCACCATAAGGTCTGCAGGGACAGATTAGCACTTTGGCTCTGTGTGCCTTATATAGTAAATGCTGCTTCAGTGGTTACTCTAAGATAGGACACGAAGGTGAGAGAAGTTAAGAATTGCTCGAGCCCCTGTGATTCACAGTTACCATCACATTAAAATGTGGGGAAGCTGTGGTTTTACTTTATTGGCAAAGACAGCAGTGGATCAATCAGGCAGTTTAGTGCAAGGTTCTTGTGTTGAATGGCTTGTAACTTCATGAGTTATTTCTGTGCAGCTGTGACACAGGATGCTTAATTTTCCCCTGATATTTAGTGAAAGCGGTCTGGATGATGGCCTGCTTTGATCCTGACTGTACATGGGTGAAAGGAAGGGCAGGGGGGTTAATTCTGACCAGGCTGGACAGGAGCAGAGGCAGCAGGGTTTTATCTGTGAATGCAAGATGCTGCATCTGTTATGGGCAGGGGTGGCACTGGATGATCTCCAGAGGCTGAGGTTTAATTCACCCTGGTACTGAAAGTAAACCCTCAGCCCATGAGCAGCTTGATAATCCCAAATTAGGGCCACACCATCACTGTTAACTTCTTTGAGAAGATCAGAATTGCCCTTCTTGGCATATAATGCATTTATTTATTTATTTGTGTTTGTTTTAGAGCTGCCTCAAGTGCACCCGTGACTTGGATGGGAATTTTGCACTCAGCTTAGAAATGTTGTTTATTCATTTTCTGTGAGCAGTTTTTCTTCATCCCTGGTAACACAAATCTGATTTCCCTTGTCATCCTAAAGCAAGAGATAGCTAAGAAATACCTATGAGAAGGCAAATCCACTTCAAGGTGTTCATGATTTGGTTTAGGCTGGGAAATAGGGTGAACTGGCAAGACAGTGCTAGAACAGTTTCCTTCCAGGGGCACTGGGAAGAGGCAACCTGGCAGGATTCTGTGTGAACTAAAACATGTGAGGCAGGTTGTTCTGCAGCCTGATGATCTGCCATGCCAGGGACTTGTCCAGACAACCTGAGGGCCATCAACCCAACTCCAACCAACTACTGAGAGCTGGGAAGGTCTCTTTTGATTTTGTGCAAGTTATTCATGCAAAGGCAGGTTATTCTTGGTGCAAGTTACCTGGGGTATACATGCTCCAGATGGTCTAACAAGCCTCACCCTCTCTCTTTTCCCCTCTCCTCTTTTCCCCTCTCCTCTTTTCCCCTCTCCTCTTTTCCCCTCTCCTCTTTTCCCCTCTCCTCTTTTCCCCTCTCCTCTTTTCCCCTCTCCTCTTTTCCCCTCTCCTCTTTTCCCCTCTCCTCTTTTCTCCTGCAAAGCCTGCTTGTTGAAGAAGGAAATGAATCCTATAAATGGGTTTGATGCTATTGGCAGAAAGGGCATTCAGACTTACATGCAGAAGAGGAAAAGATCATGGCTGGATTTGCTATCTTAAATACAGTGTTTTCTACACTACATACAAAATCATCTTTTCCAGCAGGGAATATCCTTTAACAAAGACATGAGTAATAAGACATAAACCAAATATATATGTTTATACATCAAAATAAAAAAAAAAAATCCTTCTAATGCTTATTTACATTCTGTGTATGCCAGGTGGACCATGTTTATGGGCTGTCTCTTGCACATTTTAGTGCCAGAGAGGCAAGCAGTCTCTGCTCAAGAATAGAATGTCTTGCATTTTCCAGGTCACAAAGACAGTGACTCAATATATGTTAAAAATTATGAAAACCTGTAGAGGATAAAATGGTGATATGAGTAAAATGTTGTCTGGAACATGCTGAAATAGGTAAATTTTTAGCAGAAGAGACCCATCCCCATGCAATTTTCTTCCTCTCACATTTTAGTGAGTGCCTGTTTTACTAAGATCAGTGAGCCCAGTTGCTACTAGTTTGGCCAAATGCTTCACTGGCCAAATATGTGTCAAAAGTAAAGCTTGACAGAGATCTTGTCACAAGAGGAACTTCTCATGAGGGCATAAGACTACAAGGGAAAATGGCCATAAGCTGAAGGAGGGCAGATTTATACCGGATATCAGGAAGAAATTCTTTACTGTGGGGTTGGTGAGACCTTGAAAGAGGTTTGCCAGGGAGGTTGTGGCCTTCCCATCCCTGGAAGTGTTGGATGGAACTGTGAGCAGCCTGGTCTAGTGAAAGGTGTCTCTACCTGTGGCTGGGGGTTTGTAAGTGGAGGATCCTTAAGGTCCCTTTCAACCCAAACCATTCTCTGATTAAATGCCTGAAGTTTTGCTGTAGTGGACTTGGGGTGTGGAGGTGTAAAAGGTGAATATATCCAATACCTGCCTGGGGAGGCAGAGGTTTGTTTCATTAATCACTGAAGACAAGTTCTTGGTACTGAGTTCTTGCCAACTTTATCCCAGTTAAATATTAGCCTCTCATTTTAGAGAGTTTGTGTTTGCCTGCAGGTGCAGGAAATTAAGGGAATTGCTTAATTCACCTGAACCTTTTGTTTTAAGCTACAAATGGGAAGTCATCCTTGTTTCTCACTCCTTTAATCAGGCAACTTTTTATTAGTCTTATTTTGACATTTGTGTTGGAATTAATGTGATTGGCAGCAGGATGCAATAAATGAGAATTTCAGAGGTGTTTCTGTGTCGCTAAATGAACCTTTGCCTGCAGTTTGACTTGGCAGCACTTGTAGAGTTCTGCATCAGCTGGGTTTTATTGTGTGGGGAGATAGATAATCAAAAAGGGAATTGTACATGCCTGCAAATTAAACATTTTTGCTCAGAGTGCTTGCTGGTGGTTGAGCAGCAGTGTGATGTCAGGGAGGGAGGGAGGGTGGGGGAGCGCCAGCCCAGCGCTAAATGCCTCATCCTACAAAAGCACGATGGCAAATGTTCAACAACACACTCGTGTCAAAACAAATCAGATCATAAGCAGCACCAGCTTGCTCTGCTTTGTTTGCAGGGAACTTCTCATCCCTGCCTCGTGATGAATGGTGCTGATAAGCACAGGAGGAGTTGCTGTATGTAGCTAATACCTATGCTTTAATACCTCTTTGAATATTAATTTCCTAGCAGAGATGTTCTTCACATTTAGCCCTTTGTAAGCCTTCTAGAATAAGTCATGATACTGCTACACTAATGCTGTAATCGATGTAATTGTGCCAGTGTATGATTTTTTTTTAATTTTTTTTTTCTTGCTGCATTCATAAGGCTTTGCACTGTGCAGAGAATGGCAGCATCCAGCAGTGGACACGACCTCTGTTGTGCTGGGCCAGGAGTTTCAAAATCAATGGGTCACTCTCTGCTTCTTGGATACAAACCCTAATTTTTCTGAATATTGATAATATGTTGGGAGAAGTCATCCTCTCTCCCTCCCTCCCTTACCTCAACGGACCTATTGATCTTTCTGTTATGTTTCTGTAATTTATGGAACTTGGTCTGATGGTTAAAGAAAATTATCCATTGAGCAAGCTAATTTTGAGTGTGTGTTTTTAATACTATGAGGGGAGTGTAAGCAACATAAAGCTGCAGTGTTTCTCAGTTGTGCATGGTGGGACATGGCATGAGCCCTGTAGCTAGCCAGTTTTAATAACTTTAGAGGTATTTGGCTGAGTCACAGTTCCTGAAAACAAACAATATTTAAATTTTATTAAAGAACAGCAGTGATCCTTGCTGTTGTCATATTTGGAACACTGTGTTCTGGTAAAATGGAGATCGCTGTTGTTGCTGCAGCTTTTCCCAGGACAGGACCAGAAGGGATGACTCACTGGTTTAAGCTGGCAACAGTCAGTCTGTAAACAGAACTTTTTGCTGTATTTCTGGGGGACACTACTTTTCCTAAAGACCCCACTTTTGCAGATACTTTGCAGAGTAACTTGGTGCTTTTCTCCGTGGCAGGTGGGCTGGGGAACGGTGATGCATCCTCCTGAAGACCTGTGGTCTGGAATATTTGTATGCTGGAAACTGGTACCACCATCCTTGTTTTGGGACAGGATGAGGAGCTTTGTGCTGTGGAAGCAAAGGAGGATTCAGATGTGGAGCATTAGAGTAATTTTGAGGTAGTTGTGAGGCTTCAGGAGGTGCTGCAGAGTGCTGTCCTGGCTCCCTGCTCGTCCTGTTGACATATTGCCTTCCTGGGGACAGCCCTGTGGAGGAAAGACATGTGGGATGTGTTAGCAGGGCTGGTCCCACAGCATTCACTGAACACTCTGAATGAACTAGGGCTGATGATTCAACAAATGATGCAGGATGGTTTTTTGATTATTGTATTAATTGAACAGAGGGCAGGTATGTGGTGGAACCAACACCCCCCACAAACCTTATTAAAAGAGCTTTTTAGGGTCGTGGTGGTGAGCATTTGGAAAACACACTGACCATGTACCTTGAAGTTTGCCTTTTTTCAGATGCTCTGTGAGGTGGTCTTCAACTCAGTGTTCTTTTTTCCTGAAAAACCTTTTCCTTGGGCAGGCTGTGACTCAGCTAGGCATTTAATGCTGTTGGTTGCACATCTGTGTATGCACGTGGCTGCTTGAAGAGGGACACAAGCACCCTAGTGACACTCAGGCTGCTTACACAGGGTCTGTGATGGAGAACGTGGGGATAAGGGCTGCTTCCTCATTTATTTACATTTATTCCTCCATCAAGTATCCAAAATAAACTTCCTTAATCCTTCATCGAGCCTGGACTGAAGGCATCTCCTGAGAGTTACCAGGAAGATTTGATCAGGTACACAGGAGCTGGTTTTGATGGTTTTGCTCATCACTTTGCCACAATGAGCATTCTTCACAATGGGGGAAGCAAAATAAAGTGACAAAACATATGCCATGGCTTACCTTCTATTGTATCATTCATTTAAAAAAACCCAAATCAACAAAACACATCCCAGCACTGCTCTGGCCAATGTTTCCATCACATATGAGGCAGTAGGACTGAACACTTTTCCTTACTGCCTTTTTTCTTTCAATTTATAATAAAAGCACAAATTATAAACTGAAGCTGTGTATCCAAACAAGCAAGAAAAAGGCATCTCAAAGAAAGCCACAGGTTGGAAATCTGATTCTTCTAAATCATAATTAATGTATTTCATCTGGCTTTTCTGATCAGGGGTTTCAGCTCTAAAGGGCGTGCTGGGCAGAGCTGATGGGCAGAACCAAAAAGATTAGACATGTAAATGACATGAGCTGCAAAGAGGATTTCATCTTTTCTGGAAGGCACGGGGAATCCTTCATCAAATGTGTAAAATTTCTTTAATAACTAGACCTGGCAGGGAAATGCATGGAGTTCCAGCAGTGATAATCAGTGCTTCAAGCCTCTAGAATAGCCAGTGAAGCAAAAGATTTGTGTTTACCTAATTCCCTCAGGACTTCAACACGTGAATGTCATTGCATTCATGCCAAATAAGGCCACATACAGAGAAAAAAAAAGACAACACAAAATAAAACAATAGGAGGGCTGGGTCTTGTCTGTAACTATATTTTTTTTCATGATTTAGGCACTGCTTTCTACAGATGATTTCTAGTGCTGAGTCTATCCAGCCCAGTGTGCCAGTGCAGGCAGGGATCAGCCTTGGGTAGTCCCCTGGAGCTGGTGTTTAACCCAAACTCCCATTCTTTCTCCCCCTACTTTAGCCCAAAATGCATCAAAGCATGGTCTTACCTCCTGCATCCACCACACCCAGTGGGACCAGACTGTTTTCTCTGCTTCTTTGGCTGTGGCTGCTGGTTTTATTTTTGCTGGTTTTATTGCTCTCCCTTTGGAAGAAAGCTGTCTGGGAGCCTCTTGCCACCCTAGCCCTGTCCCTGGGAGGAAGAAGAAGGAAGAAGTCAGGTGGAGGGTGCCTGATTTTCAATCTGACCCTGCTGCACCCTTCCTCTCCACTCTGCCAAAATACACTCCAGGAGGGCTCAGCACACAGGTTCACACCCCAGCCTTGAGGAGCTGGAGCAGGAATAATAACCCACTCTCTCTGCTGCTGCTAGCAGTGAGAAAATACATGAGCTCCTGTGATGAGCAAGAGGGTGCTCCTGTAAGGGACCCAGGCTGAGCTGTGGTTGGGATTTTAATCAGGATTTAATCAGGATATTAATTAGGAATTGTCCAACCTGGAAGTGAGCAGGCACTGTGAGAAGCTGGTTTGCTGTGCACAAGGGTGGACTGGACCTCAGATTTAAAGGCAATTTAGAGCTCCATTGACTTGTGAGTAAAAGGGTGATGTGAGTTTGCTTCATTCCTTCCATGACTCAGGAATAGTGAGCAGGGGAAATCTGACCTGCCTTCACCCAAGCAGTGCCTTTACACAAAGTGTAAAGGTGAGCCAGGCTTTTGCAGTGCCCAAGGAAAACACCCTTCTTCAAATGCATCAGGGAAGTCTCTGTGGTAGGATTGGGTTGTGCCTGGGTTGGGATGGCTGAAGGGGGAAATGATATTTTTGTTGCTGGAGAGTGTTTTCTCTGAACTTCAAATAAAATTGTGAAGAGTAGGAAGGTGAGGGAAAATTTGCATATACTTTGAAAAAAGCTTTGTTGTACTCTACCTGATGCTTCCCTCACTGTGGAGTTGGAAGAACTTGTCATCTTTCTTGGGGTGTTACTTTATTTTTTCTCTTTCTTGGGGCAAATAGAAGTAAACCTCAACAGTGTCTACAGAACTTCTAGGCTGCCTAATCAATAGTACCTCTGCTCTCCAAAAAACATGAGCAGCTTGATTTTTAAAGGGTGGCATGTTTAAAAGCCAGGCAGTCCTGCATATCTTGGAGCTGCACAGCAAGGAGTAGGAGCAGCTCATGATTGTACTTAATTAGACAGCCTGGGGCTGGGATGGCTAAATGTGATTCTGGTGGGCATCAACCTCAGCAGGAGGGTGTCTGCTTCTATCCCCCCTGGCCATGGCAGGGAAGGGGTTCATTGTCACACTCACAGTGCTGGTTCTGGTGAGCCAGCGTGCAGGATTCCATGTCAGCCATTCTTCTGCACCAGAGATAGAATGATTTGGGATTTTTGCCACCAAGTTAGCCTACGTGGCAGATTGACCTGGCTTTGTGCTCTGGGTCTATGCAGCACTGTGTAACAATTGTTTTGTCACTTGTTGACACCTGTGTTCTTAGCTCATTTATCCTCACAGTGAGTTCTGTTTCACACTTCTTCAGACGAGCACAAATGTAGAAATGATTGCCATTAGGGAAAGGAGAGGGATCCTGGAGGCTGAACTCTCAGAGAAATAGGGTTTTTACCTCTGGCAGTACATGGAGGACCTGCATTTTAATACCTAGCAAGCAGCTGATGTCTTTGCTACCAGGGAGGAGATGCATCTTGTCCTTCTTCTGCTCTTTCAGACAACATCAATTGTCCATTGCTATCCTGTAAAACATGGCCAGGGTAGGTCTGTTCTTCACAAAAGCTCCCTGAGCAGTGCCTGAGATGGGGACCTGAAAGAGATGGGAATCCTCCCTCCATTACAGCCTCAGTTTTGCAGTTTAAAGCAATGGTGGGCACTGTGTTTTTTTGCCTTTTTTCTTTTTTTCTTACAGCATTTCCAAGTCTGAAAAAGGAGGATTCCTCTGTGTAAAGTGTGTTGGCCTGTGCCCCCAGAAAGTGCTGTGAACCAAAAGGCTTGAGCTTTTTTTGTGGAATGAGACAGATTGCTGCTGAGCATCTCCAGAGGACAGCTGCTGTCCCTGGTTTTCAGGGAAATTTTTTTGTGGCAGGAAGGGCTGGAACAAACCCCTTGTTTACTCTTGGCGCGTGTTCTCCTTTTGTCCTTCCCAAGCTGCAGCAGGAGAACAGGGGCTACCAGGACAAGCAGAGAGCTGGCCATGGCCACCAGCTGGGGGATTTGTTGCCTCAGAGGTGCCTCCCTGGGAGGAAGCTGGGATTGGAGCTGCCATGTAGCTCTGAGATGGGTTTCTAGGAAACATGGATTATGATTCCACTCTTTGAGGCATTCATTGATCTATTTATTTTTATGGCACGAGACTCCTGTTGTGTTATCTCATCTGGGCTGCACTGCAGGTGTTGGTCCTGATGGGGCAGATTTTTGTTCAGGGGATTGATCCCTTCCTTGCTTTACAACCCATTAATCCCATAGTTAGACTTTAGGGACACATAGAGACTCCTAGGCTCTCCAGGGTAGGACTTTATTTGTGTGTACTTGACACAGAAGAGCCATGATCTTCCATGGAGTATGTAGCTATTCCTGCAATGGAAATAACAGTTTCCTTTCTCCTCTTGCATGAGCAAAGACATGCAAAAGTTATACAGGGGTGGCCCCTGTGCAAAGTAGGACATGAGTGTCCTGGAGATCCTTGGCTATAGAAGGCTTCTCCCAGGCTGTACTTTGTAATCTCCCAGGCAGTACCATGGAGGTGGAAAAAAAAATAAAACCATGCTTTAAAAGCACAGAACCATGAATATAAGACAGAGCACGGATACCCTCAGACTGAGTAGCTTCAAGCTGAGTTTTGTTTTGTTTTGTTTTGTTTTTTTTTTCAATAGCACATTGTAAGTGTAGGGATAGTATACATTCTGAAAGATTTTCCAGGCTCTAAGCGTAGCTATTAGCTGCCTCCTTTTAAATGAGCCATTTCAGAGTGATAATCTCTCCCTATCAGATCATGATTTTGAGCAATTGGTATCTCTGATATTAGCTTTAACCTTTCCTGTGTAAGCTCATTAAGATGGAGAAAACATACACAGGGGAGACCACACAGAGCTCATCTTTCTGTGAGCAGTCCTTCCTCTTTAGCAGGGGAAGCTACTTTAAAAACAGTCAATAGAATGGTGTGTTTTTTCCCAGGAGAGCACCGTGGAATAAATGAGATTGTGGATTGATGAAAAATCATGCCACCAATCAGCTCTGATGCTTTGGTCCAGGTTGATCCCTCAGCAAAACCTGGGGGAGTGGAGCAGGTGAGGGAGAGCACAGTAAGGAGGAGCAAGGTGCTTATTGGTGCTGCTGAAAGGATGAATTTTCAGGAAAAAAAAACATCTGGGGCTTTTGTTTCCTGTGTGCTGTGATCCCTGCAGCAGATCTGTTGCTGTTTACATTTCACCCTAATCTGTACAATGTTGATCTAGATGTTTAATGAGTGGATTGGTGTGAAATCAGGCTTTAGGCTCCCACACAGTGGCTTAGTAAATACAATAAGCAGCCGCTCTTCTAGCCTGGAGGGGCTGTTATGAATTTTTTATCACATAAAATTCTGACAGCATTTGGATTCGTGGAAAGAAAATAACCCCAACCCCTCACTTTCCCAAGAAATCTCCATTTCAAATATTTACACAGTGCAACACAACTGCTACCTAATTTTTGGTGAGTAAGCCTTTCATGTCATTGTGACAGTGGGGGAGACAAGCACTTGAAAGAATCATTATGGTATTTACTCTGACAGGCAGATTCAGAGAGACCTGATGTGAGAGGAGAGTGTCAGGGAGCCTTGGGGACAGGCATAACCTGCTCATCAGTCTTTAACTCTTTCTGTCAGCTGAAGGTTGGATTTTGGGCAGTGGTGGTTTTGCCATCCCTGTTCTTTAACTATGCTCAAAATGCCTCCTGGAGCTGATGGACCAGTTCTGTGCAATTGCCCCAGTGATACTCTTTCCAAACTATTAGTCTTGCTCTTAGTCTCTTGCTAAGATTAAACCCACCAGAAGACTGAAAATTAAAAGCAGCCCCTTCTAGATGGCTCTGCTGAAGCCTTTTGAGTAGGAAAGCAAAGGCAGCCCAGTTCTCCACCTTTTATGATGGGATTACTTGCACTGCAGGGACACACAGTGCTGAGGGCTGTGCAAATACAGCCCTGGAGCAGGAGAGTGCTCTGTAAACAGAAGGGAAGGCAGAGCAGGGAGGAGGGGATGCCCTGGCTCCTAGAGCAGCACGGCAGGGGACACTGAGCCCTTGTGCTGGCACACGTGGGAAGGGGCTGGGGGCTGCCCTGCTAGTGGCCACCAGCTTGCCTGGCCCATGGGATGCTGGTGAGGCTTGGAGGGCTTCAGGTATACTCACAGCACAGGCTGCTGTGTCAAGAGTGGGTGCAGAATGCTGAAAAAGCCCTTTGCATTTTCATGCAATGAAATTTCCATCCCAACTTTCACTGGGATGAAGCAGCGAGGGGACAGGGCTCCAGAACACCTGTACCAGGTGTAGAAGCAAAGCCTCCTTATCCTGTGCTGAGAGACTGGAGTTGCAGAGTCTGCTGCAGCACACACAGGCTGGAGAGATTCCCTATTAAAAATAGGTAATGGGCCGTGACGTCCACTAAATGAGGTCTTGTGGTAGTCACAACAAATGCAGTGTTTCAGGCAGATGAACATAATTCTGTCAGTGGCATTAAAAGGAAATGCTGCAAAATTACACAGATGGTTTTCAAGAAGTCATAAAAAGTTAATTGAAATCGGGGGTTTTTTTGTTGTTTTTTATTAGTTCTGTGCCGTGTTGCCACAGAGAACTGGGTGTGTGGGTTAAAAAGGACTTTTAGGGAGGTTAGGTAAAGTGGGAAAGGATTTTATAGGACTTGCTTATAAAGAGCTCAGGGGAGGTTTCTTCTTGTCCTGTCCTGCAGCTTTGCATCTGCCCAAAAGGAGGATGTTCCTGCTCATTCCTCCTAGCAAGGCCAGATGAGGGGAAGAGGCAGGAGCACTCCATGCCCTGCACTCAGGGATGGGGTGGGCTGGGGTGTTTGGGGCGCTGACAGAACCTTCTCTCTTCAACAGAAGAACCCATTTTAAATTATTTTGTTGATTCTTGTCTGGGCAGTGCCATTTTGCTTGTGCTGAGGAGCTGGCCAAGCACACAGCCTGCCCTGGCAGCTTGTGCACAAAGTGACAGTGTCCAGTTTGCCCAGCAGCCCGACTATGAAAAATCAGAGCAGTCCAAGGAGCCCTTGGATGCATATGGGCTTTCTCATCTGAGCCCTCCAGCCCTTCCAACTGAGCTGCAGGCCTTGGCTTTCAGCCTTCACAGCCAATTTGGTTCCTTGAAAATGGAGTGTGTGTCACAGATTACAGCAGAGCTGACTCCCATTGTGAGGGGTTTTTTCCTTCCTGCTGCTCCTTGCATGGCTGGAATCTGAAGATGGGCTTCTTCATTGCAGACCTGATGATGGGTGGTGCCTGTCTGTAGAATTTCACATGCTTGGCAGTTTAACAAGTCAAGGGTGGCTTTGGCATTATGGTGAGATAAATGCAGAGAGTTCAAAAGGCAGTTTATCATCTGTTTTAAAAATAGCAGTGATGCGGCCTGAGATGTGGGATCCTTGTGCTGGAGGAGATGAGCTCCATCCCAAAGACATCATGGATTAGTTGGGAGTTGAAAAACCAAAAAACCAAAAACCAGAGGCACAGGGTCCTGGCAGTTTGGCCAACCCCAGGCCCAGTGCACTCCACTACAGACACTGTGGGAGCAGTTAAAAGGATGGTTGGGAGGGCAACAGCATGGGGACAAACTGTGCACAGTGAAGGAGAGTGCCCAAAATTATCACCTACACTTGGCAAAACTGAGCTGTGGAAGTGCACTGTGCTGGCACCTCCAGTGCCACGGGGAAGTTCAGTCCCACCTCTGAAGAGTCCCCTCTTTATTCAGTGTTTCCCACTGACCCCCTGCATGGTGTTTTTATCCACTCTTTGAATTCTTGTGTGGTGTTTAAAGCTAACTTCTTGGGGAGGGATTTTTCAGCTCTAAAGACTTGGGTGGGGAAATGTGTTTCAAAGACTTCCAAAGTGTTGCAGCATCTAGTGCACCGTTAATTTCTCCTCTCAATGCTCGCCTGGCGTTACTTTGCCTGTTGTACAGCCTGTGGAAAGCACTGCAGAGATTTCCATGGGATTTGTTTGACCCTGCCATGTGATGAGCAGGATCAGGTTTTAGTGGTTTTATCAGCCTGTCAGCATGCATCATTTTCTCTCAGGGGAAAGAAGTGATCTGCTTGCTTTCCCTGCTTATTTCACAGTTGACTTGATGCTCCCACTGTGGCAAAGATACCCTGGACTCTTTTAATCGTGCTCCTTTGCAGGCAGGGATGAAAAAAAATGTGCTCTCTGAAGACATTTCCTCTGCCTGTGGGCTAATTGGGGCTAGTGGTGATTTGAAGTGAGCATCCTTGTAAATGAGCCCCTGACCAGGTTTTGCATTTCCGTGTCCCTAATCTGCCCATACATTTTAGGGATTTTGATCATCAAGATCAAGTCTTAGGAACCAGATCTCAGTCACAGGTGTGCTTGAAGCAACTCCTTTTATCTCTCTAAAGCAAACTCTCCTAATTGTAAGGAGGGTTAATACTAGTTAGTAATTTTTCTCTTGCTCTTTAATATGCTTGTAGCCCTGTGGGGACAGACACTGCCTCCAGTGCCTTGGAGAAGGCAAAGAACTGGACAAACAAGGCAGCTGGAGGGCTCAAGTGGGCAAGAATTAACATCTGTGCCTTTTGCTCAGGTACTCATTCAGGCTTCCCTCTGGCTTGGTAGCTTTGAAATCTCCTGCTCCAGCAGCCCTGCAGCAGTTCTGCACACAACTGTTGAAATCTGCAGCCAAACAGGAGGCAGAACTGAGCTGTTTTGTCAGAAATTCGTCCTTGAATGTTTCCTGAATCTGTGATGTACCTGGGGAATGAGTTTCAGATTTCCCACTGTAGTTTTGTCAAATTTGCTTTATATGAACTGCATCGAGACCAAAATGGAAGACGTGGCCTTGTCAGGCGCCCGGCTTTGTGATTTGTGCTTGTTTCAACCTCAGCCAGGAAGGGAAAATGATAGCATGGAAACACCCCACCTGAGTTAAAGCCTTTGAAAATGCAGCAGACACGGCTTAACCCCACAAAGTGACATCCTGCTGCACGCTAGCACTGGCAAGGCCACCAGAGAGTTTCTGCCACGTTGCCTTGTGCAACCCCTTTGAAGGCAGAACGCGATGCGGGAAAAGTGTCCTCACCAAAAAAATCCTGGGAACTACACTGAATAAAAGGTTTAATCAGGACTGAAGAGGACTTCAGTGCTCTGAAACACTTCTGTAGTGCTTGGCTGAGTAGGGATAGACTGAAAGAAAGAACACCTAGGGATTTTTTTCCTTCCTTGAGCACAGGCACTGGCAAAATCAATAGTTTCATCTTTGCAGTAATTCAGATGACAGTGTGCATAGTCACAATCAAAACACTTCACATGAAAAACTGCCACTGTTAATAGGAGCTTTTTAAACAGAGCAATTGACAGCTACCTGCTTGGCTTGAATGAATTTATTAGAATAAATTAGCCATTTTTCTTTGTTTCCTCTACCACCGTGTTACAGGTTTACAAACAACCTCCTACACCTTCCTGTGTGTTTAAAGTGCATAAAAGGGATGTGTAGAATCTGCCTCGATTCCTGGCAACTCAAGCAATTAGTTGCAATTTATTGGCAAAGAAGAGGCAACTTTCCTGTCTTCCTAGTGAGAATTGAGCTCAGTGTCCTGTGTAATGGCACACAGAAGGTGCATCCCTCAGAAGTGATGGCTGTCTGGAGACTCCTCATCACTTGGATGTCCACTGGTGCTGCCAATCCACCGTGCTTTAGTTGTGTGGAGTAAGAGCACTGCACTGGGTCCAGCCAAATAATCCATGGGAGCCTTGCTGCCTTTCTCCAAAGACCTTGCAGAAGGGTTTTTGTGTAAATGGTACCCCACTTAATTAGTGGCTTGTCTTCATTTTCTTCTGCCTTCACTCAGAGTCAGGATTAAAAACACGAAGGAGATGAATTTTCTTGTGTTCTGGCTTGGCTGTTTATTAAATCTTATCTGCAACACTTCCAGCTACCAGCTAAAAGTGAACGAAATGGAGCTGAATCTAACTAGTTACAAGGTCTCTTAAAGCTAAC
Source organism: Rhabdornis inornatus (assembly GCA_013397075.1). Lineage (NCBI taxonomy): Eukaryota > Metazoa > Chordata > Aves > Passeriformes > Rhabdornithidae > Rhabdornis > Rhabdornis inornatus. Next base: position 1,213,230 of record VWZS01007489.1, read on the forward strand.
CAGTCCAATAGAGAATTAACACCTATATTATTTATACTTTTAACCCAATAACCAAACTCCTGTGATCCTCAGTGCAGCACTAACTGTCCAACCAGAAACTACTGCCTGAAATCATGGAGAAGAAGGAAGATGAACACTGAAAGAGACAACACCCAAAATCCTCCATCTTGTCCCATACCTATTACTATATTCTAAAAAATCACAAATTCAAAACCCTTCACCCTGTGAAATCAGGCAGGACAGAATGCATTGGGTAACCCATAATAAAAGCAGATTTTGTGCTGGCCATGTTTTGCTTCTGCTGCTGGGCAGGGATGTGAACTGATGGGTTTTTGCAGTGCACTCTACCAGGTACATGAAGCCACACTGTTAATTTAGGACAAAACCATGCTTATGTTTACAGTTTTCCTTCACCTTTAAAAATCTTCTTGGAGTTTTTTTGGCTTTGTTTCTTTTTTTTATTTCTTGATGCACTTAAACTTTGCTGTCCTCTTTTCAGACAATTATAGTATTTTCTGCTTTCCACCATAGAGCCTTGGCTGAGCAGCAGTGGCTGAGCAGTGAGAATGCTTGAACAGTTGCCAGGAAAGTTCAGCAACATTCAAAAGCAGCACAGAAGAAATTATTATGGATTCTGGGTGCTTCATTCCACTGTTTCCAGCACTGCTTGATCCTGTTGTTCTGCCATGTTTTTTTGGGATGACTCTGTTCTAGCTAAGATATAATGGGGTGGTGCTAGAGGCCCCAGGAGGCTGCAAACAGAACCTCAAACAGCTCAGATGGGCTGATGTGCATTGAAGGGAGAACAGCCAACCAACAGTAATTATCCTGAAACAGCGATTAAGTTGTCTGGGTTCACTGTTTTAGGCCAGTGCTTTTTCAGATGTCAGAACAGGATCTGGGCAGCCACAACCTCAGGTTGTATCACCGTGGTAATTTTTCTTCCCTTTGTGCTGTCAGCTTTGATTTCAGGCTGTGTCATGTTCAGATGGGCAGGATGTGTCATGAAAATCCCTGTCCACACGCCTTGTTAGTGTCATTTACAGCTTTTGGGGTTTTTCTATGGCATCTTCTTAATACAGCCCGTAGCACAAGACTTTGTTTGTTCACTTGAGAACCCTTCTTTTGTGCTTTTTTGGGCAATCCACTGCCAGGAGCATTCTCTGTGCCACCAGAGAGGCTGTCATTGCCCACATCCCCCTCTGTGTGCCACCAGAGGGGCTCTCATTGCCCACATCCCTCTCTGTGTGCCACCAGAGGGGCTCTCATTGCCCACATTCCCCTGGAAAAGCCCCTGTGCCCGGTGCCAGGGGGCAGCTGGTGGCTGCCAAGCCCAGGCAGGGCTGGGGCTGCCCCTGGCACTGACCAGACGTCCACAGGGTGAATTGGTTTTGTGACAGCCGGAGAAGCAGGAGGGGGAGAGTATGTAGCACCTGGCCCGGTGTTTTTTATCTCCTCTTCTTGTGTAAGATAAGTTAAGCACTGACAGCGTGGGGAGGGTACCTTGAGTCCATCCCCCGTTCTGAAAACTTCATGGGTTTGCACAGGCTGGGTGTGAGAGAAGTACAAATTGTTTCCATTTTTCCTGATGTGGCAGCTGTGAGACAGAGCAGTGTTTGACCTCCCACATCACATTGCTGACATTTGGCACAGCTGAGTATTTTGAGCACAGATTTTTTGAATGTCAGGCCAGTGCCCTATAAACACAGGTTGCCTTTTGTTGTTTGCTGGGCACCGCTGTGTGGGAGAAGCAATAAAGCCTCTCTGTAGGCAGGGCACTGAGGAATGCTGCTCGATTTGCATATGAAAACATTTATCCTGATACTCAGAGCTAAGGTAGCTACCAGTGAGGGGTTTCCATGGGCCCAAAGCCTGGCAGAGAGAGGGCCACACCACCCTCTTCCAATGAACTGCTTTAAGTTTAATTAAGCCCACTACCTCCTGGGAAGTTGCAAGCTCACAAATTTCTTAATTGCCTACTGGAGCTCCATTGTAATGTAGGGCTTGGAGATTTTCCCCTTCCTTCCTGATGCTCAGCAGCAGCAGCACGGAGTGTGCAGGGCAGCTGATGGGCTGGCAGTGATGGATGAGCCAGCACAGGCACACAGGAGCACCAGGACAGGTTGGCTGTGGGTTTTAGCTGCCCAGGAGCCAGGCACAGGGGCTGAGCCTGCACTCCATG
>VWZS01007491.1:1863-113421 GCA_013397075.1 Rhabdornis inornatus
TTTCCTTTCCTTTCCTTTCCTTTCCTTTCCTTTCCTTTCCTTTCCTTTCCTTTCCTTTCCTTTCCTTTCCTTTCCTTTCCTTTCCTTTCCTTTCCTTTCTCTTTTCTTTTTTCCTAGCTCTCTTCTATTGTTTTCCCACATGCTTCTTTCTAATATGCCAGTGTGCCAAGTGGAGGCTGGTACTTTGCTGAGGCATCAAAATAGACTTGAGAGAGAAAGAGAAGTTGCCATCATGAGATCACAGCAAGAAACTATCTGGTTTCTATGCCACAGTGCCCCAAAAGCTAGGTGGAGCCAGCCAAATCTGCCTCTCCCATCTTCTTTTTCTTCTTTAGACCTCTAAATTATCTACAAATTGCTGTTTAAGCTGGATTTAAAATAGCCCATGTATGTTAGTTGATTCCTTCACAAATCAGGAAACTTGCACATCTGTCTTAGCATAAGCATTTTGTTTCAGTGTTCAGTAGAGCAGAGACAGAGTTTTTTTGTCATGGGTAACTGCAGATGGCTTCTGACAACTTGAAAACCTCTAGAGGTATAGAGAGCACCACTGCACTGAAATTTGAGAAATGTTAAGTTTTCCTTATGGTCAAAACCAACCTGTGAACACCAAAAGGGAAATTACAAATGGTGTTTAACATATGTTGGTGATGTTTCTGATGGCCAGGATGTGTTGTATGCTACATGTGAATGTTTGATTACTTGGCTAACATCTTCTCAAGATGGTATTTTCAGACAAAAGAAAGAATGGTGCCTAAGACTTCTTTCAAAGTCTGTAGTTGTGTTGGATTTGTTTTGCACTGATTCTAGAGAATGCTGATTAGTATAAATCATCTTGCATTGCAACACTTGACCAAGGCCTATGATCATGTCACTACTTCATCTGGTTGAGAAGTCCCCAGATTAAGCAGAGTGCTTACGGTGAGAAGTCCCCTCTTTGCCAGGTGGGAGTTCGAAACCAGCTGCATTCTGATACCTGAAAGAGAGAAAGAATCCATGAACTGCTTTGTAGAATGGTCTCTTCCTCATTACCCTAATCACACAAGTATGCTGAGGGCTGAAATCAGCTTTTTTTCCTTTTCTTCTTTTAAATTGGAGTCATGAGGACTAATGAAGACTGAACTGAAAAGGATCACTTGGGTCATCTTGGTCCCATTCCTGGAATTCTGTAATAGACACTGGAGGAGAGGATGCCAATAAACTTCTGTCTTGCTGCATGCTTCAGGACACAGTATTTCCCAATGCCCTCTAAGCCATGTGGATCCTCTTGGAGAAATAAGTGCCTGTATAATGTGCCATAGTATAAATCAAGGTGATTGCTTATCTCAGGATTTAATTTCTTAAATGAAGTAGTATCTGAAAATTACATTTCTTAGATGAAGTTCTTAGGTAATTCAGGGGAAAGCAAAAGTACCTAACATTTTCAGTTGCCCTCCTGAATATTGTAGCCCAAAGTGGCAGTGATTTAAACCCTGAGTGGTAGCAAAGTATGCATGAGAGATACTACTACTACCTGTAGCATTAGTTTCCTCTGTTTATCCTCTTAGATGTGGTAGTTGCCAGTCTTCAGTGCTGGGGAGTAAGACAAAAGGAGAATGAACACATGGAAGGATTAAATTATGTGTACAAGGTCATACAAAGGCACGTGTGGCAGTCAGCAATTAGATATATGCAACCTAAGTGTTAGTACAGTGCGTAAATTAAAGGGGTGGCCTTCTTTCAGTTTTTTTGGGTATTTAAAATCAGAAATGAACCTTCAGACTGTAGTGCTTGTCAAGTTTTTAACTAACATTTAGTCAAATAATGCAAATTGCTAATATTGTACTATATGTAGTTAATGGGGATTTCTGGGTATTCATGGACATGTTGAGCTTCAGTCTAGTACTTCGATTCAGCCAGTGTTTTCCCATTACCCTTTCCTTGAAGTTGCTCTTATTTTGATGAGTGTTCTTATTGCTGTGAGACCTGTCAAAGCTTAACAAAAGAAGTCTGCAGACTTGGAATAGGGGCACTGTTTGCTTTCTGGTAGGATAGAACAAACATTTATCTAATCAACATGGAGCAATAGCACAATGGTCGCTAGACTACATCTGTCAAAGCACAATAGAAGCATTGATATTACAGACATAAAACTTGGTTAATAATCAAGTGCAGTGAGAAGTACCATGTTCTGGCTGTGGATGAATCTGAGTGCAGGAGAACTCTGAGCCCTGGAGGTTCCATAGTATGCTTCAGATGCATATGTTAAGGAAAAGAATTGTGCAGTTGTGGATATAGTGCGCATCTAACAAGAGCATTGCCACCAGTAGATTGAATTTGTGAGGTCCTGAGCATTATCAGCTCTCAAAAATTTTAATGTCAGTTACTAGTGCAGGAGACAAGACTAGAAAATTCTCACCCCTCCCCCCACCCCCAAAAGAAAAAAAAAAAAAAAGAAAAAAGAAAGAAAAAAGAAAGCAAAAGAAAAATCTAGGAGACTTTTGGCGAAAAGTCTGTGTTAAAAATAGTACTTTTCATAATTGGGTATCTGTGCCTTGTATGTAACATCCTTGCTTTGTACACCAGATGAAAGTAACATCTGTGGCTCCATTTGTCTAACAAGCCGTTTTCCTGCAGGCTCTCTAATACTTACCCTGGAGGGAGTTTGTGGACCTTATCTAAGAGGAAGAATTACTTTGTTGTGGCTTTGACATGCTCTTTAAATAATATTCAAAAACCATCTGAAACCATATTATATAAAAGAGGAACCTTTTTGTGAGTCTCAGTGGAGAAGACAAGAATGAGAAGTTTCCCTGTTCCATTTTCTGGCTCTACGCTGTTTCTTAACCAAAGGCTAGGAAGTTGTTTAAGTCATTCAGCTCAGTAATTAATATTACAACAAGCAAAAGCAAATCAAAAAGATTTTCTGCTTTCTCTTTCTCTTTTCTGCTTCTCCTAATTCACCTGTTCCCCATATTTTTGAGATGGCTTCCAGCCTGGCATGTATTTAGGCACTGTCCTATTTCCACTACTATTTGCTGTACAGATCACAGAATCCATTCCTCATCTGACAGAATAATTTAATCCTTAATTCTCTAAATCATGTATTGAAAAATGCTTCTACTGGCCCTACTTTAAGCCCTGCTCTGCTTGAACTCCTGCCCTACTTTCTCCAGCCCTGTCCTTTAAGGATGCACAGATTGCTGGCCAGTGATATGGCTGGGTGCTGACCCATTGAGTGATGGTTTCTCACTTGAACTCCAGGTGGTCTCAAGAGCTGGCTTTGCACCCTGAGCCTGTGGGTGATTTATAGCAGCAGATACACTCTTTCATTGAAATGGAAAATTATACAGATTTATGATGCCGGGTTTGGCTGCCATTTTCAATAGGTCTTTGATTACAAAGACCTATTTTCAGAAAACTGACAATTGAAAGCTCTGTGAGGGCAGTCCTAGCTAGTGACACCTTTGAGTGGTGGCTACCTTTCAATAGCCACCTAAAGGTACTAGCAGAAGCCATCCCCACTACTCCACTATGCCCTGGCAGTGCAGTCCAGTCTCCAACCTGAAGAAACTGGTACAGAAACCGGAAGTCTGTTCCTCATTCTCGTCTCCTTCAGTTATGCCTGTAGGTTGGTGATGTAAATGTCAGTCTGCAAGGATTCAGGATTGAGATCACCCATGCATTTCATTCTTGGCTTAGAATCTGAGTTCACTTTTAAAGACAAATACACTGAAATTTCACATTAAAACTTGTTGCCTGCTTGAAAATAACTGTTATGGTTACAACGGTAACAGCAGCAGCCAAACATTCCATTGCAGAGTGGGAATGATTGCTTTTTAGTAACATTAAATCTCAGCTTGGCCTTGGCAGGGAAATGCCATGCTGCTGCTACTGGAACAAGACAGAAAAATAGGCTCCTTAGATTTGACATCCCTATAGTTTTCCTGCATTCTGGAGGATCCCCAAGACCCCATGGAAACCAGATGCATTCCTGCTGCAACAATTAACACAACCAACCTTTGCAGGAAGGAACATTTATGAAGGGGGAAAAACATTACAGTGTCTTCTTTTGGAAAATTCTGCTATTGACATGAAAAACAGCAGGGTAACAGCAAAGATGGATTGCAAATTTTGACAGCCCCGACAGGTAAATATTGGCTTTGTGCAAACAAGTTTCTATAAATAACCGGTCTGCTCCAGAAACTCAACAGATGGCAGCAGGGCTGCCGGGGTATTGATTTGCCCACTGTGCTCAGTGCAGAAAAGCACAGCTGTTGGTTTTGCTGTTCTTGTTCTGAGTGTTGCTGCTGCTCCTGCTGAGAGCTGTGTGCCTCGTTCACTATTTTTCTTTGGCAAGTGGAGATGAAGATTAAGAGCCCAAAAGAAATTATTTGAAAGAAAAACCTGCCAAAACAACAAAAACAAAAATTAAACAAGAGCAAAGAGCAACAATAAAGAATGCTGTGCATATGTATTTGAAACACCAGCAAGAACTGTCTTAGTCTGTATCAGGTAACTTAAGGGAGCTCACAGGAGAGCTTTATAGAGAGTGGTCCCAGAAACCATAGTGTGAGCTTGAAGGGCAGGAAAAGCTTATAAGGAAACAATATAGATTTTGTACATGATGAGTAGTAACAGGCTGAGGTTAGAATTGAGAAGTAGAACTGGTGCTAGGAGTAGAACTGGCCTTACATAAAAATGGTAGCTCTGCCAAAAATCCCTAGCAGCTGGAGGTAACTTATAAATAAATACCAGACAAATAGGCAAACACTAAAAATTATCGTGATTTGGTTTTGGGTTTGTATTTGAGTGCAGTCTAAATCTCGGGGTTATGATTTTCAGACAGTAGAGTCAGCCAGTGCAACTACTGTCTCATTAACAAATTTGATTTACAGGCATAACATCTAGAATTGCTTTTTAAAGGAACAGCTTAGAAAGACTTCATAACCTCAGTTCCATAAAAATGTTTGCCTGTGGTGCAGGTTTTCTCCAAGGGCTCATCAGTAGCAGAACTGTGCATCTCCAGGGGCAGATACAGCATACAGCATTTGAGGGCTTTTTTTTCCACTTTTCTGTGTAATTTCTGTGTAGTTACACAATCAACCCAGACGATGAACATGTGTCTGTGCTAAAACTACATCAGGGATTTTGCACAGAATTACTGAGTGCAGCTTTTGGTTGTCATTTTGTCCCATTTGGTTGCTTTGGAGTTTTTTGTTTGATTTGTTTGATTGTGTGGTTGGTTGGGCTTGGTTTTTGGTTTTTGGTTTTGGTTTTGGTTTTTTGTTTTTTTTTTTTTTTTTTGTTTTGTTTTGTTTTGTTTTGTTTTGTTTTGGTGTGGTTTTTTTCTGGTTTGTTTTGCTGTTTATTTTGTTTGTTTGTTTTTGATTTTTTTACATTTGCACAGAATCACAGAATAGTTTTAGGAAGGCATCTTAAAGAGCATCTAATTACAACTACATAACTAAAATGGCAAAAAAATTAATAAGTAGGTGTCCAGAGCAGTTGAAATAGATGGTTCATGTTGGAATGTTTTAAAATCTATTTGTTTATTTTGTGGACTTTGAGTGGTGCAAACTGTGTTTCAGTTCCCATGAGCTGGCTATGAAGAGAGCTCTCTTGCTCTGGAGAGCAAGACATGGCCCACGATTTTCAGCAGAGTTCCTCCTTTCAGGGCCTTTGAGTGCTTGCCTGGATGGAGGCCTAGGTCTGTTCATCCTGCTTCTGCATGAGTTTTAAATGATTACAGGAAAAGAAAATTTGGTCAATGAAAATTATAAATCAATAATTATGTGCTTACATAATTTTTAGGCTTGACATGATTCTGTCTTGATTTTGGAGAGAAAATGAGATTTGCCAAATGAGACGGGATTTTTCCCAAGATAGAATAAGAATCTTTTTTAGGAGAACGTGAAAACGCAGGGCTGTACAACAGACCATAGAATTTTTTTAGACAATTGGCATTACTTTAACTATTATACAAAGTGCAAACATACAAACTCTATGCAGACTGGATAGTTTATAAGTAGTAGGGCATAAGAAATTGTCAAGAAGAGTCTTCTGTCAGAGTTACAGTGTTGCTGGGCTGAAGGAGCTAGATGCCAGCCATTTCTAGATAGTCTGCTTATCTACTTCCTTTTGTAAAGCTTTTTAAAGTATTGAGTAAGGTATCTCATATGTATCTTGTAGAAGAAGTAATATTTTTCCATCCAAAGCTGTTCTTTTCCCATACTAAAATTCTGCCTTGATATGCTGAAATAACAGACAGACAGAATTTTGCTTTCTGACTTATAAGTCAATTAACTGGTAAATACAAATCAAGAAGAGTTTGGACAATGTTGTCAGGCACATGGTGTGGCCTTTGGACCTGTCCTGTGTAAGGCCAAGAGCTGGACTCAATGGCCTTTGAGGGTCCTTTTCAACTCAGGAGATTCTATGATTCCAGGTCAACAAACCTGCCTTGTGCCTGTACGTGTGTGTGTGGCTATTGCCCATTGTGGTTGCAGCTGACTCTCATTGACACTGAGATACCCATATCCTACCCCCATTGCCACTAGCTTCTACAGAGATTTGTGTGTTTAGATGCTGAATTCTTTATCTTTGGCAGCTTGATGCATGTGATGAGCTGTGCAAACTACCAACTGAGCTGAATATGACGTGCTAAAAGTTCCAATGCTGAATACATTTCAAGCTTTTTGTCAGATTTTTCTCTCTCATTATATAAATATGTTGTTTTACTATAAATACCTAATTCCAAGCTGTCTCTGAAAACAGAGTCCATTCCCTGTTTTGAAATACCATTTTTTATGTCAGAGATTTGACAGAGGAATAAAATACCTATTTGTGTCTGCTTAAGAAGGGGTGGGGAAGGGCATCCTCTAAGAGCATATTGCAACGTGATGCCAGTTGTCACTGTCTTACACTCATGACCTTGTACATTGGTGACCTGTGAGCTACCATTTCCTTTCTTTCTCGTCTGAAGTACACTTTGCGACATTTCCACTGCACTGTTACGCTGTCTATTTTCTTAAACCTCACCTGGGGGAAGACAGGTAAGAGTTATGTGTTCAAAGAAAGCAACATCAAAGCATTCCCTGCAGCGAGTCAAAGCTTAATTTGGTACTGATTCTAATAATTTCATGGCTAGTGATGTCGACTGTTTACATGGGCAACCACCTGCCTGATACTTGCAGCTTTCTCTGAGGTGTTTTTTAGGTTTTTTTAGTAGATGAGTTTGTGTTTTCTAATAGATTTTAGTTGACATTACAGAACCAGCAGATAAATGTTATTGTAATAGCTATAACAGAGATTGTTTGGAATTACAGCACTAAGGTTGATAGGAGCCCCCAAAACATATTTGATAAAAACACTGAATAAAATTCGAAGGTGGAAATGAACCTCTATGCTCAAAGTAGTTACCTAAAGAATTTTAAAAGCCTGTCCACAATATATATGCCTATGCTAGCGCAGAGCAGTTATTAGATTTTAAATTAATTTCATTTTTATTCAGCATTATGTTCCTTTTTCAAGTCACGAAAGTTGCTCCTAGATTATGACTGTGAGACCAGAATAACTAAGAGAGAAAAAGAAGGGATAATATTCATTGTGCACGATTTCCACTTGACTCTCACTTAATTGTGAGAGGGAATGTGTAAATTGCCAGTTGAAAAATATGCAAATATCATCTGTTGGTAATTGAAGCAAACATATTGCATTAATTAATGTTTTAATTGCAGTGTGTACTGAGTCTACATGTATATACAATATTGTACATGAATATACATTAACAACAGACCTATACATCCTCTGTAGTATTTTCTTGGGCCAATGAGTTTTCATCTCTCTGTCAAAACATGTCATGCATTACAGTAAGCTAATGTTTTCCTAGGTTAATCATTAATCTGCCTATGTATTGGTAAATGTTGCCATGGGCACAGCAACAGCAGAGCAGAGAGATGAGCTTTCGCCTGGTTGGAGATGAAAAATGGCTATTTTTACTTTTTAAAGGTACCCATTTGCTCAATCACAAAGGAGAATAAGAGGATAAAGAAGCATGTTTCACTGCCTTTTAAAAATTTAATTACAGAAACATTTTCATATGTACTTTGCAATATGAAGGTAATATTTACTATATGTTGATTATTTCAACAAAGCTCTTTGTTTGGCTTCATATTCACCAGATTGTTTTACAAAGTGCAATATCCTACATATCATCAGCAAGGAGAAATCTTATCCCTTTTTCCTGCCAACATAAAAACCACCCATTTTGGATATTGCTGAATCCTATTATTTAAAACTTAATTCCTTCCCCAAAGTACTCCATGCTGCCACAGTGCTGCATAATAAGTTACTTAGTTGTGCAGATTAAAATCCCAGACTGACTCTTGCCCCCTATTTGAGGCATTTTTTTCTGAAAGAAAGAAGATTAAATTATGTAAATGGAACATTATTATGGTTTATTTTGTTAGCATGTGCAGTGATGAGTCTTTGACCTATATTTCTTGTGTGTAGTGTGTAGTGTGCTCTTGCCCTATATCTGGGTAATGACTGACAGAAGCAGTGATGTGGGTTGACCTCTTTTTCACATAGTTTTTTATATACATAAGGAAAACACTGAGGTACAAATCATCAGTTGAATCCTAACAAAATCCCAATTAAGAAAAACACTTCTTTCAAAAAAAAAAATTGAGCACAATGCCTCCTACATCAAGTTATTTGGAAATTACACAAAGAGCAAATATGATGTCTGCTGTTAAGTCTTGTGGGTATTTGATATAGATGCTCATGGACAAGATTCTGCGAATAGAAGTTGCATCCTACAGTCTCTTTCTTTTTCAAAAGGTTTTTTAAATATCAAATTTGGGCAGTTAACAAATCATGCTCAGAAGCTGACTTTCTATGGATGCTCCAGAAAGTCAAGTGAAGTCTTTATGCATCTATTTTTAGACTCTTAGTGTTCTTCTGAAGATTCTGTTCTTCTGCAATAAAAAAGGCTTCCTTCATGATGGCATTTCTTTCTCTCCCTGATTATGGTGCTGTTTTGATATATTGAGGGAAATGTTCGTATGTGGCCTCTATTAATACTAATGCTCTTTGCAGTTCAGTAGGTGAATATAAGCCTGTAGGACTCAGTGTGATAGTTTGTCTCACTTAAAATTACTGCCAACGTAAACAGATTTTTGAGAAAGCTTATCTAAACAAAGACAAATGTCTTCTGCTTGTTTCAAAGTAGTTTGTTACACAGTTTGTCTAGGCACTTGTCCTGGAAGCATAACATGAAAGAAAGGAGTTATTGAAGATATTTAGTATTGAAACTAATATGATAATTTAATGCCATTATCTCTTAGAAAGTCTGATCTTGATAGTGATATGTGGACACTCAATCTTCCAGGCCGGAGTTTGCTTCTCAGCTCTGTTCCCAAGCTGATAAGCTGGTCCAGCTGAAGGCCAGGGAGAATCTCTCCCAGGATGATAACTTGGTCAAAATAGAGAGGAATTAATAAGAAAGATAGAACATCTGTTTTGGTGCGTGACCAGACCTGGAAAAGAGGTGTCTTCTCGCTGAACCAATTATCTCTATTCTGCCCTTGGAGTTGTGAGTCGTTCTATTTAAGCAAGTGTGTTTCTGAATAAAACTTGTCTACTTCCTATCCTGAGGGATGACCATGTAGCTGTGTCTTATTTCTGCCGCATCTAAAGGGTTAATACCCCTTTCCATGGCTACAGTGATATATAATTAAAAAAAAATTAAATAGAGTGCATTTCTAGGGGAGAAACTAGCAATGTATCTTTCTCCTTCACCAATCTGTTTTCAAAAAGCTGTCCAAGCAAGGTCTGAGAGTTTGATATTTCTAGAAACACCTACTTGTGTATAACTTACTTTAAAGTTATATGTTATATGTTGTTATATGGCACATATATCAACAGCATGAAAAAAATGTTCACAGCTCTGGGAAACTGAGCTAAATGGTCACTTTTTCAACAAATTCATTAGGTGGGAAAAACAAACCTAGCTTTTCTTTGAATTTTTAATAGGTTTCCTTTGTCTGAAGTCTGGGGGGCGATATTCTGTAGTGTAGGGGCACCATCTGAACAGTGCAGTGTTTCACACAGATTGGCATGCATTTGGTTGTCTGCTTAAGTTTAGGTTTGTTTAAATTTGCGTGTCATGGCTTTGATAGGTATGTTCAGCTTCTCTACTTATTTTTATCCTGAGTGCAGCATTTGAAGGCTTTCAGGGAGGCAATTTTTTCTACAAGAGACAGTGACTTGAAGGCCTTCAATTAAAGACTGAAAACATTCGGAAAGATAGTGGGAAAAAGGTATTTGGACAGCAATATGGCGCCTCAGGAAGCATTATTAATAAAAAATTCAGGTGAGAGGCATCTAATAGGAATTTTAGTGTGGCCGATAACCAATGCAAGTTATCACCAAGGTGCAGAAAACTTTTGTCTCTTTGTTCACAGAAAAATGTGCAGCTCAGTTTTTTTCTTTCCATTCTTAGTGTAATGATTGCAGAACTCCTAAAACAGTAAATTATATACCCATACATAAGTCACAAAGGCTTTCTTCAGTGTGCTTGTATAAGAAGCCAAATGAATGGAGGTCAGCTTTACCATTCAGTTCTTCCTGCTGCAGTCAGCAGACCTTACACCTTTGAGAGCAGAGGTGTAATCCCCCTTTCCCTTTATTTTTCACACTACTGCTTTTTGAAGAATTAATTGGAAATGGAAAAACCATTCTCTTAATTTTCATAGTGGAACCTGGCACGCTTGAAACTTCAAGGCAAAGGGGTATGGAATTTTCACAAGGACATACTTTATTTCTGTGTTCCCTGTAATTGATTGAAGCCTGAGAGAAACCTGGGGGGAGGTAACTCTTCATAACAGTTTTGAGAGAAAAAAAAATATTTTTGGTTTTACTCAAAGTTCAAGTAACAGTCATAAATAAAGCCAGCAGGCAGGTTAAATTAATGTATTTCAAATAATAATTCTAAGTACTGTTTCCAGTTCTGCTTCACCCAGTTAAATTACTTTTACCAAAGGTACTGATAGGACTATAATCGAAAGCGGTTTATAATAGAAACAGTTAAAAATACTTTATTTTAAATACAGTTCACTGTATGGTACCTCATGTTCCTCTCCAGAGTGTCTAACTTCCTATTTACCTAGATACATGATTTTTTTTGAGGGATGAGTAAATAATATAATCAGAATTCTCATGGCGGGGGCTTAACAAGTCTCTTACTTTACACAAGTATGACCACACATACAGATGTGCACATGCACACTTTGTTTTCTCCTTCCCTACCAAGTAATTGTGAGAGTATTTCATTATCACAATTTTAAAAGCAGCTGCTTTCAGGGTATATCTAATCACATCTGGCTGAACTCCTGATTTTTCAGACATAACCTTTAATTAGAATTTAATTAGATTTCAGAGATTTTAAAGAATTAGATCCCCACCATATATTATATCCTAAACTAAGTATCATGAGCTGATTAGATTTTTATACAAATACATTATTAAAGATTGATCACCCTATTCTGGAAAATTTTTATGAAAAACCAAGTGCTGAAGTGATAATAAAAACTCAGCAGATGGAAACCCATCAGAATTTAAATGATAAAAATGCGGACTTCATGGGTAGTTTATATATTCCTAAAAAGGGTTGGGTACAGGGTCTTTGGCATTTGACATCTGTTGCCTCTGGCCTATTCCTGTGTGCTTTGAGTTATAATTTTCATTGATGGAAAAAAACAGGTGAATACAGAGAACAGTGCTTTACAAAAGCTCGTTGCAACCAGGGGAAACTGGTTGGGATGGAGCCTGTACACACTTTTGAATAATTGATTATTTAGTTGCTATGCTTTTTCTAGTGATTCAGTTAAATGGTTCCAGTTACTACTGAACTTTTAAATGTTATGCACTGATGCTACAATTTCTTATTCTGTGTGGGAAGGTATTAAGTTGCTGTTGCTGTTGCTGCTACAGATCCCTTTTATAACTGCATACCTTTCCCCTCACTCGTTTAACCTACTTGTTATACCTCTTCTTCTTCAGGAATATGGCAGCCAACCATGCAGTCTATGGGTAACCAGGGTAGACAATGAAATGTCTTTTTGATCACCTCAGAGCAAGGAGGTGCTTTAAATACTATTCTATCTGCTTGATATCTGGTGGACAGATGGGTTCATTCAATAGTAAACCTGAGAAATAATAGATTGTTGTCTCCTGTAGTTATTCATAGAGTGACCTGATGGCTGTCATATTCTTGAAGAAGAGGAAGAAAAATTAAACTGACAGTCTGACAAGTGAAAGTTAACTGTAGGGAATCTGCTACTGGCAGTCTGTCCACATCTAACATTAGAAGAAAAATTTCCGATAATTAGCTAGAACATGATGAACTTTCCCATCAAGAATTGGCATGGGAGACAGGTAACAGACTAAACAAGCTCTCTGATAATGTGGCTTGCTCTGTACCATGACTTTATGACGTGAGAAGTAATTTTGAATTAATACTTTTCTCTGCTATTTATAAGTTTGTTGTGATGATTACTGCCTGAGTCATTCTTGCAGTAATATACTTCTGTTGGTTCTAGATAATCTATTCTTAGCAGATTGCTCATACGCTTTAGCAAAGCATGGACCTCTTCTTTCACCTACAAAAACCAATAGCATTTGTCTGATCTCCAGGCTGGCAGATTAATTTTTGGTTGACTCTTTCCTCTTCCTGAGGAGGAGGAAAATCCAGAATATGTGAAAAGGTCATTTTCTGCAATATAGTGAGGATTACTAGAAGCAATTGTTTCAGAATCTAAATGCTTGTGGGAGATTTGCTGAAGTGCAGCAACGATCCACCACCTCTTTTCCAGTGCAGGAGGATAACAAGGCATGAGTTTCCATATTGTAGTAGAACAGTATGTACAAGTACTTGGAGAGTTGCTCGTTCTGATAAGTGCCCATACCAACTAAGTGAAGAGGCCTTTAGAAGCAAGATTTAAAAAGACCTCAAACAGCAACAGAATGTGATAGCAATGAAAAAATGCACCAATGCACTTAAAACCACCCATTCTGTTAGTCAAGTATTTCATATATGCGCTTTTCCTATAGTGTCATGTAGTGGTTATAAAACTTCAGTGTTGTAGAATTTTGCTGTGATGTAGCACAATTGGTCTTAGCTGAATGTGTCCCAATTAAGTTGAATTTATGCTAATTCTGTCCCATTTAAACTGCAGACAGTGTTATTGGCTGCACTACTAAATTCCTTTCCTAGGAGACATTCCATTAGATAAGTGATGCACCCAAAGTAGAATATAACAAATTACATTTTTACTTAAGCTGAATGTTTTACATCTGTAATTGGAATAGAATTATGTCCACTGTGGATAACAAAAAGACTTTTTGGGTTTTCGGCGAGCATGGAACTTATTTGCAAGTGATTTGTCCAGATAACTTTTAAATAGCCTAGGCTATTTCTTCTATTTATATTGGAAGGTAATTCCACAGCCTGACACTATTTTTCTAACATTTAGCTGAAATGTTACTTGCTCCTGTTTTAATTTCTATCTTCCCAGTTATTCTTCTCACAGGCTGTTTATGTACCAAAAGCATTTAGGCACCAATCCATTCCAGTAAACGCCTTTATTTTTCTGGATGGTCTTACTCCTTAAATTTTCTTGGTAGTCTTACAAACAAGAATGGCTGGGAGAATTAGGCTGAAAATTTGCCCTTTTGATCATTACAGATTTTAGTTGCTTGTTCCAGGTTATATGCTCTCTCTGTTCTATATGGCAGGTCTTTATACTGGTTGCATCCAGGAGCAGCATATTCCCCTACTCTCATTTCAGGTATGATAGCACTCACTGGGAGAAGAAAAAAAAGCAGAAGGTCTTTTAACAAGGTGTAAAGGCTGCCCTTCAGCAGGATGCTCGTAGTGGTCAGTGACATTTAAAATAGATCAGTGTCTCAACGAACCTGGATATGAAAAACATTCGATTTCCCAGCAGGCCAATCTTGGTTATAATTCATGTACTTACAGGGTGAATTATAATGATGATGCTTTCAGGGGCAGAGATTTAGTTTCCCCAAAGTTCTGTTGATGTGGTTTTGTTAGGTAACAGCTTCGAAATGTGCTCTCATGTTTGAGTTCAGGCTATGCAGCCATGGGAAACTACACAAAGTGGGGCTTAAGGACCAGGGAGCTTCAAGACAGAACTCCCGAAAATGGCAAATAAGGGGTGTTTGCTTATCTGCTTCATATGCCAGACAAAGCAGTGTGGAGCACTAGAGAGGGTATCAGGCTATGTAAAGGACTATTAATAAAGGCTGTGTAAAGGACTGTCTGTGAGGAAAGGTAAAAGTTTTCAAGCCACTTGTAACCTAATCACTAAGAAAGAAGCAGCTATCAGCTACAGAACCAGCACGTGCTTCCCATTCATGCTGTCTGAAGAGGAGTCGAACAATTACTCCCAGGGATCCTAGAACACAATAGAAAGCCACTGTGTGCAATCCATATCAATTGTAAGCTCAATCCACAAAATCTTTTCAGGAGTAGCAAGAAACATAGTTGATAGTTGACTTCTGGAATGTGACAGTAGGTATATACCCTAGTGAAACTGAATGTAATAAAAGTTTAGTAAGCAAGAATTCTTAAAGATAGAGAAATAAGAAAGATTTATTTGGATCTCATCTGCTCATACTGAATTTTAATGCTTCATTGCCACTTGGGAAGTTGACCGTTTGAAAGGCTAGTTGTTGGCTTTGAGAGGTGATTCAGTGGAGGCAAAACTGTACTCTAGTGACTGGTGGGTGACCAGTGCATGCTTCACTGAATGTGAGCAAGAACAATGGTTCAAGGGTTCTCCTCATCTGTTTTCCCAAATCCACACTTTTTAATAGCTTGTATTCTCTGGTTTCCATATTTTCATAACCTGAAACCTATTCTTTTTAATATTTGTAAAGAGTTTATGGTCAGAACAAGCAGAATTCCATACAGTTCCGCCTTCTGAGAGGTTCAACGTTTGTTGGGCTCCACTTTCTCTACAAAAACCCAGCAGCTTCTAGAACACGTTATGTGTAGAGGGAGATTCATATGAATTAATAAGTGAGGACAAAGAACTCTGTCTCAGGGGCAAAGAGAGTTGCTGCACAGCCTTGTGATTTCTCTTTCCTCATGAGTGTGTTTGCCTGATCTAAACTACAAGTTTTTGCAGCGTGGAAGTATCTTGCTTGCTTACAAGGTGATCAGCACATGCATAAAGAAACAAGATAGTGCCTTGGAGAGTTCTCTCTCATGCATTCTGTGTGGCTGGCAGAAACAGAACTGGGATGATGGGGTAGGAAGAGAGGTTATGCACTCATTTTCCTGGAAAACTGATGGAATAGACTTTGAGGTGTTAGGTACAATACATGTGTGAAAATTTCAGGAAACTCTTTTTTTGATTCCATCAACTGCAGAAATGGTCTTGGAAAGCTCAATTGAGAAAGGAGTAAGATTATAGAGAGTAGGTTTGATATCTGAAGAGTGAAACTCACATTGCAAAACTAATATTAGAAAAAAAGACAAAAAAGAAAAAAAAGTTTAGAGTATGTATGACAAGGGTAGATACAGAGATAGCCTATTTTGGTAGATTGGACATTGTACCTATATCAGAAAATATGTATGAACTTTTCTTGTTTCTGGTCATTTTAAGCACTTGACAAGTCATGGCTGGGAATTGGCCAGAGCATTTGTTGTTTTGTTGTCTTGTTCTTGTCAGAGCACCACAGTTGAAGCACATCATTATGCCGTCAAGCTCAGGGCCTAAATTCTTCCATGTGCAATTTCAAATGTGCTCTGCCATTCATGTTATTAATATTCTCTGGCCTGACTTACACCATCACTTAATGCATTTGCAGATGGGTAGAGAAAAATTTCAGTTAGCTCAGTTTTGGATTTTGAACTTCATTTTACAATCCTTCAAAACCCCAGTAACTAGCCAACCTGAGAAAACATACCTTGCCACTTTGGTGACAAAAACTAGGGAGAAGAGTGTTGCAGGGCAGGCTTGAAGTAGACATAAGAGGCATGTGTGAGCCTGCATTACTCTATCTCAGCACCTTACATCCACACAGACTGATCCAAGTGTTGGCAAAGGAGGATTTGTGTGGGAAGAAGGGCTGCCTAAGGCAGCATCTGTATCTTCAATATGTTCCCACAGTAATACCACACTTTCAGCATGAATGCACTCCCACCTATGGCTAGGACTTAAAAGCATCTAAATTGGGCTCTGTATAATATATGTGCATTTATTTAGGTATGCATTACTTCCTTTCTGATTATCATTTCTAGGATTTGTACTATAGGTAAATAACTGGACATATTTCCTGCATTCACAATAAAAATTAATGACCTTTGGTAACCAACAGCACAACCTGTCATTTAGTTGTCCTTTTTTAAACAAAACAAAAATGTCACAATATCACTTTTAAGTTAAGCACAATAATCACTTTTAAGTTGATTTCAGGTTAGTTATGCTATTGTACATGGGAAAGTCATAAATAAGGCCTATTGCAAAAATGTAACTGCAAAATTATGTTACTTTTCTCATAGAAAGTGAACTCTATTCTTGCAGAGATTTATAGCTCAGATGGAGGGAACTCTTCAGAAATTGCCTCATGTACAACTTAGGACATGGAGCCAGCTGTAAGCTGGAATAGTTGTTGTTTTGACCTTGTCCAGTGGAATATATTTGTGTTCGTTTGTAGATACATATGGATGTGAGATGGATCTTAAACAGAGAAAGAGGGAAATTTTAAGAGCATTAGATGTCTTCCCCAGTCTTCTTGTTAGCAAGAATGTGAAGTTTGTTCTATTGTTACAATTTCCCCAATTTTCATGCATTTTTTGCCAATTTTGTGTCTGTTGAATACAGCTGCAGAAGACCCATTATAGGTTAAGTGTTATTTCTAAAATCAAATTAATGGAGATATAAACACGAATAAAATAGTGTCTCTGACACTTCTCAGTGTCTTCCTATCTAAGCCAAATGGTAATCTGAGATGGTTCAGACTAGATGGTCTGATGGTTCTGTCTCAACTGAAAGTCTCTGAAGCTTGCATGTCAAATTTCCAAGACTGTAGAAAAGTGAAATGAGGTCATTGCAACTGCTATAATACATTAAAAAAAATGAAGTGAGAAGGTTTATTAGGCACTGCACTCTGTTTTTTCTCAAGCTAGAGAGCAAAATTTGGACACTGTCCTATAAGAGAGATGGCCATTTGGCCACAGCAGTCTGCAGTATTGGCCATAGCTGGACAGTAACAGTAGCTTCAAAAGGAGATGCTCACCTCATTCATCTGTCAGGAACAATCTCAGTTCAGACAAGGACAGGGAAAAAAAGAATGACAAACTATATTTGATGCAGCATTCCTGTTAAAATCATAAAGATAAAACATAATTTTGAGGCCTATCCCCTAGAGTTATCCTTCAGCATGGTTGCTCATAATGTAACAAATCCTCTACAAAGTGATCACACATAACAGCTCATCCTAATATAAGCTGGACAAAACTTTGTTGGAATAAATTAATGCTACTGTTTGTACTCAATGGAGCTAAGCTTATTTACCCCAAAAGGGAGTTTTGCCAGATGTATTATAGCAGTTGCAGCAGAAAACATTACCAAATAGGGCAGTCCTGCTCTAAAATTTCCATTAAGATTGCATTATATTACCCAGTGAATATCTGTCTGTGCTGCTTGTACTTCTAATTAATATTATTTTCCTTTACTCTTTTCTCCTGATTCTCTGCTTATGGCCAGGAATACTGCACAATACTGGTTCATTTATAGCATATACTTAATTGCTAGTGAACATCAGGTTTTGGAACTTCTGAATCAGGAGCAAGTCCACTCCACTCAGGAGAGATTCCAGAACATGAAAGCAAGGGAACCAAACTGAGTTAAGTGCCCCTAAGAGTGCCCACTGATATGTTTGTTAATATGATCTTACAACTAAAAATATATAGACTTCTGTAATCTCTGTCATATTTTAAAAGTCACATTCACAAGTTCCACATTGGGCCACCTTTGAATGGAAGTATTTTGCTACTGCAGATATTTCTGGTGACCACAATAAAATCACCATGGCTCCAAACACCTGAGATGTTAAATACTGTCATCACTGGGCAAAAATCCATGTGCGCTACTGGTTAAAGAAAGCATAACAGAACTTTTCACAGTGGTTGTTTGCATTTCCCATTCTACCAAACTGCTGGGAACTACCAAAAATAACACAATATGATATGCTTGAAATAGCATCATTTATTTCAGTGCTCTGCCACATTTGAGGTTGCACAGAAAGAATAGATCCATGCATTCCTTTCCTTTCTGAGGAACTCTTAACAGCTTTCTCACAATAAAAATGGCTGTAAAATCCTTTCTGAATTAGAGTGTTCTGGGCATGTCTGAAAACTACCTCATTTTTATTTAAATTACAGTTGTGTGGAAGATAATAGCAATTTAAGTATGGCCTTTTTTATAAAAGCAAAGACAGAGGCACAGAAAAACTGCAGATGGACATTGTAAAAGCCCACGGGATGGGATCTGTATTAACAGAAAAAAGCATCTCCATTCCCATCAGCAGCTGTGAGCAGCTCTGTAGCAAGTTATAAATCCTGATCAAGCTCATCTTCCTCACTTCAAAGAGGAAAAAAGCAGCAAAAACCTTTCCTTTCTGATCTGTGTGTGTACTGTGAACCTCTCTGCCCAGACCCAGGTTCTTTCTGGGAGGATTTAAAGGGATACTTGTTTTTGCTAATATTTTCTTAACACCCAAGGAAGATCAAAAGACTATTTAATAGCAAGTAACTACTTAGTCTTCAGCTAGAAGTCAAGCGGAATTCATAACCAGTCTCACTGTGACAGTTCTGTGTACCAGCATCATGCAGGGAGTATTCTGCAACCAAATTAGCCAGTTGTCACCACCCAGGTCTCTTGCCAAAGACTGTGAGGAAAAACCTTTTAATTAGCTCTTCACTGAGTAGGTCTTCCTTGATTAATCTGATCTGAATATCATGTTTTAGTAAGAAAAAGCTGTTTAGAAAGGGGCAAGAATATGCTTTAGAATTTATAACTGTCCTTTGAATCCTTTGCAGTAGGAGTTCAGTTCACAAGAGGCCAGTATGAACCCAGATGATGTAGCAGCAGCCAGAGTGCAGAAGGCATGGTGGGAGTCTTGATATTGATGAGGTTAATTTGTTATGTACTGTGGGACAAAATGAGGAAAAAAATCATGCTGACCTTGCTAAGCCAGTACTTATATGTATGTGTATTTGTGTGGCAGGGGATACCAGTGGGAGGAAAGCTGAGGAGGAAGCAAGAATAAGTAAAACAAGATGGATTTATCGGCTCTGAATTGTTCATCTGTATTCCGTTCTTCACTGTGCTGCAGAGGAGGAGAGCATCTCTAGCACCATGGTTGAGGAACAGAGCAAGAGAGGGGGAGGAAGGTGATACCTATCACAGGCATCAAAAGTGTTTAATTTTCCAGAGGCTCTGATTAAACAAATGTTTCTGCTTCCTGGCAGCCCCTGCAGACATTTGTTGGGACGGAATAAATCAGGAGGTAATTTGTCTGCTGTGATGATCAGGGCTGGCTTGGTGGCACTGTCTCAATGGAGATTTTTTTCTGAGTTTCCTGGGAGCAGCCATATTTGCCTCCTTCTGCACCCAAAATAATGCCACCAGCTTTCCTAAGGATGTCAATTTAGTATTGATGGTAGGGTAAACAATGCTCACAAATAATGACGTACAACCATGGTTAAGTTTATTGTGGAGCTCTGGTAATTACAAGGGAGAAGGTCAAAAGGAGTGGGTGACCCTTGGGACTGCTTTTCTGCAGAACTAAATGGTGCTGAAAGAGGTTGGGCTGGGACCCATGAATGAATGGGGGAAGTATTTCATTGCTGGTGTTGCCATGCATAAATGGGAGCAGGAGGCATCAAGAGGCAAAAAATAATAGATTCAAGAGCAGTGTATGGTGTCTGGGCATGAGCAAGGTGGGAACTGGGTAACCAGCACAGACATACCAGTACTTTATGTAGGTAAGAAAGTCTCTGTTTCATATATTTGCCATCAGCACGTAAGTTAGCTGAACTCACTTTGCCCTTATCCTTTCATCTCTTCTTCTCTTACATATTCATTGTAAATCTACCTCCTATTCTTTGTGTGTTGTGGGTATAAAAGTGGCTGTACAGCAAATAAGTGGTCTGTATGAGCTTGCAGTGGCCCCACTGTCCAGGAGAGATGAAGGCCATTTTAATTATGCAGGCCACTCACAGCAGTGATTATAAAGTCTTAATACCACTCTGTGAAGGTCAGCAGTATTATAAAAATCTTATTTCTGCAGTGAATTAGGAAGTATAAAAATACATTCCTGCAACTAAAAGGCAGTTTGCCTGATTAACCTTTAGTAAAAAATTCCAAGGCTCATAGGGAAAGATTAATTCTAATTGATGTAAAACAGCTACAAAAAGGATTTAACATTCCCGTTGGTGAAAATGCTGTCATTTTAACACCTATTGGCTCTGCATGACTTGAGGCAAGCACTGTCCGCCCTTAAAGGTAGGAATCTCACTCTTGCAATATCCTTGACCTCCTTGTTTCGAGGCCTGTGGAGCTATGAGATAAGAGGGGACCGTAAAGCTCTCCTCTTCTGTTGTCTGGGAAACCTGCTATAAGCCTGAGACTGAGTCTTTGCCTCTTTTGAGATGGCTTGATGTCCAATTTTGTTTGTTTGTAGGTTTCACTCCTTTGTAGTGGAAATGAAATAAAATACTGTTGTTTATTTTTTCATTAAAGATACTGGGAATATAGCTTAATCAGTTGTCCTTGTAGGATAAAACAGGAGTTGCTTGCTGCAGTGCCTGTAGAGTTGCAATGGATGGATAAAGTCACAGAGATCATTGAGTAGGGACAAGTGATACCATCAAAGCTAGTTCTTCTTGTGCCTCTCACATAGGTGCCATCTTGGCTTCTGTGTGGCACAGCTGCAAACATAGAGAGAAATGTGCTTCCTCAGAACAGATTTCCCTCTCAACTGTACTCAGACACATTTGCATTGTACTCCAAAGTTTAAAGATCTTGTCTCAGGTGGGAAAATTTTTAAGCATTTCAGCTTTCTTCCTTTCTCACTTTTGATAAGATGGAAACTGGAAACATAACATCTGCTCCTTTCAATGAGTGAATTTAGTAAGTCCGAAGGAGATGCCTTTAGATATGCAGGTTTATCAACTCTTTGAAATGGCGAGCTGTCTGTCCTGTCTAGCATACTATTTTCTGTCCAGTAGAGCCTAAAACTTGCTTTACTCCACAAATAAAATGTAAAATTAAGAAGAAAATTCTGCAGCACACTCTTTTGAGCTCAGTTGGTAAGATAAGACATTGTATAGTTCTTGGGAATTAAATTTTCACTGTATACCAAGGAAAACCTCCTTTTCAGATAGGGCTTCCCCAGCAGGGGAGCGTGTGCATCAGACATCTTAGTGCTGAAGCCACATTTGTCCTGTACAACTGATGTCAGCACCAAACATTGGAGTTTGCATTTGAAAATGTGATTCCTGATGGTTTAAAAGGAAAAAAATTACACATCTTTCTCACACCGATTTGTGCTACAATCTTTCAGAGTCACAGCTAGCCTCTTCTGGTATTAAAGGAGAAAAGAGCACCAGGAAGGAGAATTATAGGAGTGCCATTATGTATACGTGCCATGTTTCAAGTGTGGCTCTTGCTTGAAGATAAGCAAACTATCTCTGGAAAGCAGTGCCAGAGGTGGACAAGGCAAGTAAAAGGGGTCAATAAACACACCTATCTTTAGATAACAGCTCCTGTCAGTTTGGCCTTAGTAAGGGAGGGCTGCCTGTGGGAGCCCATAATTAAATGGCTCTGCCTTGGCCCAGTAGCAGAACTTGAACCTTTGTGCCCCAAAAATCTGCTCTGCAAGAAGCACTTGTTGTCTGCGAGCGTATGGGTGCTTTTTCATTCCTTTGAGCCAGAGCCTCCATTGGAATGGGGAACATGCATGGTCTTTTTGCTCCAGCTGACATCCATCCCTTCCAACCCATAAGCCTTCAGTATCCTTGTGAACAGGGGAGAATCCTTCTCCCTCTTTTCCCAGGCAGGGGAATGTGTTGGGAGAATTTATTAGGCAGTTGCAGTAACAACAGCAGTCTGGGAAGAGCAGGGTTGTCAGAGGTGCTGGAGGTGTTTAATACCTCAAATCCTTGGGGTGGGAGGAGAGAATTGGGACTGCAAGAGAAACAGTGAGTAGTGGCAGTTTGATTGGTCAGGCTGAGAGTGGACGCAAGAGGCGTTGATCCTAAGTTTTATCTCTAAGGGGGAGTGGTTGTCAGATGCCCCCTTAAGTATGCTGACAGTCACAGTGCTGGGAAGAAATGTGTGGAGGGCTCCTGGTGGCTCTGCTGCTGCCTGCCCTGTTTGGATGTAAAAGATCCAGGTGCTGTCAAGGCATGTTTGGGGATGCTACAGCAATGACACCGCGACCCCTGCAGATTGGCTTCATGAAGAGACACCATGCCCTGATATTACTGTTCCTCAGCAGCATGTCCTCAGAGCCTGAGATTAGCCTTCCTCGTAATACTTACTACCCATTGTCAGGGTCCTTAAATCAGTCACGAAGGATTTAGAGGGAAAAGTATGTTAATTTACAATCCTCCATGTTCCCCAGCATACACACATCACAATAAGGCTCCTGTTCCATCTCGTTGCCTTCCTTTCCCCCAAGCAAAGCGAGGTTCCTCCCACCTGCTCACAGCCCTTCAGCAAGCAAGAGCACAAGTCCCACATGAGTCTTCTCACCAGAGTTTCAGCTGCTGGTGCTGCTTCCATGTGCAGCCTGCTCTGGTTGCTGGGCTCGGGGAGTTGATTTTTAAAGAAAGGGTTGTATAGAATACATTGCTGATTGATGGCTTTTCGGCCACTGCCTGCTGTCTCATCAAATGTGTTAACTTTCGAATAGAGCATTCACCAGGTTCTTAAGTCCAGTGTTAGTGGTACTTCTCAGATGTTTCTGTCAGACATAAATATTTATTTTTCATCCTTTGGTTTGTTTCTCTCTCGTCAAGTTTTATATTACTTCATGGAGGAAGCAGAAAGAACATAAATCTAAAGGAACCCGAATGGTTTCCCAGTCATTACATTGATTAAAGTAACTCCAAGGGTCAGTCTGGCCTGCTGATTTCTCTTCTTGTTATTTCAATTTGATAGGCAACCCATGGCAGTGGAAAGCACTGGAAACCAGTGTAAACCAGGGATTTTTTTGTTGTGAACTTATGCCCAGGTGAAGACTCTCCACATCCACAGGGACTGCACTGCTCTTCTCTCTCTTGGTGAAGTTAGGTTTGCATTGCGGCCTGAGCTGCCGTTAGAGCGGCAGCACTTCCCTGATCTTCACTCAAGCCCTCCTAAATCTTTCTACTTTGCAGCCATTGGAGCCAATCATGCATGTTCAAAAAGGCTGCACTGATTTGGGCAAGATGTTTTCTCTACTGCCTTGGCCTCCCATGGCCACCGGCTCTGCTTCAGGTGCGGGGTACCCAGGAACAGAATCCCTCTAATATCCAAATGGCCAGGAGCTCTGGGGGCAGTGTGCTATCAGGGGATTTGCTGACTTGTTTTCCCCTCAGTACCTTCCTGAACAGAAAGCGCTGTATCTTGGTTAATAGAGGCTGTAGCTTTGCTTTGTTGGTTGTATTTTTAACATTTTTAACTATTAGGAAGTGCTCATATCCACACATGCTGTGTTATCTCTGTCACTAATGCCAGCAGATAGTTGGGGGAGACATTTAGTTGCCACTTGTGCTCTTTACA
Organism: Rhabdornis inornatus; assembly: GCA_013397075.1. Lineage (NCBI taxonomy): Eukaryota > Metazoa > Chordata > Aves > Passeriformes > Rhabdornithidae > Rhabdornis > Rhabdornis inornatus. The sequence continues at coordinate 25,713 of VWZS01007491.1, forward strand.
TGGGTATCAGAGACTCCGAATTGGTGAGTTTTATGAGTAATGTTCTGCAGATGGCTTCAGGGAGGGCAGGAGGCTATCACTACGATGGGAAGGACCTTGGCATTGTACTCAGCAACTCAAGGATCCCCCACCAATCATCATTGTTGCAGTGTAGGCCTGAATTTATATCAAGAGCAGTGTTTCCTGGGAACATTCTATAAGAAAACTAGAATTTTGTTTTGCTTAGAAAATATTTACCTGTCTTGGATCCTGTCCTGCTGGTTGTGGAGGTGGCCGTGTCACATAGCAATTTTGAAGACTCAGGTTTATGTACATGGCAACAAGACATTTGCTGTTCTTAAAACTTTTGTGCTTTCACTTCAGAGCTCTTTTGTCTTAAAGAGGATGCTGCTTAGCTGAGATTTCTACTGGAATGGTTTACTGCCTTTACAAGAAGCTCTAGGAGGAAGCATTTTCCCCTCTATTTCCTTCTGACAAAATTGAGAACAAAGCTGTAATAGGGCTTTGCACAAACATAAATTCTTCTATCTAAGGAACTCAGATGCACGTTATAGATGCTGGAAGGATCTTGTGGTCTTACTGTGAACTAAATACAATAAATACTTTTTCTACCCATTCTAGAGCAGAGAAAACCTGACACAAGCCAGGTGCATGCTGTTTTCATACGAACAAATCATTTATATGGTGCAAGGAAACACTGTGGGGGATCAGATTTACTATCACTTTAATTCAGTAATATTCCAATGTGTAGAAAATACATGCCCCAGCTAAATGTTGATGCAGGGCTTGGATAGAGTGATACTGACCAATACTGGATCAGCATTGAAGATTCTTATTTATCTTTATGAAAAATATTGGTAATTGGAAGAACCCTGCTGGGAATAGGCTGTCTCTCCAGCAGCCATCACGTTTGTTGCTTGGTAGGTAATGGCCTGTGAGTTGCAACACCAGCTCTGCTAAGATGATGTTTAGTGTGGCAAATATTAATGATATGCAAAAGACATTTGCAGGGCCTTTATGGAGAACAGAGGGTCCCAAAAGCCACCAGTCAGTCAGCCTTGGGCTTGTGTTGCTTTGCTAGATTTTAAATTGCTTTTATTTTTTTATTTAAAGCTCAGGCATAGTAGTTTGTGTTCCTTTAAATCACTGCAACCCACCAAACCAGGCACAGCATGATGTATTCTGAGTCATGGTCCTCCCCCAGAGGAGACAAGACCAAGGAGGCAGAAGCTGTAAGTAGATTTGAACCAAGCCCCTTGAAGCAGTAGGTGCTGATGGTAGGTGCAATAACAGGAGGTATTGCTTGTCCTCATCCCAGCAGGCAGCAGCAGCGCCTCCCACCAGCACCTCTCCTGCCTCCCTGGCTCAGACCTCCATGGAAACCAGCCGTCCTGCACACACTGCCCTTTGCCACGGGCCCCTGGGCACATTGCCCGCTTCACAGCTGCCATGGGGAGCTGCTATATTCCTCTCTCTCACTATAATAGCATTCTTATGAGGCTTCCCCCAGCCCATCTCTCTAATAGAAGGTTGCATGTGGGTTGTACAGTGACATTTGGGTTCATTTAATATGCTCCTGAGAGCGAATCTGAACTCAAAAAGAGAAAAAAAAAAAGGAAGGAAAAAAGGCAGGAAGGTCAGGGAAATCCTATCCTGTAGCAGGCAGTAGGAGAAGATAAAAACACGGAGTGGTTTTGTATAAGAATATTGCTCTTGCTGAACTGTTTGTGTGGCCGTGTGGGGCAATGACACTGCAGTCATTTGCCTTCTACTAGGCAGATTTGGGATTGCTCAGAAAATACTGGCCAGTCCAAATTTTTCAGTGGAAAGCAAAAAATAAGGGTAGTCTGTTTAGAGAAAATGCCACTGATGGCTGCCACTTCTCAAACAGACTTTGGACTTGATGCATTTTTGATGTGACAGAGGGTGTGGGAGTCTCCAAAAGAATCAGGTGTTTAAATATTGGGTGTATCTTGTTTTACAGAAAATACCCACTTTGTGTTGGTGCCAGCTTCAGCCATGCTTACATCCTTTATCCTAAAAATCAGGCAGAATTTTATTCCGGATGTGTTTTACACAGTCGTTTCCAAGTTAGGCCGTTATCATCTTTCCTTCCTTGAATATTTCCTTTCTCTGACTTTACAGCCCCAGTAACAACAGCCTTCTCCCACCTGGTGTGCCTTGTCTCTACACAGGAGTTTCCCCTTGCCTCTACCATATTGTCTCTGTGAACCCTTCACACACAGAAACACAGGCTCCATCATTTCCACCAATCTTTCCCTTACAGGAGTTTCCTCCCCCTTCCTGCCTAACTGCCACTAGGATAAAATAGTAGCAAAGTTTTACAAAAACTTTTATTGTCATTGCCTCACATGCCATTCTGCACTCTAATTACTCCATAGAGCCAAAGAATCAATAGGGGGATTAACCTCCTTATACCTGTAACCTCAGTTCTAGACTCCTTGTCACCAACATGTGAAACAAATGTCTGGACACACCATGTCTGTGCCCCTGGACTGTGTTCACGCTAGCATGACATTTCCCATTTGGCTTCTTACCTGAGCAAACTTACCAAAGCAAATCCTAAATCTTTTGCACTAGGGAAATTGCAGAATAAAAGAGTGAGAGTGATAAATATCTTGCATTTAATTCTAAATTTATCTCCTGCCTAAAAACATAAAGTATATAATTATAGAGTTGAAGGAAAGAAGGAGTCTGCTGGGTGATTAGAAATACAGATTAATGACAATACAGAAAGAAGTGCAGTGATTTGTTACAGTGTGGAAAAAAGTGCAGTGATAGCATTCAAGTTATCAGAGAAAGGATCTTTCATTACTGGAAGATTATAAGCCTTTATCCAACCATAACTCACAAGTTGGTTACTAGAAATAGCACTATTTTAAAACACTATTTAGCCTCCTAGGCAGGTTCGATGTGTTTCTGGGGATGTGTTTCTGTGTATGTCATTGGTAGTTTCAAATCAATAGTGGGAAGTAAACTTGAAGCCAATCTTGTTTTAATCCTTTGTGAGAAAAAAATCCTTTGCCTCTGATTTAATATGAGTGAAAGAGAGGAAAAAAAAGGAGAATGTGGTATTGACATAGTTTTCACTGGAGGGGAAAAAAGTGTGATTTTTTTCAGGTGCTTCCTATGCATGTAGTGAAGGGGATGGAGCAGTGGGACCAGTCCTGATGGTTACTAATATATCTTTAGTTAAGATTTCAAATAACTGTGGATGCCTCCCCCTGTGTTTGTGGAAGTCTATCATACTCCTGAAGCACTGGATAACCTGAGTAGTTTGTTCCATTCCCAACTTCCCTGGCTAGAAGATCAGTTTTGTAATCACAGTGAGGTGACTGAATGCTTTTAAATTGTTGGTGTTAGTATTAGGTGTCATATAAATCAGTGCTCTCTGCCCTGGGGAGTAGTTTATCTTCCAATACTGCATGTAGATCCCAAAAAAGCTTCCCTTTGATCTGTGGGGAGAAAAGATTGTTCCTCTGCAGCAATGAAAAATACAGGTTTCTGAAGCCATAAACCATTCCACTGCAGTTCTTAAAATGAGGTATGGCAAAACAAGTCATCTGTGCATTTTCTTCTTCTAAGAATAGTCTGGTTGAATTCCTTATATTCTTGGTTACGTGCCACAGCTCAGGAGGAAAAATAATATGTGTTGCTTATATTTGTATGACCAGCACAGTCCTGAGGCAGAAATCTCATGGGACTAGACTGCAAAAATTCAGAATTTAACAAAGGTAACAAAGGTATTCAGTTATTTCAGAACATTTAAAAATGGCAATGAAAACACTTTTTTTCCTTTCTCTTGGACATACACATTTTGTGTATGTTTGGCAGTTCCAAGCAGATCTTGGTTTGTAATAGTCCTGACAGCACTTATTATGATCCATCAAGTCAGTAATTTGTAAGCAGCAGATTTACAGAATAATATCTATAGCTAGCATCTCACAAGTTGCAATGGGTTTAACCTCTCCATTGCCTTGTGTATTTCTGTGAAACATGCAGCTGTTTTATGCAGCTATTTTTATTACTGTGTCACAGACTGGAATCTCTGATAAGAATGCAATTATCACTTGAAACAGTTATTAATATGAGATGTGCAAAAAATTGGTGTTCTGTAGGCATGTTTGGCGGCTCACTTTTGTTCAGGGACATGAATATGAAAACAAGGCTTTACCTAAAAACTATTATAACTTAATTTTTTTATAAATTATGATGTAAAATAACATGTAGGCTTATTCATAAGGCATAGCACATCTGAATAACCGACTTTTTCATAATTCCTAGATGCTCAGCCTAATTATTTACCTTAATTGTAAGGGCATGCAAATGACGGGACTGAATGAAATAGTTCAACATGAGCATACCAAACATAGGGCTTATGCATTCATCAGAAAAGCCTAAATATACATTTTAGCTTTCTAGTCTGAAGAACTGAATCCAAAACCACATTTTCAGTCTTCCGTGGGTTTTTTTGGTAGAAATTTTGGAAGTTTCACTTTTCTAATAAAATGCAATGCCCAAAACAAACCAAACAAACAAATAAACAATAAAGAAAATAAAAAGGTAGCAATTACATGGTGAAAGTCACTTATGTCAGGTCCAGAAAACAAAAGCTGAAACTTCCAGCTTCTATTTATATCTTCTTTTTCTTTGTTCATATAAGTAACAGAATAAGTGTGAGGGGATACTTTTAGCTAAATAAGAAATTTTACTGTGTGAGCGGTGAGCCAACTTTTGGACTTGGTGAAGGAACAGTAAAACAGGATTACATAAATCCTACATAAGTATTAGCAAAGCTTGGCAAAATTGCAGAGCTTTTGCATATAGAGCGTTCAATTGTTGAATATTTTTTATAGGCAGATCTCCTTCTCTGTGAAAAATGTTCATGGGGAAATTTGGCTGAATTTGCTGCTAGAAACAAGTGGAATTCATGGACACAATGCATGGATTTTCCAGGTCTATCAGGTTTGGGAGAAGGTTAGCAAGGAGGAGAGGTATGAAGTTGAAAGGTAGAGAAGCCGTACCCATATTGCTTGGTGCTTTGTGCTAGCTGGTGTATTTGTTGGTCACTTAGATGACTAAGGAACTCAATTTCTCTTAGTATTTAAAAGACATGAACCTGGTACACTGGCTCCCCTTCCATTTAGAAATTAGGCTGGAGAGTCTCTGTAGTTGGCTGGAGACAAGGAGAGGGAGAACACAAGCAGGGACAGTGGCAGGCTTGCACCATGTGCAACCCCACATGGCCATGCATATCTCCGACAGGAGGGACCTCAACATGGTGGTTTCAGCTGGTGAAAGAGCCTGGAGATCTTTCCAGCAATGCAGCTGGCCACACCTTTATTTGTTTTTCTCTCAGATAAAGGAGATAGTAAGATATGAATTTGTATTGTTGTTTTTACAGTTTTACCCATTTATCAGATGTACTGCACATGTATCAGATGAGCAATGATTCCAGACCCTTCTGTTCGACTTTTTTAAAATACTTGCTCTGCCAGTTTTCCTCTTTTTAAAGAGTCTTTTTATTCATCATTAATATCTAGGACTTGACTTCTTTGATTTTTATGTTTTCCTAGGGGAAAAAAGCTATCTGTTAGAATCCCACCCTTGTTTTCCTTCAGTAGAACCAGCAGTTTGCCAATATATTAAGTTAATTTTCATTTAGTGTATGCCATTTAATGTAATTAAGGGAGGCAGCACCCAAACGTTCTTAATGTTCTTAATCATGGGTAACTCTCATATTATTTTTCATTAGAATTTACAAGCATATTATTTCACATGTTAATTATTATGTTAGTATATGACTAAGGATACAAATATCTCCTCATTTCCCCCCTCCCCTCACTTAACATTTTGTTTGAGAAGATCAGTACATTTTGTCTGTGAAAAGCCCTGGATTAAATGCCACCCACAAATGATTTTGTGCATGTTTTATTTTGCCAAAGGAGGTTGTCAGACATTGGGGGAAATAATGTAATATTGTCTTACCTAAGATTTCAATTAACTAACAAGAAAGTTTGCAAAAACTGTCATATAAACTTTGCACATCATTTTACTGGGGTAGAAACATTGTCACACAGCACTTATTTCTTGCTTTGTCTGCCTCAAGGCACAAAGCACAAACAGGAAAATAATTTTATTCCTTATTTCTGATGCAAATAGTTTTCTGCAAATATTTAATGTGAGGAAGACGTTTCCTATCTATCGGTCATTCCTATTTCAGCCCAGTGTTACCCAAACAAATAGTATTTGACCTATGTGTTTAGATTAGCATTGTTTTGAATGGAACCCTTGCATCTGTGTGTGGCATCTGATTTTAGTCCTGAAAGAAGACAGTGAATGTCTCCCACATTGCCTTTTGTCAAAATGAAAAATTATAGATTTTTTGCATGTATTTTGATAATGATTCTAAATCCACTCGCATTTCAAGTTTGTAAAGGACTGCTGTTCACTTCCCTTTCTGTTACCATTAATTTTATCCTCAAATTCCTCAGGCCAGTCCTTAAGGAAGATTTCCTTTCAGTCAGCTGCTTTCTGACCATAATTGTAGAAAATATATAGTTTCTCCCATATTTTACCCTCTGTTGTCCTATTTCCGTTTAACTGAACTTCTATTTCTCATATTCTCAAAAGAAGAAAATCTCATTTTTTCTTTTCCTTTAGCTTTCATTTTCTGTTGAAATACAACATCTATCATAGCCTCTTTTTTCTTCTTCATACTCCCCATTTTTATTTATTTTTTTGCAAGCCATCCTCCAGATGCCTTCCTCCTCATGCTGATACTTCCCACTGGAACCTTTGTTCCTGCTCTGGTCATTTTCCGTATTTATAACAACACCCTTCCTACTAGCTTGCTTTCATTTTCCTTTGTGTACTCCTGTCTGTTCCCATTCCTTGTAAAAATCATCTTCTTGCCCATTCCTTTAGCCATATTACCCTTCAGTGGAATTTTGTGACAGCTCTTTGCCTTTTTCTCAATTAAATTCAAGATGGTTTTTGCTCCCAGCCAAAGCCTCTGTCACTGTTACTGGGTATGAGAAAATTAATAGCAATGTTAAAAGATATGGGTATCCAGTGGTTCTCCATCAGGATCTGTGTATCTAAGGGAAAAATAATCAGCACAGCTAACAGAACTCAGGGAGCTTTTTGGAAAGTGCCAATTCAAGCTACAGACCCTTCCTGTAGAGGTGGAGTAGCCAAGGGTGTAATATGTCGGAGTTCAGGAATAAGTGGTCCATTTCCTCTGAACATGACTTAAAAGGTGCTCACATGCAATAGCACAGTAATCTGGGAATCTCTTGCAGGGAACTGAACTTTTTTACATCACTTTCTTCAGATGGAGGCACTCCTCAGACCCCTTCCTTGTTTATTCTCAGCCTCCCTTTCACACCCTGTTTCATGGTGCTCACTAGCCTTATGCTCATGACCCTAATGCTCTTACTCTATCTTTCTTACAAGAATGTAAAAAATCCTCTATCTCCTCTTCCGTAGTCTTGGATTAAGAGCAGTCTCAGCCCATTAGTTCCCAGGAACTGTATGGTTTCAATCTTTTTTTCCACACCTGGGATTCATTAGTCAAGGGAAAATAAAAATCAGAAAATCAAGTTCTCTGAAATGTAAAACAGTTGTGATCACTCAGTCTTCAGCCTTTTCTTTCTTTACTACTTGACCTTCTGTATCTTGGAATCCAGTGCAAGGTCAGGCTCTTCAAGTTCTATTCCCTCTTTTCCTCACCAGAGGGCAGGCAATTATTTGGGTCCTGAGGCTCTGAACAAGATTTCACTTTGATCTATTGCTACAGCATCAGGTTTTCTGACTCCTGCTGTAAAACTGTTAAACACCTTGTGTGGAACTGCTGTCACATCTCCTATCTCTCAGCACCATCGTCACATCTGCTAGGTGTGCTCATTTGTTCTGCAAAATGATAGTCACTGCTGAACTGGAAACTGATACTGATCCTGCATTGAAATAGACTGCTCAGCTTGATCAAAACCATTGCATTGTTTCAAGTCTCTTTTCTGCAGGCTGAAAAATATCTTGGTTCCTACTAGAAAATTAAAATCACAGGAAGGAAGGAAGGAAGGAAGGAAGGAAGGAACGAACGAACGAATGAATGAACTCTCACTTGGGCTTTTNAGGAAGGAAGGAAGGAAGGAAGGAAGGAAGGAAGGAAGGAAGGAAGGAAGGAAGGAACCACAGCGCTTTTTTTCAATGGGTTTTAAATTCTGTAGAAAAATGAAGAGACAAAGTGTATCGGAGCTTATATCTACTAAATCTTCTGACAGCTGCTTTCTCATCCTGTTTCTGAAAATGAATCAACTTAATTATTCCTGTGGCTACGTATATCCTGACGGCTTAGAGTTGCATCTTTATTGCTGGCTACAGTAACTGCCCTTGTGTTCTGGAATAGCTAAGAAGATTGAAAACTGGGGGGGTTTTGTAATTCCAGAGTACACAGACTGTAATAGAAGTAATGGTCTGGAATTTTGGAGTCTCTTGTCAATGGTTAGATTGTGCCAGCACTGACTTTAAACTTGCTTGTGTAGGAGGGCATGTTTAGATTAATATTCTAATGTAATCTGAAGTGAATGTTTGGTACAGGCTGTGACTGAGAGACTAGCGTAGTGAATTCACAGACAGAAATGTGTGGAGATTGGGGTGGGGAGTGGGGGGAATCACCATTATATTTCTTCCTAGGACCTTGAAGCCTCTCAGGATGAGTCTTCTGAGTACTCTGAAAACATAACCATTGATCTAGTTATAACAATTTATCCTTTGGGTCTAAAAAATGTCTCAAATTACCTGGTGCACACATTAAACATGTAAAGTTTTCATTAAAGGTGTTGACAGGCTGATGGTAAACTGAAGTAATTTCCTTTCCCTTCAGAATTAAATTTTCTTTACAGCCTCCTTTGTCAGTAAGCTCTGTTCATTAAGAGTGATTCGTCTATTTCATTCTACAACCTTGGTTTTGCCTGCCATGTGGATTTAACTGAAGGAAATCTCTTTGTGACACTGAAATGATCAAGCTGAATCTCAATCACCAAATGATGTTTCTACCTGCATTCTTTAATTTGTATTAACCAAGCTACCTTTTTTCAGGAACGTTTAGATAGGAAGGAAGTTAGGTATGAATTTTTTGCAACCAATTTGCAAAGAGATGTCTTTCCTCCAGTTCTCCATTTGTTGTCTGGATGATTTTTAAATGATCACATGAAAAAGCTAGTGAATGAGGGCCTAAAACTTCTCTCAACTCAGGTTCTTCAAGTCTGGTTATAGAGAGGAGTCTCCCAATGAAGGGAAGTTCAGTGGCTGCTCTTTTATCATGTGCTGCAGTGAGGTAGGGGAATCACACCTTGCAGTACTTGATAATGTTGAGCCACATCAGGAAAGCACTGAACTAAGCGCATCATTGTAATGTGTGTTATTTATATCTAAGTCTTCTCTGTGCAGAAGGAAGGTGAACTATCAAGATTAATAGCATTCGGTCAGCATTACATGAGTCACCCATCCAAGCAGCAATCAGTGTAACAAGTGCCCCAAAATACAAGAGATACACCTCAGAGGCTTCTGTGATGGCATCCAGATGTGTTCTTGATGCTGTCATTGCACACATCAGAGGGCATGCTTATCCAAGTGAAACATTGATATTGTGGGGAAATTTTGAGAAGGGTTCATCTCCCGTCTGGCGCTCCACAGATGAGAGAATCGGCATGATTGGGGCCTTTTAGATCATCTAGTTGAAGCCTTACCACTACGGACAGGGACACTTTCCACTAAGCCAGGTTACTCAAAGCCCCACCCAGCCTGGCCTTGAACACTTCCAGGGGTGGGGCATCCACAACTTCTCTGGGCAACCTGTCACTCTCATAGTAAGAATTTCTTCCTCATACCTAATCTAAACTTACCCTTTTTCAGTACAAAGCCTCTACCCCTTGGGTAACACCCCAGATGGGTTGTTGTGAACATCTGGGCCTTCAGGATGTTCTGGCAGAGGTTTCTGAAAAGATTGATGCTGTGAGTTTGTAGAAGGGATGTATCTGGTGAGTGGAAGGCTCAGACTTAAATTTCCAGATTCCTGCAGGCTAATGGTAGGTGTCTGAGAGGGCTGCATGGCTTTTTCAGTACCAAGAGCAAACTTTGCATCAGTATGAGGTGACTAGAGAGGTTTGTGCTTTCTGTAGCTGCAAGCAAGCTGCTGAAATAAGGTCAGTGAGAAGCTTGCTGTAGAGTTTGGCCCTGATAAACTGCTCCTTTTGGTATTAACCATTTCTCATTCTTTTTATTTTGGCCCCTTGTTGTAGAGCCCAAGTTCAGACCTCTGCTCCACCCAGAAAGAATAGACTGTATTTGTACAGGCAAAAGTTGTCATGGCAAGAGAGAGAGAGGAGAGGGGGTAAATGTTGGAAAGCCAAAGTAGTCAGACTATGATATGACAAAGATGAAGTCAAATAAGCAAAACACACAACAAACTAGACTAAAACAGCTTAATGAAAAACACGTAATGGCAGGATACTAGCTATTGAAATATGTTAAATGGATACAAAATTTGGGGAATAAGGTCCTATGTTAATTTAAAACAAAATGTTGGTTTCTTCCAACTGTCTTTCTCTTCATGTCTTCAGTGAATTTACCTTAATTGCAACACAGAACTTGGATTCTCTTACCTATACAAGAGGTCATCAGATAAAAACCACATGATTTAAAGCAAATGCGTCCTCTGAAACAATCATTTCTCAGTAATAGTAGCAAAACATAATGTAATTAAAACAACTGTCTACAGTGTCTGTGTACAATCACATTGAGTGGAGAATACCTTTAATTTCATTGTACGGTCAGATACATTAGGAGGAAAGGTTGATGCTGTCTCTCAGAGAGCAATAATCAAAGGCTGGCAACTGAGCACTGGAAATTGAACAGATTAGAAGTCCTTGGCAATGATTCCCAAATGCTCAGGAGACTCACTACAATCAGCAACTTTAAAACTTTGGCCAGCTAGTTAAATAGTGTCGGCTATAAACATTACAAGGCAAGTGATCGTCTCCTTACCTGCTGGCCCTGGAGCATACGCTTCCTGCCTTCTCTCTCAGGAGCAGGGCCAGCCCCTAGACCAAGGGGCTCTTTCGTGATACCCTGTGAATGACCTTCTACACAACAGCAAAGAAGAGGAATTTTCAGTGTTTTCATGTTAACGCTAAAAATTAATTACAGAGGATGTTGCAAATAAGTGACAGACTTACAAGTCTAATGAATTTAAACCTCCTGTGCAGAGTTTAGCCAAGAATGAGCACTGCTTCATGTGACTGGTTTAGAGATCTGACTGGAAAGATCCTCATGCATCCAATTCCCTAAAATATAGTATTTATTAATTTGTTTGTCCATTTGTTTTATGAGAAAAAGTGCTCATAAGAGACAGCTTCCCTCTTGTGAGTTACAGAATTTAGGAAAATAAATCTATATATAAACAACAAAAAATCAGATCTGTATAAATATTTGAACAAACTCATGAAACTGAAATTACATGCACACATAAGTGATTGCAGCATTGTATTTATATTTAAAATTAATTAGCAGTGATAGGTAGTCATTTTCAAGAAGGCAGAAAGAGGAAGACAGAACATATTTTTAAACATCCAACTTGGCACTAGAATTATCTGTTCCACTCTTTCCTGCTGTTCCTTTGAGGATGTTTCCTTTGTGGACACGTTCTTCATTACATAAGGTCTTTTAGTTGTTAAACCAAGACCCAGTAAAATCAGTAGGATTATGCCACCCCCTTTTTGGCATGATCCATTAATGTTCAGGTTGTTTGGGTTTTATAGTGGTTTGTCATTTCTGAGGTGTGACAGCACCTTTCTTACTTGGACTGCTGTGGACTAGTAAGTGCACTGTGAATGCAGGAGAGGAGGTGTTAGTTCCTCTGAGCCATCAGGTGCCAGTCAGGAGTTCATCTTTCAGCAGGGAAGTAGCTAATTCTCACTGGTAGACCATCTAAGTAATTCTTCAGCTCTTTAGTTGCTTAGTTTCATCTGCTGGACACAACTAAATTGAATGCTTAGATCACATCTGAGAAAGAAGTTATGCCTCAGAAAGCAAAAATAGAAAACAGTGCAGACAATGAGTCAGAAGATTGAGGCAATACATGTGAAACAATTAAATATTTACATGAAAAGGGAAGGTTTTGGAATGATTAGGGAACCTCTGAGGGGCTGAGTTTCTGTTTTAAGATGCATGGTGAAGATGAAAGAATAAAGGAAAATTAACAGCACAGAAAAAGCTTTGCCTTCTGTTTGTGTAACTGTTGATTTCTGTCATTACCATTTTATACCAGGGGGCTGTTACCATTTCCTACTGGTTTTTAGCTTTGGCATTTGGGTGAGATGGACCTTTCTGAGTATGATAAGTTGCTCTTTCAGCCAATTTAAGCACATAATCAAATAAATATTTAGAAGCATGTGACTTGCACCATCACTGAGGAAATGAGTCTAGGATTATGGAGAGAGAGAGAATAATCTCTCATATGTATTTATCTGAACTAGATCCAGGCAGTTCTCCTTAGTTAACTGTGTCTCAGCAGTTTTGTCCTGAAAAAATAATTACTATGCAGAATAGATGGCTGTTGCCTAGCCATCTTTCATTCTCATTTTTTGGTTTGCATTGTTTATGGCATTTATTCAAAACCAATTCTGTAATATCCTTGGCAAAGTGGTCTCTCTCTTTCCCTGACTAATGTTCTCTTTTAGTGAGATCTGTTTCCTTCACTGTGTGTGGCACAACATGCCTGCAGTGTAAGGCTCTCACAGAATCTCAAGAGTGATTGAGGTTGGAAGCAACCTCTGGAAGTCATCTGGTCAGCCTTCCCTCAAGCACGGCCACACAGAGCCAGTTGCCTAGGACCATGTCCAGAAAGTTTTTTAGTACCTCCAAGGATGGAGAATCCATCACCTCCCTGGGCAACCTGTGCAAGTGTTTGGTCACCCTCACAGTGAAAAAGTGTTTCCTGGTGTTTAAAGGGGTTTAAAAGATGTTTAAAGTGTTTCCCATGTTCCAGTGTATGCCCACTGCCTCTGGTTTTAAGGGATAAAAGGAAGCAATGGGCTAGTTAGCAGCTCTCCCCACCCTCAAAAAACAGTTTTGTCACAGAGCTTTGATGTAGGCTGTGATGCCCTGTCAGAAGTTGGCTTATTTTCTGGTTATGTTGCTGAAAAGTTGTCTAAGAGACCACATAGTACTAGTCATCTTCTATACCTAGAAACCTTAGTGTGACCCAGAGTAAGATTTGAAACAAAAACACAGAAAGTGTTAACACAGCTTCATTTTCTTTCCTTGTTAACTGCAGGTAATGCAGGTAGTGAAAGAACAGATAATGAGAGCACTCACTGCCAAGCCTAGCTCTCTGGATCAATTCAAGAGCAAACTTCAGAATCTCAGTTATACAGAAATACTGAAAATACGCCAGTCTGAAAGAATGAACCAGGAAGATTTCCAGTCTCGTCCAATTCTGTAAGTATTGTCTTCTCTCCCCACTCTTTTTTTCATGGGAGAATGACATTTATGAGCTCTTCTGGGAAATCCCAGTGAGAAAAGCTGTCCAGGGAGCTGTGCTCAAAGGCAGTAGTGAGGCATCTGCTTAAAGTATATAATGTTTTCTTCTGCTGGGAACTATAACTTTTTCCTTGAGTTCAGTGAAACCAGATTTGGCAAATCCCAGCAATATTTCACATGGCTTATTTATATGAAACAGTGCTTTGATATTTCCTACCTCTGCATGATTGTGAGCCCGATTTTGGTGCTGGTCATGGCTTTCAAAAAAAATATCCAACTAATCAAACACTACAACTTTGTCTCCTGTTCAAGGCTTCTCTAAGCAAGTCAGGGAGAAGCCCTGAAGAAGAGGAGCCAATACACACTGACTTTCCAAAAGTGTTGTCCTTGTATATAACATTATAAATTGGTGTTAATGACAAGCATTCATTTACTTATTTGTAAATAGCAACATTCTGCCAGCTAGCCAATCCTTTGCTTTTTGTTTACGGCAAAATATGGAAGGCTAATATTGCCTCCATAACTCCTTCTCATTTCTCAGAATACTCTTTGTTCTGTTATATGAAGAATGGATGCCACATTTGGCTCTGGACCAAGTCTGAGCTTGTGGCTGAACTGATGGCACAGGACCAATGCAGAGTCTGTGCTGTGCAAATGTTGTACTGAGAATAGCAGGAACCTTTTGAGATCAGCCAAGAGATGGTGAGGACTCTAGAAGCATCAGCTGAAATGCCGTGAAATCCTGACTGTTGCAAGTGGAATGGCTCATGATAATCTAAATCTCCTTTTCCAAGGCAAAAATATAGAAATTAATTTGGACCAGAGCACAATTCAGAAGCAGGATATTAATTTTGATTTGTTTCTAATGGATACAGGTATCTAAGTACAAGCTCTGGGGACACATTCCTCCAGGGACAGCAGGGCAACAGTGGAAGCATAAGCAAAATAGAATTATAAACTAAATTTTAGCCATACCAGTGTGGATCAAAGATGGCTTAAAGATGCCTTTTATGGCTAAAATTCTTCTTTTATGTTTCCAGTGTGTTGGAAAATACGACCTAATGCCCAATTAGAACTGATGTCACTTGCAGTAATGCATCAATTAAAAATCTACAAATGGCTCCAGTTAGTTTTGTATTGTTACACTGCTCAGAAAGTCCCTGCAAATCCCCTGCAACATTTAGCAGTTCAAAGCTACTCAGAACTGCAAAGCTTGTCACCAAAGCTTCTCATCTTCCCTGCTTTCCCAATGACTCAACAGTCTGATACAGGTCAATTATTTATATTCTCTTGTACCATCACCTAGCATTGAAAGACTTGCCATTCCCCTGTGCAAGTTCTTCATTTCCAGTGTGGAATCTTTCACTCTGGCTAGTTGCTACCACAGTGCAGTCTCCTTCCCCATCATGGAACAAGTGAAACAGCCAACCAAATAGTTAAAAGCAACTGAAGTGTTACCAGAGAATCATTTCATATTCAGGATAAAGGCTAAACCTAAAGGCTATAAAGGCTAAGTGAATCGATGAGGTGTTTAAGCATTCACAACTGCATTTGCAGAGATTTATCTCCATGCATTTGCATTTTGATTACATCCATGATCACTTGTTCTTGACTGTGAAAAGAAACAGTCCTTCCATTTTGCTCTTTGACTGAACTGTCTCAAATTTCGTAGATGGCACAGTTGATAGAAGTACAGAATCATGGCCCCATTGTAAGGAAAGAGACTGTGAATAAAAAGAGCAGTCGTGGCTGTGCTGTTTATTTTAAAGCCCTGCAGATATGCTAAAAGAGATTGTATATGATGGTGACTGTATCATCAGCAGACCTTGTTTAATTCTACTTTAGAATATGGCAATCAGGGAATGGTTTTTCCTGCCTTGAACTGATAGAAGCCTTTCTTTTTGTATTCATTGTATTAAGCACTGTAGTTTTAAGTGTTCAAGCTGCTGGATAAGAGAAGCCTCAGTGAAGCTGTGTTTGAATGTTAACTCGAAAGTGTTGCCTTAGATCCTTGTAACTACAACAACCTTGTTTTGCAAGGATTAGCTGTTTCTTTTATATGAGCATCATTGTATCATATGAAGTAAAGCTTTATCAATACCTACTTTTGATTAGGAAAAATAAAAAGTCCTTCAGAATAGAATCAGGGATTTGGGATTGTTTTTGATCATCCAAACTGCCCTTCCATAATGAAACGATTAAGTATCCCAGTTTCATTTTGAATGTCTGTAGAAGAAGTTGTCTAGGAATCCTGTGGGCCTATAGAGGACCAGAGATCTCCTTGACAAATTATATGGCAACAGAGGTGGGTTGATGCTAGATAAAAATTTGGCATCCCATTAGGGACTTGCTGGTTAAAGGAGAGTTAATGGCAACTAGGGAACCATTACTAAGTAACATCTGCGTGAAAATCAGCAACATACAGGGAAAGAGAGGAAGGTATCTGGGTGCTTTTCAGCTTTTTATCTTACATATTTCTCTGCAATTTTAGAAAGAATCACTACTGCCTGCTCTGAATACATGATCAGGAGAAGAATAGCTAGATGCCAGAAAGGTAAAAGGGCAAAACACATTAAACCAGTTCCGGGATTACTTTCCCATTGTGTTGTAATAATTCAAATATCTGTAATATGCCCCATACTGGAAAGAAAACCACTATTGAGTGAGTCTTAAGTATGAGCTGGAAAGGTAAAAGTTGGAGACAGTTTTAACTGGTGCTGAAGAAGAATTTGTGTAATGTGAAAAAGTTGAAAATAATTTCTAATGATTTTCAGATATTTTGAAAACAAGTAACTACTGTTAGTATTGCCTCCAGTGTTAAGACCAGTGAGATCACAAAATTAGCAATCATATACATTAATGTGTGTTTCCCACAACCCCTCTGTCTCACCAGCACTCTGACTTTTTATATTCTTATGGGACAGAAACACAGTGGGAAACTAGTGGCAGTTTTTAAAGTCACTGTCTCCTTAGACTTAGTCTGTTCTTTCTCTTCACAAAGCACAAACTCTTAAGCAAATGTCATCTGAGGGACAATAAATAAATAAATATTCACAAAATGTATTTGCATTTATGATCTTCCTTTAACTCATTGTTCCTGATCGATTTTAAAATAAGGCAGGAGGACATACTTCTTGCACAAAGATTTTTTTTCCTAACCCTTCTGTTTTTAGACACTGATTGTGAGGAACAGAAATATATTTCCTTCAGACAGCTTTCAGAAGGAAATATAGAGTTTCAAAGAAACACATCTTTTGTTTGCTGTGGTTTGATTGTTCTGACCCATTTCTATCACCTCAAAATGGTGCAACAGAAACCTTGACAGTGAGGAGCACTAAGTGGCAGGATTGCCTTACAAAATATATCTGGAGTCATGATGTCAGAAAAATCGCTGAGAACCATGCAAGTCAGAGTAACCATGTGTTGGCATGAGCTGCTGAGGACAGTAAGTGCAGTAAGTCACCATGGTAAGGGCTTGATAGTCTTACAGGTTTTCACTAAGTCCAGAGTTACCAGAGACCTTCTCCATGGAATAATGAGTTGTCTCCAACACCTCTGTGTGATCAAGTCCAAGGACCATCAAACAGAAGAAAGTAGCACACTGAGCTTCATGACTGTGAGAGCAAAAATGTATGTGTACAGAGGGCCTCCAGAACATAATCACAGAGGCAAGAGGTCCCTTTTTTCTTACCTCCCCTTCTCCCATGCAAAGTCTGCCTTAGGCACTGAAGTATTTTAGAGAGGATAACCTGTTTCATTTTGGGTTGATTAAAAAATCCTTCTCTTCCTCTGTTTTATAAAGGGCAGGTGGAGCATTAGAGGCCAGAAGACAGAATGTTACGAGCAAACATTCAGATGTTAATGTGCTGGGTGACCCATTAATTTTTGGTTTTTTGGGTAGTGTCTTACAAATACAATGTTATGATATCTTTAACACCTACTTAATGATAACCATCCAGTTTCTGAGGTAAACTACCTAAATATCAAACTGATGTTTATACCACTCTTGAATGTGTGAAATTAGTCCAGCTGGAGATTTAGTCAGCTGGGTAATCCACGTTTGTGTTTTAACACTGTTATCTTCAGCCCCTGCTCTCAGGTTTTACCTGAGGAATAGGGAAGCTCATCAGCTCAGTAAAGGCAAAACATTTATTCAAGCACAAAATTATTTTAATCACTCTATTTAACCACTCAACATATTTATATCTTAGATCCCAATGAGAAACCAACAGTGCTTGAAAATTCAAGTCCTAAAGGACTAATAATATATTTCTAAAAGATGGCCTGTTTCTATAGTTACAATGCTTCCTTGACCAGCTAGATTTTCACAGTTTCTAAATATGCAGTGAATTATGCATCCAATCATTTCGTTGACACCTAGGGAAAAGAGGGCATTTTATTTTAAAGGCCTGATCTTCATAGCAAAGGATTTGCAGTGATTTCAGTGGAGGTCTGGCAGATCAAAGGAATAGGATCCAAATGAGCATGGAAATCAGCAGAGAATGGGCTTCCTAAGTTTTCAAGAAGAGAAAATTTCTTGTTGTCTCTGTGGGATACCACAGCTTAGCTTCCTTTTGATGATGATTGCTGGAACATAGTGCCAGACAGGATGATCTTTGGTATTACCCAATTTGCACAGCAAGGCAAAATTATGGTTCTGACAAACTTCATATTTTATAAATCCTCTACACATTCAGTTATATTTTTTTAATCTTACTAGGCTTGCTGTCAAGTTGATATTTAAACCTGTCTTTTACGTATTCTTAATGAATCTAAGTGAGGATATAGCTGATGAATTCAGACATCTGTGAATTTATGCGATGGTGTATGAAATGAAACTTTAAATATTATGTGCATATGTTTTCTGCCTAGTTCTGGACATGTTGAACTCTTATCAAAGTAAGATGGAGAAAACGGATTTTCTGAAGAATATATTAAATTATTTCTAGATGCATTGTGGGTCTCTGCACTGAGGAAAGGTGAAGTTGTATCCTTGGGTGATCCCTAGACATGAGCTAGTCTTCCACAAATTCTGATAATAATAAAGTAATCAAATTATATGAAATTAAGAAATAGAATATACTGCTGATCATTAGTTTCACTCATTGTCATTGCTTCCTGCTTTTTATTGTTGTTTCAAAATGTTCTAGCCTTCTTGTGTTGCCTTAAATAATAGTGCTAGAGAAGTATACCAGCACAGGATCATGCCACAAAAGGTGACAGACCCTCAAATAAGCTTGACTGGGTTCCTTTGATAAAAGAGCATTATTTGCTGTGGAAAAATCTTGTTGATACATTATAGCAAGTGTTATTTTTAGAATGAGTAAAGTAATATAAAAACAAGCAACTTGCCTGAGTCATACACTGATGTTGTAGCACGGAGATGTCTACAGCAAAGATATCCTGACTCCCATCCTTTGTTAAAAGAAAAGGATTTTTTTCTGGGACAGACTAGATTCTGACCTGGGCTTGTCTGTGACTGATGTCCTTTTCAAATGCCTTGCAGAAACATCTTGTGAGACTGTTTCAGAGGAAGGAGGATGGGTTTTGATTGAATTTGACAAGTGCCTACTTTCTCTCCCAAGGGAACTAAAGGAAAAGATTCAGCCAGAGATCTTAGAACTGATCAAGCAGCAACGTCTCAATCGTCTTGTGGAGGGCACCTGCTTTAGGAAACTCAACAGTCGGCGTCGGCAAGGTACAGCCCAGACTCCCTAGTCTGGCTTTATATTGTCACTTTGGTCTGAAAGTTAAGCTGAGAAATACTGTTTTCACTGGCAAGATCCTTGGTTGTAGTGCTGTGTTGATTGCTTTTACCAGGAGGCATCTGAAAGCATCTCCAAGTTAAAGATTTTCAGGATTTCCTGTTTCCCTGAAACTGGTTTCAGCCTTATCACACAAATGATCTGGAACAAGTTCAGCCTTTGACAAATCTCAAGCAGCAGTCTCACATTCTGAAATGAGTATTTTGATTTCTGCCTGAATGTCCAGACTTCTTGTTCATCTCAAAACAATGTCTTTGCAGAAAAAACACATGAAACTTGAATTTGAATCTCCCAGTCTTTGATCACCTTTATGTATGCAACAAGTTCATTCTGCACCCCTCCCTGTAGTACTGCCTGTCCTTTGGTTTAGTCTTACATTGCCATATAATTATATTATGGTGTTTAAGAATGCTTTTTGAAAGCACTTATATCAGTAATTTGTGTACCTTCATATGAATACTTGATTGATATGAGAAGATTATTCTCCCAATTCTATGAGTCATTGCTCATTCTATACAGTAAAACTCCCTATGGTTCTTTTCCCCTCAGAGAGGCACGCTTCTTTCTCCAGGTAATGTAATAGGGACATAGTATAAATTCAGCAGATTAATTAGAAAACATATCCAAAAATTTCCCTTTAAACCCCTCATTTTGTGAGGATTCAGATTCCTGTTTATTTTCCTTTGTAAATACAGAACAAATTAGAAAGTTGCAAAAGCTGAGAGTAAGAACTGTCAACAATCAATATTTGAGACCTTCAGATTAATTGAGGGAAAGTGCATTCTTCACAGAGAGAAGTATCCCCACAATACCTCCTTCCTTAGAAACAAGGAGGCAATTTTCCTTAATGTAGGGAGGTTATTTATAACCTCTCTACCATGCATACAAACACCTATGAAGCACTGCACAAAAAGACAGTCAATATTCCACTGTGTATTTCTGTACAGACTGGATAGAGGCATGATACATGTTTTTCCTTCATCAGCATATTCATGGAATGAAAGTAGATAAAATAATGTGTAGTTTATCTGGCTACCAGTAGTGAGGGTTGTTTGTTTTATTCCTCTCAAAACCTTAATCCAAGTGACTCAAATTCAAGGGAAGAAGCAAGATTTGTACCAAATATTCTTTTTTTTTTTGCTGTTCTCCAAGAGGAAAATAGACTGTTTATTTTATCTTAAATTGCTAGTTCATGATTTATAGGATCAAGAGCCTTAGAGAGTATAAATTCACTCAACTTAAAAGAGTACAGTTGAAGCTAAAGACTGAGGTGACTAGGTCTGTTCAGCCTGGAGGAGACTGAGGGGAGACCTCATTGCAGTCTGCAACTTCCTCAAGAGGATAAGAGGAGAGGCAGACACTGATCTGTTGTCTGTGATGCCCAGTGATAGGACCTGATGGAATGGCATGAAGCTGAGTTCAGAGGAGGTTTTGGTTGGCTATTAGAAAAAGGTTTTTCACCAGGAGTGTGGTCAGGCACTGGAACTGGCTCTCCAGGGAAGTGGTCAAAGCTTCAAGAAGCATTTGGACAGTGCTCTCAGGCACATGGTTGTAACACTTACAGACGGTCCTGCGCAGGGCCAGGAGTTAGACTCCATTAACCTTGGATCTCTTCTAACAACTCAGCATACTCTGTGATTCTGTGACCTGACACTGTGTGATTTAATGAAGAATGCTTAGCATATAAGCCATTCAACTGGGATCCTTTTTTAGGTGTGTGCAGTGCCTGACACAGCCCAAATAGCAAATACTGGCCAATGACAGGGAGTAGAAGAAGCTCTCTTGAAATCAGCATTTATCCTTCAGGGTCTCCTGCTCCCCAAAGAAGCAGAAACTGTATAACCAGGGCTGTCCTGATGTCAAGAATTAGCAGATGAAGTAAAATGAATGGAGGATCTGAGGTTTATCTAGTGGTGCTAAGCATTGTGACAGTCTCTTTCAGATAAATCCTCTGAATGTCCTGATAAAAATAGTAGAAGACCCAGATTCTGAGTGTGTCTTCTGTTAGCTTTGTCCCACATCCCCATCTCCTCTCTAGCAACTCACCTCCCTGTACAAGTGCCTGGTGCTGCCTCAGGGGGTTCAGGAGCCCTTGTCACTTACCTGGTGTTCCAACTGAATCCACTTGTCATGGAGCATTATCAAGGCTCAAAAAAGGTGGTGGTCCATCCAGGTTGACATGGAACTGAAACAAACAGAAATGATTACTGCTCTGAGATATCACGATTTGTCTGTTATGTGGCAACCTACTTGTAAGAGTAGCATGATCAGGTAGGCATTACACTAAAGGATGTATATGCTTCTTTTGCCTTCACTATGATTCTTTTCTCCCTTTAAGACAAACCTGGAATAAATGTCATGAGTCTGCAGATCTGTACAAGATGAACCCGCACGTGCCCTACACAGAAGCTGAAAGCATTCAATTGCCCATTTAAAGATAATTAACCCATGGTAAAGACTCTAGAGTAAACTTCTGTTAAGATTGTTGTTTGAACATGTGGTAGGACACACATGGTTAGTCACTGTAAGTTGAAAAAATTGACTTACAAATAAAATGAGAAGGGAGTTCACAGCCTCTTATGGTCTTTTGAGAAGAGATTAAACACTTTCATATATACTTAGCATTGGAAAGCCTCCAATCTAACAGGTGATTCACTGGGGGGATGTTGAAGATTAAGCCATGAAGTATCTACATTCAGATTTCTACTTTTTGTGTTTCAGTACGGGATTATCATAGCAGGATCTCTCTGTAGCTGAAATTCAGAAATATCATTGTTGCCCCAGCAGGATCCTTAGCACTTCTGAAAAATACATGACCTGTCCCTTGCAACGTTTTCATAGGAGAACTGCAGCACTAACTCCTGGGTTTTTGTTAAGTATCTTAATCATTTGGAAATGAAACAGTAAAATCTAACCTTTCCTTCTGATCACTGTTCAACAGCAGATCATCATGCTCTGCAAATCCCCACTTTGTTCCTGGACCATGAACATCTGCTGACAGCTAGACCTCTTCAGCTTTCTCCTTCCATAAATAATTCCTAAAAGAAAAGGGAGAAGACTAGGGAAGTGCCAAGCACTCTGCACCCCCAGTAGATATTATTTCCAGTAGAGCTAAGTAGTAGATAAAGGCATTTTATTGAGGATAATAGATACTTCTAATGCTGTCATCCAGTACATTTGTAGTATATGTTGCTGGGTGCACTCTTGAAAATAAATTGCCTTTCTACCTTTATAAAGATTGTAAAGAAATTGCATGTTATTGAAGTCGTTTTGCAGCCAACATGAGGTTTCTCAAACAGTAATTTTTGAAAGAAGGGAAACCCTGGTGATTCACATCATTAAATTAAAAGCACAAGGTGGCATGGAAGTAACCTTGAAAGAGAAAGCTTAACTTGAAACAAAAAATCAAGTCAAGGCAGGTTTTCCATCTCTTGCTACAATAAGTAACTCACAATTCTGAACAACAACATGCACTTTGACTTCTTTCTGTGAAGCTCTTTTCTACTGCTACTTCATCCTAGTCTCTGTAGTACCACAAAAAAAATTAATATTCTGTGAGAGCATGACTCACTGAGATGAGCCAGTTAACCAAACAGGCCTCCAACAATGCCACAGGTCAATTATTTGCCAGCTCTTTGGCGAGCTTCCTGGCTTGATCTAGGCAGTTAAGACCAGTTGTAGCGAAAATGTCAATACAATTTTTGTAGGTACAGAAGAAAGAAGAAGAAAAAATATGCATGCCCACATGCATATATAGATAAAATCTGCACAAATATATATTTTCACAGTTATATTTAAAAGCACATTCCTGTTGCTAAATCTGTGAGATGTTTTTCTTTGAACAAAAAACTTCTATAGTAACCTCGAACATATCTTGGGAAAAAAATATTCTCAGACTTCTGTCCATGAATATCTGAGCTATTTGCTCCCCAGATTCTAACAACAGAGCACTTCTGCACTAACCACAGCAGTCCTTTACCTGATGAGTCATTGGCCATTAATGCACTTGGAAACACACTGTGTGAATGCCAGGCACTCTTTAGTCCATCAGCAAAATAGTCCATGCTCGGTTATTTGTTCACAATTTTGAATATTACTTTTGTAGCCAAATTGTAGCTGATTTTGTTATTTGGGGTTTTTTTTAACCTCATCTATAATCTTCAACAATGTGCTGTGATGTATTTAACCCCTTGGCTGCTCTAGCAAATACCTGAAAAATCAGAACAATTTGCTTGGAAACTTTCAGATTAAAAACCAGAATAACTAAGTCTGTTTCCCAAAGAAGAATTTCTAGCACCCTAATGTGCTTGCATCAGTGGTCAGTGAGCTGAAAGATGTAAGGAGTTATGGGAAAGTGTAAATAATGTAGTGTCTGAAAATTATGATTAAATATCAAATCCACATCATCTCTAAAGACTGTGGTTAGTAAATGCCCTCCCTAGAGCTTCTTGCTCTGAGCAGGAGGTAGGTGTAGTAACACTGGATACAAAACAGGCCACAGAAGAGACCTAGTCTTTGGGAAAATTCTTAAGCCTGGGCCTAAAACCAAAATAAACCCCATTCCTTCCTGAACACACAGTTGCCCTGTTCCAGCTGGGCACATGCGTATGGATCTGCCAGATGTGGAGTACATGGACTAATAGGGAAGGTCTGTCCTATCTTTAAAGCCTTTTGTAACACTTCAACTCTGCAGACCTTGGTTTAAGAGTTTTGGAGGGTCTGGATAGTAGTTTTTCTTTGTTTTATAAATACCACTTTTGAGTCATAGTAGAAATGAGCTTTTTCTTCTGCTTATGTTTTTTTATTTATCAATTTAGAGCTCAAAGTAAATGCTGGCAACTTCACATGTGCTGTTCTGTAATTAATACTTCTTCACCCTTTTTCTTGGTGGAAGCAATTTCATATAATTTTTGTTTTGACTGCAGGATCATACTATACACTACTTTTCCAATATAGTTGTGTTCAGCACTTGCACTACAGTAAAATATCTGCATTCAGTTTCAAACTGTTCCCCTCCAAGGCACTGAAATCTCATGTGAGTGGGATATTTTCTGATACACTATTTGTAGTATCATGTACAGCTGAAGCAAAAAGCAGGAGGGGTAAGGCTGAGGTGGCTGTAGAAACAAGAGTCCCTTCTCCTAGCAACCTGCTATCACTCTCCTCAGCCTGGCTGGTGCAGTCATTTAGTGTCTGTGGTCGAGGAAACCTTGTTAGTTCCATTTGTAGCTTTCATTTAAGGGCTTTCCCCTTGACAGCAAGGCTGTGGCAGAGCTGAGTTATTAGTGAGCCCACAGGAAAGTTGTGCTGGACATGCTTCAAGCTACAGTCTATGGCCATTAGTTTTTAATTAACCTTGAGTTATGAGGAATTGCTGAAAAGACTCCTCAAATAATCAGAGCTTGGGTTTCTTCCCATTAAGCCACCTCTTCCCAAAACAAAGTATTTTCATGGAGGGGTGTTCCCCTCTTTTATTATTGAAGCATGGCATTGAAAAAGCCAAGGTTACCAAAACACTAACCTAGGAGATAAGAGAGCCAAACCCTTGCTAACAGCAACCCCATGTGTGATAAATTGAAAGGAATGCATGGTAATTTTTTTTTTTTTTCAGTTAGAATATCTTTTTGCCCAGGTCACTGAGAAGGTAGTGAAACTACATCAGTTTTTAAGAAAAAATTACTGTTTTAATTTTAGAGTTGGAAAGCTGTATTACTTTGTACAGCCCAATAAACAATGAGGTTGCAGTTAAAGCTAGGTATGAAAGCCTCCTCCTGCAGCTACTGGAGGTTTTTCTTTAGGCATAATGGTCAACCATCAGATTCCATGGCATGTATTTTTTAAGTATCAGGCTTTGCTATGGTTCTGGTAGAGATCCCTGTGAAAGGTACGAATCTAGAAAATTTTCACATACATCCTTCTGAGATACACAAACTGCTTAACGAGTTGCTTGTGTGTGTGCTCTTCAGATGAGAGTCTACTGAATGAGGGCTCGTACTTGCTCTCGTTTCTAGTTTTATTGAAAACTAGAGTCTTCTTCTCAATCTCATACTGTGCCACTCTATGTTCTGCATACAGTCTAGGGATGCTTATATTTCAGCAGCTCTTCTTGTATGCATCACAGGAGTATAATCTCAGGCTCTCTATCATAAATCTTTCAGTGTTTTGCATGCCTATGAAGTTGATAACCAGAATCTCTTCTATGGCCATTTTGAGCCTTTGCCAGAGGTTTGTAAGGTTTTTTGAAACCTTTCTGTAGAAGGGGCTGCACACTCAGAAAGTCGTTTGAAGGGTGTCGAGTTTTTTCCCCAAACCTTTTATCCACTGGGACGAAGAAATTTAAAAGGGCATATGAAAATTCATTTTTATCATTCAATTACCTGTGTTTTACTGCATTACATTTTAAGTGACTGGCCAGGGGCCTGGAGCCAGGAAGCAGCTGGGTCCATGGAAGCAATGTTTTAATCAGACAGCCAAGAAACCCTTCCTCTGCTAACACCCCAAATGAGCTCACATATACTGGTTCTACTGCTTCTCCAATGTTTTATCCAAACTGAGGGTCCCAGCAACTGCAGTGCCACAGGGCTGTCAGTGCTAATGTTTCCCCTAAATTGTCCCTCAGGCTGCTGCTTGGCACAGCATCAGCACTGCCAGTACAGACAACCACTGAGCCAGAGAAGCCCTCTGCCACCGTCCACTGGCATTTTAACATGCAACCTTGCTCTGAGCTTTTGGACATTGTTTGGATGTAACAAGATTATATTTTTGACAGCTTAACATTATGTGATCTACTTATTAAATAGAACGTGCTCTGACAAGGAAGGGTTTTCTTTCTTCCCATTTCAGAAAGGGAATTGGCAAGTACCATCCTAGGCAGTGTGGTGGCCTTTATCTGCAAAGGTGATGTTCTTCACAGGATTAGATTTTAACAAATGTTGTTAGAAGGAATTATGTCCTGCAAAGCACAAGTTGTCAGGAGATGTAAATGTGCATCTCTTAGGAAGGACTAAAATGCAAACTGGGGTGTGAACTGCATGGTCACACATATATTTGTGACCATGCAAAGCACAGAGTTATCTCCAGGACAAGAGACTTAACATCTGCTTTTTAAGTCCTTGCATATTTATTAGGTCCAGTCTCTCCACAAATATGGGGGTGTTTTCCTATGTCTATTAAAAAAGACATGAGTCATAATTTTCATAAAGTATGGGATATTTAAAATTTATCAGTTTTTTGATGTCTCACACAAGACAGCTGGTAGGGCTTGATTTTCACAAAGTGGGTGCTAAAAATTGTATCTTTTATGGGTAAATTAAAGTTATTCAGTTAAAGTAGTTACTTTGCCAGTCTTGTGGCCATGAGGGTATATAATAGCTGGTAAAACTAAGTCAATTTTTTCTCACTAGTATTTTTTTTTTTTGAGCCAGTGACTATGTCAATAACAAAACCCCTGTAGATTAATGCCAGCTTCATTTAATCAAGTAAAATTACTGAGCAAAGTTCCTACCCCTCTTATATATATCCCACACATTTCTTCTTCTGAACAAAAAGACAGCCTTTCCCTGTAGCACCTTGTCTGAGTAAGCTTTCTCCTCTGCTCTTGGTAAAGCTGATGAAGACATGTCAGTGACCTTGCCTAATATGCTTATTTCAACAGACAAATTTTGGTATTGTCGACTTTCACCTAATCACAAGGTCTTGCACTACGGAGACTTGGAAGAAAGTCCACAGGGAGAAGTCCCTCATGATTCCTTGCAAGATAAATGTAAGTCATGGACAAAGATTGTGACACTTCTGCTTATTTTATGATAGTTCTTCTTTATAACTTGTAGTAGGTTTCTCTTAGTATTATGAGCAGCTCTCTTTATGAAGATAAAGAGCAGGAGACATTTCCTCGTGCATTCAAACACCACTCTCGTGGGTTTGGGAAGTGTGTGTGGGGACAGCGTTAAGCTTTTCAATGAGTTTATAATTTCATTCAGCTTGGAAACATCATGTCTTTCCTAGGGAGGAACACAGTTTATTTTCATTGCTCATCTAACTGCAGATGTCAAAAATACTTGGGCAATACAAAAATATTGAGAAGCACTGCCTGTCCATGGAAACAGGCAGTCTAGTGACTAGAGGAGGAATACGTGGTAGAGGTTTTTTTAGTTATTGTCAAGAGTGGACTTAAAGGTGACAGGTCACTGTGAACAGTATTGAGAGGACCTCACTGTTTCTGTGTAGCTAACGGAGAGAGGACTGTGGTAGCTCCTACCAGCTGTATCTGTGGCAGCTCCTACCAGGGGCTTTATTGGGATTTTTCTTATGGTTAAAAGTAATTTTGGAGCTCTTCAGAGCCATCATACTCTAGTAATTTCTCCTTTGTACTTCAACATGAGTTGTAGGGATTTAACCTGTAAACCAGGGAAGCTTTTTTAAGATAATGGAAATAATGAGTATAGTTCTGTCACTGGGAGGTGACTTCAAGAAATCCAGCACTGAATAAGGAATAATATCTTTTTGTTCTTTTCTGAAAATCCTTGGCATTATCAAATCAGAAACGTTTATACAGGTATTTCAGCTAGTAGTTTCACTTCTTTCATTGAATGGCAGAAAGACTAACTTTTCAGAAGTTTGAAATTTTTCCAGCTTGAAAACTGGGGAATTTCCTCCCCTAACCTGTCTCCAGGCAGCCCCTTTTAAAATGTCCAAATGCTCCCAGATGCAGTCTGAGAAGGAAAGAAGAAAAGCCTGTGTAATGCTGGAGTCCTGACAGTTTGCAGTCACTTTCTCTTGTTTTCCTTGCCTTACAGATTGCCTCAAGGATGTTCCACATTCTTACTGCAGTCTTGGCAGAATGTAGGACAGGGCTTCACATTGCTGCATTGGCCCAGAAAGAGACTGTTTTTGTGCACAATGATCAGAGAAATATCCATAGAATGTTACAGTAGTGTCAGAGTGACAGAAGAATGAAAGTCACACTTGAACTGCAGGCACAGTTACAAGACCAGCACTTCCCAGATTTGTTTGCTTGAAGCACACTTCCACGTACAAATCCCTAACCATGACTGTGAGTGTCACCTGGCACTTGAATTTTCCATAGGCTCTAGACCCTACTCAGGAATGTCAGGTTCCCATGGGGGCAGAAGGCTCCTACTTTGGAAACCATTGGGCCAGACCCACATGGTTCCCTCAGCCTGGCTGCTGGCAGAGTAGATACCAATGCAGTTTCAGAAAGAGGTGGTTATTTCACCAGTATCTCAGGTTTCCAGGCTATGAATGATTCAAGATTTACCATAGTGCTACCCACATTAGATGGAGTTTCATTAAACAAAGTTGAGAATATTGCAAGTCACAAGATTATAAAGTGGCACTATTGTTTGAAATATATCAGACCAAACTGGCTTGGGCATTTTACAGAATACTTTTCATAAACATTCTGGTTTTCTCTGGACAGGTTATTGATTTTTGAGTTCTTAAAGTCTGAATATGATGATCAACTTCTCAGCATTTGGAGCCAAGTCCACAGATAAAAGAGAGTAGGTGGGTAGGAAACAGAACCAAGAGAAGCAGCATCAGTCATTTAGTGTACTCTTTGCAAAGCCTGAATGATTAGTCTCTATCCCCAAAAATACATGTGTGGGGTTTTAACCTTTTCACTTCTGTAAATGTCACCCCTCTCTTCAGGCTGGCAGAATTAACAAGCCATGCAGACTCCAGCTGGGACAGAAAACAGCTGCCCTCTTTCTCAAGGGTTTATCTATTGTGAGCACATCACATCTGTGCTCACACCCTCCAGCATCTTGTAGTCAACTTCTGCTACCTCCTGAAGTCTTTGATTCTATTTTTCTAAAGTAAGGCATAAGCCAAGGTCCAGATAAATAAATATTAGAATGTCACATCAGTCTGTGATCTCCCACAGTAACTGTATTCCAGATCACACAGATCAAGTGTATGAAACCTGGAGAAAAGCCTTTTTGGTTGAGAGGTCTGACCTCATCAAACCTTATCTTATAAAAATAGAGAAATTGTTTTCTGTCTCTCCAAAACATGGCAGGGACTCTTTTTTCTTAGGAAGACCTTTCTACCATAGTGGCAGTCTCACTCTCTGCTCTCAAAAACAGCATCTCTTCTCCAAAACAGGGCTGTCAGAGGCATAAAAAATCAGCAGGCCCACAGCATAAAATTCTGAGACTAAAAGAAGAAGTTGAGTAGTGAAGAGTCAAATTATTTCCTTTCTTTTCAGTTTTCCATTCAAAGCAAATACTTTAAGAATGTCTTTTACATCCCATACCATCTGTTTGGCTGTAGTGCTAAGGTAATCGGTCATAAAATATATACTGCTGCTGTGCCCAGTAGAAGAGTAAATGCATTTCTCCTCTTCACTACTTCCACTAGAGTTTGTGAAGAACTGGGCAGTAACAGGTTTTCATATTACTATCCTGTTCTATATATAAGATACTTTTCTGCAGCCATAAAGATAATGGATTATTTATAGATTATAGAAACTGTCACTCAGGGACCATACTGTATTGTAGAGCATGCAAATTTTCCATTATGTAATAACTTTTGCAAAATTGACTTCCACTTGAAACCCAGACAAATTTATCTTTATGCTTTAGTGACCTCACTCTGTGACATTGAGTGGCAGCACATTCCAGTATTTTTTCTTACCTTTCTTTTCCCCCGCATCATTTCTGATCACTTCACATTTTAAAGCAATTGGAATGGCTCATTACATGTCTTAGTATTCCTTATTCCTGCTAGTAACAGTAAGCAACTAAACTGCTGATGGGAATGAAATAGAAAACTGTTTTTTAAAAATTCCTACAGGCTTTTAAAAGAAGGAAAACAGCACTGACTGAGAGGTCCAACTTGTCCAGCATCCTCTCTCCAGTAGAGACTTTACCTGGATGCCAAGGAAAGAGCAACAACAGAGCAGGCACATTACATTAACAAGGAAGAAAACTATATGGTTTTGATATCCATGAGTATACATACTGTCCAGACAAAGGTGCGCTTTTATATGAAACACTCTTAACCAAGGTAGTCTAAATAGGCAAGAAAAAGCATTTTCAGACTTTTATCCAGATGCCTGAAATTTTGTCAAGACTCACTGGTTCCTGTGCTAGTTGTTTTCTTCCAGTTTTCTTTCTTACAAAAGGCTGGAAATGGCAAAGGAAATGGCAATTTTAACACATTAGTCTTGCCTCTAATGTTCAGACTCTGTAGTTTTTACATACCTTGATTCTAACTAATTTTCTGGGGTTTGATTTTCTTTCTTTTTAATGCAGTGCCAGTGGCAGATATAAAAGCTGTTGTGACTGGGAAAGACTGCCCACACATGAAAGAGAAAGGAGCTCTTAAACAAAACAAGGTATGGTTCTCAAATTGTTATGAAAACTTACTGTGCAGAATACAAAGCTTGTCAACTTGATCTTCCCTGAAGTAACACAGGTATTTTTCATTCCAGCCTGCCACATTTCCATGTATGTATACCCTTTGTTTCCACCTTAAACCATTTGAGTTAAGTTATTGGGACAGCTTAGCCTTCTTTGCTCATATTTCATGGGAGATGTGCATAATGATATGCCCAGGGCACAACTGGAATAGTCTTTAGTAGTGATGTTTTCTATCTCTAAAGCAAAGCAGCAATGGCTGTTGGTACCTACTCCTGTATTGTCTCTGACAAATAGTTTGTTGCAGCTGTGTTCTCTGATGAACCCACATTCAGTGAACACATGCCAAAATTGCAATTAATGTCCAGCTGATGATACCTGCAGGTCCAGTCAGGTAGAAAAATAAATAACTGCCAACAAAAAGCTGTAAGGTAAATCCTGGGCAATTAAGGAGGCATGTAAGGACATGCTCAGCAGTTCATTTGAGAAAAAAAGTGTAGGAGACAATATTCAGCTTAAATTAGCTATATACTACCTTTCAGAGTTTCAGAGCAAGAACTGTAAGCTAACAGTAGTACTAAAATAGTGCAGTGCCAGAATCTTGCTGAGTTGTTGTTAGTAAGAATTGTTACCACATCAAGAAGAAATTGAGTTACTAGCAATGTCTGTCATCGTTAGTGATGAATACCATATGCTATGAGGTATGTTAAAAAATTTTCTATCAGGTTGTCTCTTTCACCTTACAAGAAGTAGTGATACTCTAATGGTGTTCAGTCTGACCTAGAACAACACCCTGAGATATCTGGGAGCCAGATCACAGGTTTTGAATCAGAATTTCTAATTACCTGCAACTGAGAAATTTTGGGTCAGACCAGAAGGAGATTTTGATGGACAAAATAGTTAAGCTAAGGATTCCTGCTTCAACACTTTAGATAAAATTGGAAAAAGCAGTTCTGATGGGAGCCATAAAAATTGAGAAGGCATTGTCAAAGCTACATCCCACAAGTAGTTGCACCTTCACATCTGCAACTTCTCTTTCCTTAACAGTTCACAGATAGGCAAAGCATCCTGAGTATTTTTTGCATTTTTTTTCTTACAGAGAAGTTGCTTTCCTTTCAACATTGGCTTTATATAGTAGGAAAGGAAAAAGTAATATCAAGTGAGGGGAAAAAAAATCCCAGGAGTATTTTTCCTTGTTGATTTTCTGAATCAAAGCACAAACACACACACATGAATACAATAGATTACATACAACTCTTACCTCATGTTACAGATGAACCATCAACACATTTGGCTGGGACATTTATATGATTCATATAAAATATTTTTAGTTCTTCCTTGCCTTAGCACTTATATGTCCACACATAAGGGAAAGATGGAAAGCAGTGGGTGGCAGTGATGGAAATGTGTCATCATTATGGAGCAGTAATGTCTAGATAGGAATGCTGCAGATCAGTTTGTCCTCAGCTCTCAGCATTGCCCCATTTCCTTAGGTAAAATTGCTTTGCACTGGTATAAAATTTCTGGCTGAGAATGCAAAGATCAGGAATTCATAGGTAGCATGACTGCATCCTTGGTTGGAGCATTCTATTTGTGACCCAGACAATGGCAATTGTGATGGTTTTACTGTTTCTGATGTGGTGCAGGGGTCTTGATGGGGTTTGGGGTTTTTGGTTTGGTGCATTTGAGTTTTTTTTATTTCCTCAATTCCTTGTTTCTTCCCCTGAGAAGCACAGAATTTTTAAATTATTCTGTCATCCCAATCAAACTATCAGCCACAATATTGCAATTGTTTAACTGATTGTGGTAGTTTGACCTGGGGAGGAAAAAACTCCTCTTAAGAGGAGTTTTCTCTATGAGTATCTCCCCTGGGAGTTGATAGTGATCAATTGGAGGCTGGTTTGGTTATTAACAGCGTGAAGAACCAATTGGAGAATGTTAGTTCGCTCCGTGAACAAACATTTTGAAGGAGGTAATCCGGAACTGAGCCCTCCTGGCTTTTCCGGCAGCAGTGCAGGTAACAGGGCCCTGGCCTGGCTCCACTGCAGGCCTGTGGGCCTGGCAGAGAGGCCGGGCCAGGCCCTCTGTCTGGGGAGCTGGCATAGAGAGAGGGAGAGGGGGTGGCCATGGACAGTGACCAGAGAGACTCAAACTAATATAAAAATCCCAACCGCTTCCCCCCCCAGCCTTCCCCAGTGTGGCTGGTTTTCGAGATCCTGGCAAAGCTCCAGCACTGTAGCCTTGGGTTTTTTTTCTTTTCCCTGTGAAAAAATCTTAACTCTTTTAATGCTCAGANGGAAGATTGTGGAGTTGGGAAGAGTGCCATGACTGCAGATACCGGGCGGATGCAGAATCGTGAAAATGAAACCACGAGAAGACTGTTTTCTACCTTCTTGTGGAAAAAATCCCTATAGCCTAACAAGAGGAAACTTCTCACTCCAAAGTGAGAGGAAGAAGGGACTGTTTGAGTTGGGAATTAATTGAAGTAGTTTCTTGTATGTTTGTTTTGTTGTTATGAAGGTTGGGAAAGGGAAGGAAAGAGTAGTCTGACAATCTTATTCTGAATGTTTTTTTTTTCCCTTTGTGTAGTTAATAAATTTCTTTTTATACCCTCTTAAGTTTTAGGCCTGCCTTGCTTCTACTCCTGGTTCTGTCTCACAACAGAAAATGAGTATATTTTAATTAGTAAATCGAAACCATGACATTATTTGGTGGATTGGCTGGGAAAAACAAACTTAAACCAATACACTGATATAGGAATAACATGTTGTTAGCAGCATATCAAGTTATATATGGCTTATGCAATTAAAATTTATAAAAGGCAGACACAAAATGCAATTCAGCTGAATTTGGTGTATGAAACCTTTCACTTTCTGAAATTTCACAATCAGTGATGTATTTTTAAGAGGCCTTTTCATTCTGTGCTTTCCTTATACATATATAATATCCACCTCAATTTCATTCATTGGCAGAAAAGAAAATTGAATGGCAGAATGCCATGCTATGAGCATGGCTGGAATTGGCAAAATGTCCATAATAAAGGCTTTAGCATCTCTTCATTTTCTAGCACATGGCCATTGTTCTTTCAGGAGGACAATTTAGAAAGAATTAAGAGTTAAACTGAATTGGAATTTGCATGCATATAAAGCTGGAACGATGTGATGGACCAGATCTGAATCCATTGTAATTTTGCTTGTGTTTTTAAATTAGGTTTAATTTTTAAATCCCTATTTCTGACTCCCAAGTAGTACCAATGATTTTCAAGGAAATGAAATACATCAGATTTTGCAGTCTTCAAAACAAAGCATGACAGAAGAATTAGAAAAAAACACGGCCAGATATTTTGAAGTATCCTTTATCTGCTGATGTGGCAGGTGGCTTTGTGCCTTTTGCAGCTGAAATGCTCCTCTCTCCTCTCCTCTCCTCTCCTCTCCTCTCCTCTTTCATACTGGTTGAACAAGTTCCTGCTGCTGCCTGCTAGATAGTTCTTTGGGGCAGATCTTCTGACTCTGGCAAGCAAACTTAATACAGCGAGGCATCAGCCTTCAGTAAAGGCATCAGTGTTTTGAGGGTGCTGAAGACAGAGCAAGCAGAAAGTAGTGAGGTCATTTCAGCTGCATGGGATCACTTTGCCATTGGCACCCAAAATGCCTGTTCATGTCTTCTGGCCTTTGTTGGGAGCTACTGGAGATGGGGGGAGAGCAACCTCCCATTCATACCACCTACAACTTCCCCCATAGAGCTGAATCCAAGGAGTACTGGCCTGCCATTGCAGAGTCTCTTGTTCTCTGTTTGCAGCACAGCTCAGAAGAGAGGCACATTGTGGGTCCCAGTGCTGTTACCCTTTGATAAGTGTCTGGGGAAGAGCAGAGGTCTGACATGTGGAAGGAACTAGGAGTCCCAAGGGAATGAGTTCAGCAGTTTGAGGTGCAGGAGGAGGAAAGCAAAACAAAGAAGGAAGGAAAAGGTTGGAGGGAATATGAGATAAAAAGACCAGAGGGATAGAGAAACAAGTGGAAAAGGCTTGAGTGAAAAAGTACTGTGAGAAAGGCTGAGAAGTAGAACAGAAAAAAAAGAAGATAAAACTACGGACTGCTGATAAAGATTGACCAGTTCTCCTTTAAGAATTGCCAGCTTCTCCTTGTCATTGATGGGACTGTAACAAAACCAGGTGGGGGTCCCTGACAAGTCAGCCAGCTCAACCACTGAGACCAGTGTCAGTATGGAG
Source organism: Rhabdornis inornatus (assembly GCA_013397075.1). NCBI lineage: Eukaryota > Metazoa > Chordata > Aves > Passeriformes > Rhabdornithidae > Rhabdornis > Rhabdornis inornatus. Next base: position 60,653 of record VWZS01007491.1, read on the forward strand.
GGCCAGTTGGCAACTCCAGCTCCTTTGGCTTCCATTTTCCTTGACAGTTTGCTGTGCATAAAGCAACAGAGATGCTGGCACCTGGAAGTTGTATTTCCCAAGCCTTTTGAGTCCAGGGCAGTCAGCAAAGAAGCTGAGCTGCAGCCAGGGCTGCGAAAATAACACTTTTCCCCAGAAAGAGAAGCTTGGTGCCCTTAATGTAGTCCTTTCTCATTCTCTGCCTAGCTGGAAATGACCAAACCCTTGACATCCTGACACATTCCTCTTCCAAGCAGAGATTCCTTTTCCTCTTTTTTCTCCTTTTAAGGTGAAGAAGAAGTTATATTTGTTGGAGTTTCTCAAAGGAGATATTACAGGGGTCAGGCCTCTGGGATTGTTGACCTTCATGAAATTCAGGAACATCACAGTATAACAGTACAAGCCCTTTTTTCAGAGCTACAACCTCAGTGGCATTACTTGGCATATTCTGTCAGTAATTTATAACAGTGTGAGGAGATAATGCCAGGTTCATGTGGGCAGACTAGATTTGTTTCTGAAATGAGGGACATCACTCTTAATAATGTGTGGCTGAGAGACATGCCTACAACACAAAAGGACCATGTGAGCCCTGAGCCATTGTTTTGCTGAGTGCACCAGCACTGTTTGTCCTTGCAACCTCCATGGAGATTTAACACAATAGGATTTAACATAGCTTTGTCTACTGTAGCCTTGGCAATACATCAAGTCAAACCTAGTAAAACTCAAGGAAAACAAGAACATTTCCCATGAGATGCCTGATCTCTTATTATCCAAGATTATCCCTAAGGATTGCAAGTTCAGACTCTGTTCTTAATCATACAACTTCAAAACATAAAAAGCCCTTACAGAAATGCAAATTTCTATGTCTGTCTCAGACCAGGGGCTCGAGGGTAAAAATACAGAACAATGTTTATGCTGCAGTCCCCGCAGTAAATTCTTCCATTTTAAAACTTAGAGTTACAAATTTAGGAAGCCATTCTCCTTTCACTGCTGGCAGTGCAGGGACTGTTGTCAGCTGAGAGTCAAGCAAAAGGTGTCAGTATAACAGAGCTGAGGAAGCCAAGAGGCAAACAGAACAGGACATATGATACAGATCATAGTTACAAGTCAGCACTCTGCTCTGTAGCTGGGTCTCTTTTCCACAGTTAATATATCTATACCATTGAACTTACAGATTGTGAGATCCTTGTAATGGCACTTGTAGTGATGGCAGGCAGAAACCATAACATGGCCACAGATAAGACATCTTTGCATACTCACTGCTGGCCACTGAAAGATCAGTATTTATTCAGATTCCCTGGGTTTCCCCATGGGAATTCAAGTCCAGATGACTTTTAGGGAAGGTCAGCACTTTTATGAATTCTCCTAGGTACCTTGTACAATTCCAGCTTCAGTGCTTAGGGGAAAAAAAGATGATTGCTTTTTCCTTTCCCAAAACTCCTTTGGGTCTTTAGGTAACTCGCATAGTTTGGTTTGACTGAGGCTGGCGATTCTGGTTCAGATGGAAACAAAATTACAGAAATCTCTTCAGAGTGAATAATTTAATATATTTCCAGCAGTGTAAAGAACATGAATATATACCAGGATATTAATTATCCTGACAAAATTTTTAACACAAGGAGTCAAACCTTGCAGAACTTTGTGAGTTTAATCTATACAAAGTGAAAAAAACTGTGAGTTATCATGGAGAGTTTCATGCAAGTGTACTGTTATTCATTATATTGATTTTAGTCCTCACCATTGCCTAGTTCAAATTTAAACTCAAATGCTAAGGTAAGTAATGACCCAGTGGGCCACAGTAAGGACTGAGGTGAGTGAGTTTGTTTTGACTGAAGCAATCATGGTGGTATTCTTGCTTTGACAGTCTCTTGCAGTGGTCTGATACTGCTGCAGTTTTGATGAGGCAGGATACTACCACAAACTATTTTTCAACTTGTTTTGGGTAATAATGGATAGGAAAGAAAGATAGACCTGAATGTATAAATGCCTCTCTCATGCAGCATTAATATGTTTCTTTGTATTGTTCCAGGAGGTGCTAGAGCTTGCTTTCTCTATATTGTATGACTCAAGTGGCCAGTTGAATTTTATTGCTCCAGACAAGCATGAGGTAAGTCATGTTCAGAGTACAGAAACTTATTTGAAGTTATCTTAGTTGCTTTAAGGCACCAGATGGCTTTGTAAGAACATAAAAATGGGTGTGCTGGTTTTGCATTAATTAGCACTTAGAAGAGGGCATCCACTAAAGTTTTCTCCCTGAGAACTTCCTCTGTGACTTGATGGGACCAATTGGAGGTTGGTTTGGTTGTTGACAGCCTGGGAAACCAATTGGAGGATTTGGTCTGCCTCTGTGAATTCATATTTTGAAGCTAGCAGACCCCGGGACTGGCCCTTTTCCGGCAGGAGTGCAGGTAACAGGGCCTGGGCCTGGCTCCACTGTGTGGCCTACAGGCCCGGCAGGGGGCAGGGCCGGGCCCCCCTGTCTGGGAGGCTGGCATGTCCTGGCAGGGAGAGGGGTGGCGATCAGCAGTGGGTGCCAGCTGAGCCCAGGGAGGCTGATTGAGGTCCCAGCTGTTCTCCCCCCACCTTTCCAGAGCAGATGCTGCTGTTTTCTGGCTTGCGCCAGCCCCTCCCAGCATGGCCTGAGTCTCCTGAGATGCTGGCACAGCTCCAGCATGGCCTGGCCACAGCTTCTGCATCCTNGAAGTGAAGCAATGAGAGAACTGGTTTTTTTCCCTCTTGTGGAGAAGTCCCTATAGCCTTATAAAGGGACACTCCTCTCCCTAGACTGAACTGAAAAGGTCTATCCTTAAGTTGGTAACTGACTGAAGTGTTTCTGTATGTTGTTGAAAAGGAGAAGAGGGTGTGGGAGAGGGGAGGAGGGGTGGTCTGAAGGTTTTATTCTGATTTTTATTATTCCTTTATGTTGTTAATAAAAGTTTTCTTTACACCCTTTAAGTTTTAGGCCTGCCGTGCTTTTGCTCCTAATCCTATCTCACAGCAGAAAATGAGTATATTAAAATTGGTGACTAAACCACAACACTATTGGTGTTGAAAATTGGTGTTTCCACCTGGTTCCAAACTGAAACCAGGACAATGGGCCTCTTGGCCCAGGGTATAGGTCTATCTAAATCAGTGTCATATCTCAAAACAAACTGACATTCAAGGGATTAGTATAGGAACAAGACCTTCTGCAATTTTCTTGCATATCTGAGCCACAGAAGAAATATGCTTTGTATTCCTGTATCACGGAGCACATAAAACTCCCAATTACAGACCAGTATTCCTAAGCCCTCCTGAAATACGAGCCATAAGAAAGAGAAATAAGAGAGCTTGGGCAAACCTTGAAGTTCTACAAACCTTGATCACCATTTCCTGATTTCTTGTGGTCTGCTGTACTTTAGACACTAGAGAATTTTGCTGTATGAACTTTCAACACTGAGAATTTATACAGCCAGGCTTTCAAAGAATCACTGCCAGCCCCAGTGCATTCTGACAATTAATGACATGATGAGGGGAGATTATACCATCATTGGGTCTCAATTTCAGCCAAAGACTTGTGCTCTCCAGAATGGCATATCCCCTTTTTCTTACTTTCACATTGCTTAAGACCATTTATGACAGGTGATCATAGAAGGCCCCCTCTATTCCATCTCCACAGGAGACTGTTTTGCAACAGCTTTCGCTTTTATACAGACAATGTAAATGCCAATAGCAAGGATGAATGATAGCCCCTTCCCTGCTCCCTTCTCTTAGTAAAATCCACAAAGAAATAGAAGACATCATCGCTTTCTGGAATGTGATGGGATTAATTGACCTTACTTGTGTTGAATATTTGTATATGTTTTTCTCAAAAAAATTTCAAGAAAAGGTTTAGCAGAATGCACTACATTAAAAAAAATCCTTCTTGTTTCTAAAGCAAGAAGAGTTGTGTTTCACTTGTGTTGCACACTTATTTTTACATATTTGGTCTCAGTTCAGGACACTGTGCTAAGATGATGAACTACAGAAGATTGCTTTAAACTGCATTATACTGTAGTGTTAAAAATTGCATTAAATTGCTTTACAAGTGAAGTGTATTAGTTATGCCACTTCAACATTTGTTGTTCTGGACTAAAACCTTCAACTAAATGTTGATTTTAGGACAGGAGATGCAGTTATGCCCATTTGGGTCTTTCTGTGGATTAATATTTGAGTGTCATTTTCAAGAGCAGTATTGGCTGGTCAGGTTTTATGTAAGAGAAAGGACCAAGAGTATCCCAGGCAAAATGTGCCACTAGAGCTGTAGTTCTAAGCAACCCATGGTTGTCTTTATCCTCTGAACTGAACATAGGTTCGATGATTTCTGATGTAAATTCTCCAGAAACTGAATTCCAGACTGTTTCAGCTCAGAAGTACAAATGGTCATGAAAACCAACAATTTTTTCAGCCACTGTATCTCAAATACAGCCTACAGCTACAAGTGCATTTTAATGGTCCAAATGTTCAAAAGCTGCTACTGCATCCCAGTGACAGGCAGTAGCAGTGAGATGCATTAACCCAATTGCTCATGATTGTGTTAACACACCTTTTATCTTCATTTCCCTTTTTGGTATTGTGCAGCTTCTTTGAAAAAAAATTATATGTAAAAAAATGGCCAGAGGCAACAGTCACTGCTGCCACTTGACAGTTCCCAAATTAAAGCTTTTAAAAGGACATCTCACTTCCTCTGCATTTTTCCATGGCCTGCAGAAGAGTGAGTTGTGATTAAAGTAGAAAGCAGAAGTGTTCAGAGTAAGCACCCACAAGGAAAGGCAAGTAGCATGTGACTCTTTGTCGCAGGTTTAGCGTTGTCAAAATCACCAGTGCACCCACTAGAATTATTTACTCATTTCCTGCTGTGAGATAGGATTAGGAGGAAGACAAAACAGGCTCAAACTCTAAAGGGTAAAACTTTATTACTAGAAACTATAAGAAAAAAAGAATAAAATTCAGAATAAAACTTTTGGAAGACTTCTCCTTCCCCCACAACTTCTTTTCTTTCACATTGACAATGTACAGAAAACCAATTAGTCAGTTTTACTGTGTCTAAAAATAGTCTTTCACTAATTCGCTTGGGAGAGGAGACTTCTTTTCAGTCTATGGAGGTTTTCTCCACAAGAAAACAGTTTTCTCATGGCCTTGATGTCACAGTGACTCAGCCACCCAGGAGAAGGGAAATCTAATCACTGTGTAAAAATCCCTTCCCCGACTTACAGTCTTCCCACAAGTGTTATTGAGGACCATGTCAACTTATGGGGAACATTTTAAGTATTATAACAGTTCAAAAAAAAGCTCTCTTCACCTTTGAAAACAGAGCTCTGTCTTCTTCCCTTCCCTGTGGGGCAGCAGGGGTCTTCTCTCTACTCAAACTTATGAGATCATAGCCATTGCAACATCTGCTTACTTTACACAAATGCCTCTGCTCATATCTACAGTTAGAACGTTACATCCATCCCATAATGCATTTCTGTGAGTTATAGGGAAACAAAAGTCTCTTCTCCACAGCTTAAAAGAGAGAAATTTCAGTCCAAGAGTGAGGCATCTCCATCAATCCCTTCCATCTGGGACCTTGACTTCTTCCCTTTGTCTGACCTCAGTGTTTTCATGCTGTTTCTGTGTGTATCTTCATCTCGGTCCTTTTCTTTCACTCAGGAGAGAGAACAAAGTGTCTGCAAGTCTCATTCTGGGCAGTGAAAGAGTTAATGTGTTGCCGGGCAGCGGCTGGAGCAGTTGGGGTGGATTATTTCAGACTGCAATGAGTGCTGGGCCAAGATAGCAGGGGCTCAACCTTGCTGGGACGGGGCCAGCTGTCTCTCCTCCAGGCCGCATGGGCGTCCCGGCAGGGTGGGCCCGGCCGCCCGGAGCTCCTCTCCCAGGGGGGCCCCGTAGATCGGCAGCAGCGCAGGGTTTTAATGTTGCCTAGATGTTCTGCCGAGCCACGGGCCCCCTGGCCGCGCCAGGGCGGGACTAGGATCTTAGCAGCCGAGTGGGACTCCCCATTCCTATTGGGAGCCCCGGCTGTCTCTCCCCCAGGCCGTGTAGGCATTCCGGCAGGGTGGGCCTGGCCGCCGAGAGCTGGTCCGGGGATGTTAGCAGCGGCAGCGTTTCTGCCAGGCTGTGGGAGAGGAGGAAGCAGCCAGGATCCCAGCGGCCCAAGGGCCTCTCCTCTCCAAGCCGGCCTCGGCCCCGGGCCCGGGCCTGGCCCCGGCCCCAGCCAGACTAGTTACCTTCTGAGTGGTTGGAAATGAAAGAGAGCTTCCCAAGGTTTTTTCGTCTTTGCATGTGTGTTTCACAAAGGCTCATAAACTTTCTCATTGGTGTAATGTGTCAGGATTAAAAATCAGACACCGATTGGACCTTATCAGGTCCAAAGGAGGCTGCCCAGGTCCTGACAGTGAACTATTTCAGGAAATTTATACAAATCACCACACTCTTCTTCAAAGTAGTTGAGGTGCCTGTTGATAGAAGTGCTAGTTTAGCAGCATTGTCAGTTTGGGAGATTGGCTCTCAAGCTTCTGAAAGCTTTGTGTGAAGCACCAGGAATGATGTTGGTACATGGCAATTTCAGGTCGGACTTGCAGGGCTTTTTTTAAGTACTTTTGCAGCCCTCGTGATTGTAGAGTGAGGCTGAAATGTGGGAGTTGAGTGTGCCCTAAAAAGAAAGATTGAACAAGGCTCGTAGGATAACTCTGGCTGCAAGGAACCATGGAGGTGTCCTGAGCCCAACCTCCTGTTCAAAGCAGGTCAGCAATGAGCTCAGACCAGGTTGCTCAGCGCTCCATCCAGATGGATGAAGTCTATTTAACTTTTCTAGTTCTTGTCTCCCAAGGCAATTATTTGATAAAATCTCATTACTGAACCAGTAAGATTGAGATTTGGACCTCATTCTAGCACACTTAAGTTTGTCAATTTCCTTAGCCATCTGTTGGAGCTCACTGCTAGCCAGAGGGTTCAGTGCTATGAGATCACTCCATTGTATTTGTTTTTCATTTAAATACTAATAACTGGTTTCAACTACACAGCAAAATAGGTGGATTAATCTTATCCATGATTTTTGACAGAGAAACTGATGAGGGAAGCCATAATTAGGTTTCATTGGAGTTTTATGAAAATGAATCTTGTAAATTCATTTTTCAGTGGCTCTTAGTCTCTTTTGCATATTGAAAAGAAAAAAGCTTCTGAATTAATGCCTCTGTTTTTCCAGCATCTCATTAGGATGTCTCTCTGCTCAACATGTGCAGGAGTTTAATTAGGTGCATTTGCCAGTATGGAGATTAAAAAGGAAGCCCTTTTCCAGGCCATTGCACTCATCAAAATTGTGGCCAGAATTTGGTTTCTGTGGGCCCTCAATGAGTTGCATCTGGAAGAGGAGAGAACTGCAGTTCTGCATTCTGGTTCTCTGGGATTCCTCCCCAGGGGAAGAGCTGGCCACACTCACTGCGCAGGTGATGGACCATTTACATCAGGGGCTGCATCTATTGAAAAGATTCTCTGCTCTCCTGTAACCTGAGCAGAGCCTTTTGCTTTTCTGTTCCTTTCTTCATAATGAATTCAGGGAAAACTCTCCCAAAGAAAGATTTCAAGTAGATCATAAAAGATTATAGTGTGTTCAAATATAATTATTTTTCTAGAATAGCTGCATTCTTTTCCTGATATTCTTCATTCACTCCAAAAAATTGCAGGCTTTAAAAGTCTTCAGTGGCACACTTTGACAGCCTAGAATAGGCAGGTTAAGTTGTTTATTTAGTACTTGTTAGCAGGACAACCTAAACTAAAGTTCTATATAGCTGATCTCATATTAAAGCTGCAGCTTGGCTTGCCCACACCCTGGGTGAAAAAGCTCCCTCTGCTACTGTTTCGTTACTGATTTAAGTGGGTTGGATTTCACTTCAGATGCTGAAGTGAGCTGAGCCATCCTATTTTTGAAACATGCCCTTTTTCTGGATGAAGAGAGGGACTTCTCGCTCTTCCTTAAAAATAGCCCTCATTTCTGCTGTGGGATGAAGTCAACCATGGCTATCTTTAAACTCAGCAGCATCATGTAGCAAATGGTCAGCTAAATTTAAAAACCATTTTTTGGCATGAAATCCAGCAGAAGTATTTGTAAGATAAAAATGCAGTTATAGTTGATTTAATTTTTCTACTGCAAACTAGGACACAAGTCCATGATTGAAATCTTTATTTTTAGATGACAGCATTTGAGTACTTCTGTTCATAGTTGAATGGCATGTAGTAATAAATGAAAGTGACTTATTCAATAGAAGTTGACTCTAGATCACCAATCTCCCTTGAATTTGTTGCTGGTTTTAAATGGTTATTCAGCCCACATTTATCACAAGCTGTCAGCTGTTGGGAAAGATGGCATCTCCTGTTAGGAAAAGGTTAACAGTAAGGAAAAGGTTTTAAGAGGCCAGTTCAGCATTTGCAGCATTTAGTATTTACACCCAAGCAGCTTGGCATTTAATTTTCATGAAGGGACATAGCATTAAATAACTGTAGTTTTCACAATATTATTATTGTGAAATAATAATACTATGTTATTTTGTGTAAAATAGTGGTAAAGTAGGCATAGATATGTGAGACGTATCAACTGTAACAATTTCATGCATAGGAAAGCAAACAATGATAAAAGCAGATAGTGCAGGATTTTTTACAGTAAGAGTCAAGAAGGATTTGGGGGTGGGATTTAGTTCACCTAACTTATCTCTCTTGGAATTAAAAGTTTAGTTAGTGTAAGGTAATCAGGCTCTTTTAATAGGTACTGAGGAAGGAGAATGAGAGGAGTGAAGGAGATTTCTTTAGGGGTTCATTGTCCTAAGTTAGTTTCCTTCTCCAGTAATTGCAGAAGAATATTCAACAAGAAGTTTGGAGGAGGTGGTGAATTGTCAAACAACTAAACACTGTCATTTCTTCCCATTTTATGTAATTTTTTCCCATTTTCTGAGCAGCTCAGTGAAAGCCTTTCCTCATGATATGAACTGATAAAATGCATCCACTTAATTTTATGTCTCTTTTAAGTCCCCATGGGAGAAGTAACTGTAGAGGACCAGACCAGACAAGGAGTTTATGTATGAAAAGTCTATTAATGACAGTTTTTATCCTTTTCCTGTGCAGTATTGTGTATGGACCGATGGTTTGAATGCTCTCCTTGGGAAGGATATGTTGAGTGACCTAACGCGGAATGACCTAGACACGCTGCTCAGCATGGAGATAAAGCTACGCCTCCTTGACTTGGAAAATATACAAATCCCAGATGCTCCTCCACCTATCCCAAAGGAGCCCAGCAACTACGACTTTGTTTATGACTGTAACTGAGGCAGTCACTGAAACTTGGTCTGAAACTGGAAATACATTATAACTGGAGATATATTTAAAAAAAAAAAAAAAAAAGAAAAAGAAGAGTGTGAGGAAAAAAAGAAACCCACTTCTGCACCTTGGATTTTGGCTTTGGGGAGGGATGTAGAAACATATGCATTCCTCCATGTTTCCTGCATCCCTTCCTTCCCCATTCCCATCTTCCCCATTGCTCATCCAAATCCACATTGCTTTAATTAACTTGTAATTGTGGGCCATTGGCCTTGCTTAAGGCAAAGACTGCCATTAAGAAGCACCCTCTTGAGGACTTTTTTTATATTTTTAATACTGGAATAGACATTCTTAACTAAAGGACGTTGTTACCAAACTGCATGCCTGTGAAACCCACTTGGCAGGGCAGAGGCTTTAACTGGAAGGAGGAGGGAGGCAGGGAGCAAAAGCAGCTACTGTAAACAGATTTCCCCAGACACTTACAAGAGTCTTCTCACCACTGAATCCAGTGTGATGATGAAATTCGTTAACTGCTTCCCAGTGCTTGCACCATCCGTCACTGTCATTAATTGTCTCCACTGTAATCTCAACTATTGCCTCCAGCCTTCACCCAACTGATCGGCTCCCAGAGTGGAAAGTCTGCAGGTTTTTGCTGTACCATAGGCTGCAATGCTGCAACAGCTTTTAACTTCTTTTCCTCCCAGCTCTTACAATAGCCCCACACTAGCAGATCACTCACACAAACTGTGTATGAAGCCACTAGTGTGTCCCATTCCTGTAGCATTCCCTAAGCCTCAGTTGCCTCTGAAAATGGCTTGTTGCTATTTGGAGTGATTTTTATTTCCTTGGTCCAAAGTTCAACAGTAATTTTCAAAAATTAATTACAACTGCCAAACATCCCAGTTTACATTGTTGTCATTGCTACAGTGTTAGAAATTTGCAAGGGATTTTTTTTTGTACGGGTTCTAATTTTTTGATTTTATTTTGCCAAACAAATATATTTAATTAAAACTAATTTCATTGTGAGTACTTTTGGGGAACAATATTTTTACTTAATTTCAATTTGGAACATTTGCCCTGAAGGGAAAAAAACACCGTTCCCTTCAACTTCACTGTTGAATAAAAATCTGAGTTGTGATGATTCTTGGGACTTTGTTTTTCTTCTGAAGTTGTCTTTTATTCCTTATGGTTCTTAGCAATTCTGAACTATTTGGTAAAAAGAGGAGTGGGAAGACCTTTCTTATCTGCATCTGATTTAACTTACTTGTTTGTTAGTGGTGACAAGGATGAAATGCATCCAGAGATCTCCATTGCCATGGTTACATGAGCCTTCCTGTGAGAAGGGCCCTTGTGAAATTCAAAATCCCAGCATATTGATGTGCTTATGGCCAGTTCAAGGCTGTTGCCTTTCCTGTGTTTGCTGGGGTACCTGTTTTCCTTTATTTCCATATTCTCCATTGGGAGTGTTTATGGCTGCAGCAGATTGGTATTAGGAAGGTTTGAGCTTTGCAGGATGGATTACCTTCATCCTCATGTTTTTCTAGGTATTTCACTAAGTTCGACTGCAAAATTCTGAGTCTAGAGGAACCTGTCAGCTCTTTCCCTCCCACTGCACATGCTGAAGACAGATGTTTATCAGTGTAAGTTTCTCTCCTGCTTAGACCCAGCTGAAAAAGACGGTGAAGGGGTTTTATCAGAACTCATGCTAGTGAGAAACCCAGAAGGTGGTTCCAGTTCTGACAGTCATAGAAATTCTCAACTGAGGTGACCTTTGCTCCATCCAGATGGCTCTGGGGAAAACATCCTGACTGGCGTCACACCAGTTGAGGAGAGAAATGATGTCCTGCAGGTGCAATAAAAAGGAAGATAATGGGAACATTGTATGAATGTAAGCATCAAAGTCCCAAGGAAGGTGCCTTCCTGAAGCTGTGCTTGCAGTATTTTATGAATGCCTTAATGTAACAGAAGATATAAGTTGGTTTTGGTGGTAATGGATGAAAAGTAAGTTAATAAGAGAGACTGAGTTAAACTCTGGAGGGGGAAGTTATGGTGAAGTGTGGCCTGAGAAAAAGGTTCAGTCTTAATGAGAACAGAGATGTACAAAATGAGTTGTGTGAATTTGAGATGGTTTATTCTTCAGAGCTTTGTCAGATTATAGCAAAGGTAGCCATGGTCAGGAAATAGTGGAAACAAAGGCACTGCCGGCCACTGGGGATTTTTAAGGGGTCGCGGGAGTGAGGGATGGAGGTAGAAACATGTTTCATTACAAGATGATGATGCTGCCTCTTACCTTCATGCAGATAAAGCTTGGACCAGAATGGAGAACTTGAGTTGTTTTAATTGCCCTGACTCAGCTGGATTTGCTTTTTGTTTACAGATTTCAGACTTGGTGCTTCAGAGGTATTCAAAGGTATTGCTTTGCTGGCAAAAGAAACACCTAAAAAACTCCAAATCTGTAAGAGCCAATCACACTGCCAGATTAGTGGTACTCCAATGCTGTGGTCTTAGCAGGCAGACATCTGCTTGACAATCAGAGAGGTGCAAACAAAACCCCTCCTCCAGGGGACAACTTGAGCAGGAGATAAAGGTTTAACCTGCCTCCTCCACTAGGTGACTGCCCCTAATTCCACCCCAAGAACCCAGGGGAGGTGGTGGGAGGAGAGCTGGCAACCCAGCCCTCTGTTTTTACCAACAGTTCGTGCCCATCCACATGAGACTGAGGCACATCAACACCACTCAGGCAGCGTGGGGCTCTAGAGTGTGAATGGCTGATAACTCCCCTCCTTTCACAGCAAGTGGCACAGACCATTACCCTCTGTCCTGCCCTGGAACACCACAGGATGGGTGCAGCCTGACCAGGAGGATCCAGGTCCAGGGCCAGATGGATACCACAACACTGCTGTGTGGCTCTATCTCACCACTTCCTGCAGCCCTACTTTGCAGGATCCCCAGCTCCCCACATGGCCTGGCTCTTCAAAAAACATCCTGACTGGATGTTTGTATGGGTTATGCACAGTGTGGGATGGTCACATGAGCAGGGATGCTAAATTTGTATCTGCCACGCTGCCATAAGAAAGAAGAGGCTCAAGAGATGCGTCGGCGTAATAGCCCTTCCAGCTATTTTAGCAGCACTCCCACAGCAACCTGAAAGGCTGTGGTGCAAAGAAGAATCCTGCCTTCAGTTTCTAGAGCTGTCATACAGGCTTACTTGGTCATTATGACATTTAAAACAAAAAAAAAAGTTAAATTATGAAGAAATATCCCACTGCTTCCCATTCTTTAAAAAAAAGGAAAGCAGGAATGAAAATGGCAAGTTCATTTGCTTGTGCTGTTGTGTTCCGGAAAAGCTTTTAAATCTTCACATTCAAGGAGATGCAGCAGGAAAAAGAACTGCTATTGAAGTTTCTTGAATAATTTCAAAACATTAAGTGGGTAATTACTTATAAAAGCCATAAAGGGGAGAGAGGAAAAAAAATCAGTCTAATTTTATCTCCTCTTTTGGAAATGACTTTGCTTTTGAAAGTTAATATATTCTTTTAACAGAAAACTTGAATCAAGAAAAATACGTATCTTCTTAAATCAACTGCTTGCTCTACTTGTAAGGACAAGGAGAAGAACAGCAATTCTAAGTAATCCTGTACAAAGCAAGCTATGTGTCAGAGAAACAGGGCTTTTATTACCATTTTTCAGAAGCAGGTTTTTTTCAGTAAGGAGAATTCTTTCATTAAACCTTAGATGAAGAAATAACATCCTCACGCCAAGAGGGAAGTAGGTGCTGACTCTTTTGGGTAGCAAAATGACCATGCAATATCCTGATTACTTCATTTGTGAAATCTTCTTGTGTCTTCATGCCCTACCCAGAATTGCATTTTTCTTGCCTAGGGTGCTTGTCATCAATGTCACATCAATGAGAATGTGAAAGCCTGCACAGAAACGTGGTGAGATCCACTGCCCAGAACAAATCTCTGTCTTCTCTGGCAGACAGGTGAGCTGCAAGGAAACCCTGCATCCCCTCAGCTACCCTGTAGGCCACCAGCTGCAATAGCATAGCTTCTGGCCAGCTCTCAAAAGAGGGAGGGATGAAAGAAGAAAAGAAACATGCTCCTGTCAGAAGATGGAGAGAGAAGCATGGGCATGAAAGGCCCCTGAGTGCATCTGCTCTTTGGTTGTTTGTCATTACATTGGACTTAGTGATCAGAGGTGCCTCTGATGTATCCAGCTCTGTAGTGATTCAAGCTACTGAGCAATAAGCAGCAAGGAAGATGTTGGGAGCAGGAGGACACTCTTGTACTGCCATATCCCCCCCTTCTCTCTTTTTTGCTGTTTCACTGACAAATAAATGGAATTAGCTTCACTGTCATGTGAAAGTCATTCATCTAAGGAGCATAAGGTAAGTGTGAGATTTTGCTCCCTTCTTGCTCCATTTTTCTTCAGAGTTAAAAGAAATAAATAAATCCAGCCCTTACTGACTTGGGGATATCTTAGCTGTCTGGAATACTAAGTGTATGACAGCCCTTCCCCTTAGAGCACCCTCAGGGAGGTAAAGGTGAAATCCCTGCAAACTCTGGAAGACATTCATAGGACAGATTTTTTATCACACTGCTGACTGGGCTGTCATTGCTTTCCCCACAGCTGGATAAATCAGGATGAGACTTGCTCAGTTCTCCCTCCCTCCCTAGATGATAATTATATTTGTATATTAATCCTCCACATAGCTTAAGCAAATTCCCTTATTAACAAAGCACTTAACCTATGCAGCAAAAGACACTTGATTTCAGTTTGATAAACAGGCACCTAAATTTAGGTGACTGCTCCTGGACTAAGCTAGATCAGGGCCTGTGTGAGCAGGAAGGCAGTTTTACCTGTTACAGAGATTTTGCTACAAGCTCAAAGGCAATCCAAATAATGATTTTTCCGTCTGATGTGTAATTGGATTGTGTACCTCTGGTCACTGCACGAGACTGATTATTCAACATCACTCCAGCTGCTTCATGCATCTTTGGGACTTAAAACAGCAGTTAAAGAATTGAAACAGGAATCCTTTCTGAATGAAATCAGGCTGAAACTTGAGAGGAGAATGGCATTAAAAGCACAAGTTTTTTAGGGCAAGACTAGGCATAAAACGGATATTGGGAGAGCCATTAATTTTGATAGTAAGGTGACTTCAAAGTGCTGAGTCAGGGAGTGCTGCCCTACAGCAGCCTCCTGAGGGCAAGGTTAGAAAATACAGGAGACCATTTCAAACTCATTTAGAGACATATATTTACACTTTATTTTTGCTTCTTGCTGGGAGACCTTGAACACCACTGAAGACCAGAACTGTCTGGTGATGCTTAGCTTGCAGGGACACACATAGAGCAAAGTAAACATCTCATAAGCTTCCTCCAGGTAGAGGGGTTGATGTTGGAAGTAGAAGAGTTTTCTGAACTGATGTGTTTTTTCAACAGAGAGTTTCTAAATTATACTGGAGGCACCTCAGTGTAGATGCTATGTAGAGAACAGCAGCTGTTGTGGTATTATACTCTCTTGGAAGAGCCAAACAAGCCTCTTCATGTTGGGAGGCTCTTCCAAACCCTCTCTCATCCTATTTGCCTCTTGTTTATAGATGTTTCCTATAAGATGTGACCAATGGGGCAGCCACAAAGCTGGGGAACCCAGTGTTGTATGTTCCAAGTAGAATGCTGACCTGTAATTTCAGCCCAGGGAAGATATGGCCACAAGAGAGCAGTGCATGTAGAGGAGGGGAGGGAAAAGAGATGCTTAATAAAATTTTGCCAAGGGATGAAGCCAAGGGCAGGCTTTCTTTCCTGTGACATTTAAGGATCTGTCTTGAATGACTTTATTTCAGTTGTCATTAGAGGATTCTGCAGCCTGATTGAGTGCTACAGTTAAATTTTCCCTTGATGAAACCTCATGAGTCTAATTTTATTCTTGTCAGCAATATGGTGTTCATCTTAAACTGATTATGTTTTGGGATTCCTCTTGGTTATTGTGAGGGAGAGGGAGGCTGGCTGTCTTTTGTTTAATAAGAAACACAATTTTTTTATGAGGTATGTCTGTATCTTCTTGGTTTCTCTTGAAATGCCTCAGGTTTAATATCCCCTTCCCACCTACCTTCCCCAAGGGGCAAAGGCACCCTGGAGATCTTTGCTGTCCCACCAGAAGGCCATGCGCATGTGCAAGGCTGAGCCTGTGGGACTTCATTCCCTGCCAATTAACAAGGGAGTTTGTATTGTCAGGGTAGTTTTTGAAGAAGTCAGGAACAGCCATGTAGGAATCTTCCAAGCTTCAAAACAAGTTTTCTATATATGCTTAAAATGAGGACAGTGAGGATGCAGGCACAGTACACTATGCAAAGCTGCTGACTGCTTGCATCTTTCCCAGAGGAAAATGGCTCATCCACAAGGTTTTTCCAGGACATAGCTTCCCGCTACCCACCCCGCCATCAAGCAGCAGAAGCCTGCATTTGAAAAGGCTTGGAGATGCGAGCAGAGAAACATGTGAAAGGTTTGTTTGCCAGGGGTATGACATTTAAAGAACACCAGTATAATTATTCTGGGTGTTTTCCACTCACAAAGGTCCCCCTGCGCATGTTTCTTCACTCACTATACCCTCTGTCAGTCCCTGACATTTCTCAAAGCCCCTTTCTGTCCTCGGTCCAGGGGGCATGCAGGAATATCTTACACGTGTCCAACCTTTTGTTTATCCCAAATAGTCAAAGTACAATCCAGCCAAGCTGGTTATCACATAAACTTTCATCTCACACTCTTGCTTCTCCATTACAGCACGGTCTGAGGTCCATTGAAAACTGAGGCGTTAAAGTGGGCTGGTGTGCAGGTGGCTTCTCCAGCTTCTGATAATATTTCCAGACAGAGTTTTTCCTTCAGTGAGGACTTTTACCAAGTCCTCAACAGAACTCTTCATAAAACCACTTCTGGGCCTCCAGCTTCTTGTCAAATCTGGCAGCTTGCAGGTGGATGCATGCACACAGACACATGCACACAAAGGGGACAAGTGCATCAGTTCCCTTTCCCCAGGAAACAAGCCTGAAATTAGCTCATTTACAGCTTGGCAGTGTTGGATGCTCCAGGAGGCAGCATCGAGGTGAGTGGGGATGGAGAATATCAGAGCTGATGGCAGCTGGCAGATTTGTGGGGCTGGATGTGACACGATATGAGGAGAAGAGGCTGGGGTAACATGAATATGCAGCCAGCTTCCTACCAAAAATATTGTATACTTGCATCCATGCTCAGGCAAAAGATGAAGTGAGGATAGCAACCATATTTTAGATTTTTAATATTATTATTATTTTGAACCATGGCTGTTATGCCTTGTGGAAGTGCCCTGTGTTTTCATCACCTTGAGTCCACTGGAAGAAGCAGCACATGCCAGTGTGGGTGCTCCACCCAGCAGAAGGGCAACGGGAGCACTGGGTTAATGCTGAGCTGGCCAGGAAAGTGGCAGTGGCTCTGTTGGAAAATGCCACTGAAGGAAGACTTAACATACACAAAAACTGTGTGAATTTAGCTGAATCATTGATTCTGTAAGGAAAACTGAGAAGCTCAAGTAACTGAAATTTCCTGCTCAGCTGACTTTTGGATTACCCCAACTGGGTCATGATTCTTCTGAAAAGAATTAGTGTTTCAGACCCTTTTTATTTCTAAGACTTAAAGTGCCATAAAAAGTTAAAATTGAAACAAAATGTTAATTTTTTTTCACTTTTTATTAGAAGTTTTTTCTTTTTTTCCCCACAGAAAAGAAGTCAAACTGCAGCATTCTTGATACCCTCCTTTGATCAGAAATTCTGGCCTTTGTGCAGTTCCAGAACCTCCATGTCCAAACCTGCATGGCCTAAGGAAAACCATCCTGCCTGACCTTGTAAATGATTCACAGCAAAAAGGTACACATAACAGCTCCATCAATTCATACAGAATGAATGGCAGTATTTTCACCTAAATACATTTCTAATATGAAAACAGCAGTCTAAGCCCCCAACTATTGCAGCATACACAGGACTAGCTGCAGCCATGAATCAAAGCTTTGTCTCTGTGGGGGAAAAAACAGGAAAGCAAGTAGCAATTGCCTTTATTGGTTTGGTTCAATTTTAATCAAACCCAAGTCACTTTTAAATTTCCAGAATGGAGGAGGCTACTCAGCAGTGGGTTTCTGAAGACACGTTCTTGAATTAAGCTGATTAGTCAAGCGACTGGCATGTATTCCTTCAAATCATCCCATCTGGAAGAAAAAAAAAAGTGTTGTGGATTTAATAAATTTGTTCATGCAGAGCAAAGAAATTGAACACAGCCAGCAGCAGCACTGTATTCAGCCTGGACCTGGGCACAAACACCTTGCAGGCTGTCCTCTCTACCCCAGGATGAGCATCAATAGCCTGCACTGCCAGGTGAGCCCTTGGCAGCAGGGAATTGTAACCTGCAGTTTTCTAGAGCTTTCCACTATGTAGCTTCCTAGAGGTTTATACAATGACAGGCAAGCCTGTCAAGCAGGCGGGAGGTATAGGGGGAACACTGCTTTCTTCTCACATTTTGATGAGTCTTGATAGATCCTTGAGGCTCGGTTTTGCAGGGACTGAGCAGAAGTACTCCAGCACCTCTCCAGGGCCTTTCAGAACTGATCCCCCTAATCAGAGGCACTGGCAGGTATTTTGGCATGATGCCTTGCTGGAGGGGTGCTCCGGAGGAGACAATTTCCATGGCTTTGCACCCTCTGCCCAGCATGCAAATTCCTCCTTGAGGGCTGAAAATAGTGCCTTTGCCTTTTGGGAGACATCTCCAGACACTTGATGGCTCCCCAGTGGTGCTGCTGAGTGGGGCAGCTGTCTAGGAGAGTCATCTTGGGGGAAGCAAACAGTTCCTGATGTTGCCAGCATCCCGGTGTGTGAGCCCTTCACACCCCATGCCAGGTCCAGGAGATTAAAGGTGGCTCCTTTGTACCCCATCATTGCTGGATGAGGCTGAAGCTGTGCTTTCCACAGTGTGAAGAGAAGGAAGGTATGTCTGTAATTGCTTGTTTGGCCAAGTTCCTGATGGCAATTAGCACCTTAGTGCTACTGAGACCACCCTGTCTTACTAGCAACAAATCAGGGAACCCAAAATGCTGTAGGAGCACAATTTTATGCTATGTATTGAAATAGAAAAAAATTATGGCATGGTGAGATAAGAACTTTAAGGTGTTCCCCATTTATTAATGCATTCATAATTATCTTGCTGACAGATTAGTGCATTAAAAAGGTATTTTGCAGTATCTCGAACATGCTAGTGAAGGCCTATTTCCATTGGCCACCTTTAGTTTTCCAGCTTCTGAAGCCTACCACAGACTCCTGTGGGCAGCCATCCCTGACTCCCAGGGATGTTTGGTAATGCTCTGTGTCTTTTTCCAGAACATACTATCTCTTTTTGGGAGATAGGTGTGCTTATCTTCAAGAAAGGAACTGCATTAGTAAAGTAAGAGAGGATTGGATTCTACTGTTGCAATGAAGATAATTAATATTCATCTCTGAAAGACAGACGTGAATGTGAGGATGATAAAACTGGTGTGCAAGACTGGGGCAACTGGTGCTGAATAACTCATGAAGAGGATCCTGGGATTTAGTAATGGCATTGGGAAGTTTAATTTCTTGCATGAACCATTCCCTGCTGAGAATAAGGTCCCAT
This sequence comes from Rhabdornis inornatus, assembly GCA_013397075.1. Classification (NCBI taxonomy): domain Eukaryota; kingdom Metazoa; phylum Chordata; class Aves; order Passeriformes; family Rhabdornithidae; genus Rhabdornis; species Rhabdornis inornatus. The sequence continues at coordinate 79,666 of VWZS01007491.1, forward strand.
CAATTCTCCCTGGAATGAGCACAAAGAATAGCTCCTAGCAGTCTGTCACACTTGAGACAAATCCAGGATTACTGTGGTTTGTGGTCAGCCTGTGCCATGCCTTCTTCATTGTCGTCTGAACCTCCAGGGGATGGGAATGTTGTATTAATTAATTCTCTTAATTCAAGCACCTGTGACTGATTTATACTCAGTCTAGGGTCTGATCCTGAAGGGCAAGAGCTGACTTTGGTGAGGTGCACTTTCCAAATCCCCAGCAGAAGGAAATCACTGGATTTTATGCTGAAACATAAGCAGTGAGAGTATTTGGAAAACCTCTGCTGGCTTTTCCCCAGTGTAGGTAAGATATGGCATTTGTTCATTGGTGCTACAGACTCACAACTCAGCCAAAATTCACATTCTAGGGATGTATGTATGCTTGATTTCATCCATGTGTGAAACCATGAGCTGGAAGAAGAGGGGAGAAAATGGTGTCAGGAGGAGCAGGGGATTTTGCTGCTCAAGGAGGCAGGGGATGAATCTTCCATCAAACAGAATGTGGTCTTTTGCCAAAGGTTTCAGCTGGTCTCCACCAGCTATTTCAGCTTGGTGTGTGCTCTCCTCAGCTCCACTGCAGTGGCCAGCCTGCTTCTAATGCAAGAAACAGCTTGTCCTGGGAACAGTCCTAGCAAATGCATGCATGCCCACTTCAGGGGCAGGCTGACATTATGGTCTCATTCCTCTCTTTCAGGCAGTACCACAGCAAGGGGTGATACCTGGGAAGCTGAGGCCCAAGCAGTGGACACAAAAATGGAGCCCGCAGCTCAAGGTTTGGTGGTCCTTGGACAGAGAGGTCAGTAGGTGTGATGGATAGGCCATTCAATGGGTCACAACACCTCTCCCACTCACAGCTGAATCACCAAAGAAATAAAAGTACTCAAACAATCAGGCAATATTTTAAAATAAACAGTTACAATAAGCTCTTGTCCTGCTGAGATATTTATCTTTAGTCAAAGCAAAAAAGAATGTGCTTCCTTTTTTTTTCCTTTCACTGTAAATGTGACAGAAGAAACGTCTTTCCAGATAGGAGTCTTTTCTGCCAGGATGTATCTGGTTTGTGTGCGTGTACATGTGGAATTTTCCTTTGGAAAAAAAAACAGACAGTAATTCTGCCTATCTCACTGCCCATCTCTAAAAATGCTGAAATCAAGTATTTATGTAATGGAAGGATTGCTCAGTGGTATGTCCCAAGTGCTCCAAGCAGAAGTGAGCAACTTTAAGGAATGATGAAAGTTTTAGCTACCTGTGTACCAGGAAAAGGAAGCATTTGGGTAAATATAGTATATAGCTTCTGTTGGAGAGGTTATTCTTTCTCAGAAATGCCTTATGAGAGAGCTACCATGCGAGGGGAAACTCTAAACATGTGTGCTCCCAGATAGCTGGAGTGGAAAGGCAGAAAGCACCACTGAAAAGGCTGAGGACCCACCACTCATTCCCTGAAGGCCAATGTTACCGTCTGAGTGATCATACTATGTCAAGAAGAGCAAAGTACAGAGTTAAGGTGAAAATGGAAAGATTCCGTGACATACTGATTTTATAAACAGTGTCAATTAGCAGGTCAAATTTTAATAAAGTCTTTGGTCATGGTATCTCAGCTGTTCAGTATTTTAAAATTTGCCAGATCTTTCTGGGGGCACAGAGCTGGAAATCATGCTGGCTGTTCTTCCTATAAGCAAATCCAAAATACCGCCTCAGACAGCCTATGTCTTTCAGACAACCTGTGTCTTTCATCTTGGTGAGAGGAAGGGACTGATTCATTTTTACCGGTAATCTCACAACAGCAGATAAGCTTTTCTCACACCATCAGCCTGCTTTCCTATAGCCTACTTGCTCACCCTCTGCTCTGGGGGGATGAAAACCACCTTGAGACAGCCTGAATGACAGCTCAATAGCAGTGTGTAGGGGACATCCACACAGGCCGCATCTCTAGGGCAAGGCAATGCACCTCTGATTTTGTCTCCTGGTGTTCTCCTGAGAGCTACTGCTAAGCATGGAGGAGCTGTTGTGGTACAAAGCATCCTCCCTCTTGCATCCTTGATAGAATTGTTTGGCATCCTCTGAGTAAAACAGGCCCACAGTGCTAAAGGAGCCCTTTAGTGAGGTGGATCCTCCTCAGGGATGCTGGGGTGCACCAAGAATACCATTCCAGGTGTTGTGTACTGGCAAAGTTGGGACTTGGGCACCCATGGAGCAGTGGGCACTCTTGGTGGGAGCAGGTTCAAGTCCCTTTTCTGAAAACACAAGCAGGCACCTGATAAATATGGGCAGAGAGTTTTAGTTAAAAGTTACAGCTGACCTTCATCTGCAGTGACTGTAGTTATTTTTGCTAATCATGAAAAGAAACTGGATGCAGGATTAAAGCAAAGGAATGATCTAGACACATGAATTATGAATTCTGCATCATAAATTATTGCCTAAAATAGGATGATGCACCAAATACATCTACGGCAAGTGTTCTTTAGATTTGAAAGACTGGAAAGGACATAAGCTTCAGGGAAAATAAATTGTTTCTTTCTTTATCCAAACAAACAAACAAAAAAAAAATTTGGGCAACTTTCCTTTACCTAATTGTCATCTAATAGTTTCTAAACTCTATACAAATTTTGCCACAGTGATGTTTTTGGGTGTTGGCTGCTCATCTTGAAAAGATTCACTGGGATTTGATTTTCAGAAAGTCAATGCCAAGCATTTGCCAAAACCCATCTGTCATCAGGGGAAATGGAGAACCAAAAACTGAGACAACAAAACCCAGATGGTTACTTTTGGGCAGGAGCGTGACTCTGTTATCTTTCCTACCTCTTCTTACTTCCTCATTGCTAAATGCCAGAAACTAGCAATGTGCATCATTAAAATTTCTTGACCAACTTTTATGGTTTCCACATCAGAGTTTTGGGGCAGGGGACTTACTTTCCAGAGGGCATTCGAAGAATTTGGCTACAGAGGGTGAAAAGGGGAAAGGGTTGAGAAGAAAAACATTGGTAAGAGCTAGATACCCAGATCACTGGATAGCTGCAAAAATAACTTTATTAGCCTGGCTTGAGGTCTGAGGCTTAGCCCACTTGGTGTTAACCACAGACTCACTAACTGAACATCTACTTATACACTGTGACCCACTTCTGCCCCGGTGAAAAAGAAACTTTGGTCTACTACCATTCCAGCTCCTAATACAAAATGAAATTCCCTATCTTGCACATTATCTTTTATCTGGACATTTCCCAACACCACTATGACTGTATTGCTTGGAGGCAAGATTATTCAGGCTCCCTGCTGGGGATCTGCAGCATCTCTGCTGCACAGAGCAAAGCACACACAGAGACTGCAAAAAGAGCTGTTTCCAGTATGCATGGACTAGATTTGGGCATACTCAGATATACAATTATTATCACTTCCACTTCCTGAAAATAATTTCTTGGCATCTGATCATTGCTGAAAGTGACGGCTTGCTTGTGTTAAATTCAGAGCCCAGAGATCTCCAGAAGAAGTTCTTTGCTGTAAGTGATGGGGATATAGTGAGGAGTCAGAGATTGGTGCTGGGGTGCCTGTCTGCCACCTTTTTGTGAGACAGAGAGCTGCATTTGTTGTTTGGTCCCCAAAATGCATTTCCACTTACTCATTCTTCCAGAAGAGATGAAGAGGTGCCGTTTTCCTTCAGGAGGTGTGGTTTGGTGGGTGAAAGTCACTTGGTGCCCACTTTGTTATCTTCCAGGCATAGTGTTAGAACAAGATGTTTCCTCAGATATTTTCACTTTGAGAAAATACTCCAGTGACGGGAAGGAGTTTTATTGGAAGTTGTTTAACACCCTCAAGCTTTGTTGCTAATTTATGTTGGTAGCTTTAAATATACACAAACACTGAGGCTAAATGATGAATGGTGGCAAAAAAAGTTACAAGGAGAAAAAATACACAAATACTCCAGTGTTAATTTGTTTTCTAAGCCAGGAAGATGGGGGAGATACTATTTCTGTGTCACACTTCAGTAAAAATCTGGGTAACATTCCTGAGTCCTCTTCTTTCTTTATATCATTTGGTTGTACAGCATTGACTCTATAGTATTTAGGCAAAGAAAAAAGAATCCCTGGTGTTGTGTCCAGCAGCTTAATTTAAATACAAACTTTAAAAAAAAAATTAAAAGGAAAAAGGGGGGAAAGCCTGAACCATACTTTTTTATGGCTGTGGACATTCCAGTGCAGAAAAAGGAGATTGGTCCATGCTTGGAGTCTTTCATTGTGGAAGACAGATAGATTTGCAAGGCAGAAGATTGCCTGCTCATTTTTTCTGAACAATTTAGTTGGGTATTGCCTATACCCCTCATATTTAAATAACCTTGTACTGAGCATATATCAGGGTTTGAAAAGGATTCAATAACTCATTGAAATATATTATAGCTCTTTTTTATGCATCCAGAGCAAGAGCAGAAAGACATCAGAAAGGTATTTTAAGACAGTGAACATTTATCTGAAATGCTATTTATATTTCATTGAATTGGCTGAAAAGGACTGTGGAAGGCCAATAATGAGTGAGGGAGGCAGGCAGCCATCCCACTGTGCATGAAGGATGGTGTCTTGATGGATAATTTAATGACTCCAGTGTGTGTGGAGAGGCCAGAGACCAGGCGGCTGACCAGGCAGAAATATTCTGTGTTTAAGGCACAGCTTGAGTGGTGGAAGAAGACTGATGCAGTGCTTGATTTCCCCCTCACTAACAGTTTGATGGTCCTTGTGCTGATGGTTTTGATTCTCCTGGGGCCATTCCTCATTGTGAAGGCAGGAGTCATGCCTGCCTTCTCCAGGTTCAAGCCTCCTCTGGGATGGATTAATGCATCAGATTTGCATCAAGCCCCAGCTGCTTACCTTACCACATCCCTCAAGAAGGGGCCTGAACAAACACTGCTGTGTATAACAGAATATTTTCTCTAATAGCCTAATTTCTGGAAGGGGACAGAAAAGAAATGAAAATATGGCTCTGAGTCTGATGCTAGAGGAAAAAGTAAAGGTAGAGGAAAGAGGTAAATTTGTGGGATGCCCGGACAGGGTAAGGAAGCAGAAAGGTTGAAAGGTGTTCTGAATAGAGAGCCATTTTGGAGAGGCATGTGTCTGCTTTATGGTGAGGTGGCTATGAACAGTGGTAGATAAAAACAGCTGCCCTTGTCATCTTATTGTATGTATGCAAGTCTAAACCATTGATGTCAGCTATCAGCATAAAATCTGACTCAAGTGAAGAGACAGACAAGTGCAAACAAACCTCCATGAATTTTCAGTGATAGAGCTAGGCAAATTGTGACAGAGGAAGTTTAAACTGTGTATTAGGTAAAATTTCTTCATGGAAAAGGTTGTCAAGCATTGGAACAGGCTGTCCAGGGAAGCACCTGAGTCACCACCCCCGGAGATATTTAAAAGATGCGTAGATGTGGTGCTTAGGGACAAGGTTTAGTGATGGCTTTGGCAGCACTGGGGTAATAATTGGACTTTATTATCTTAAAGGTCTTTTCCAGTCTAAATGATTCTATAATCTGAAAGTTGAAATGTTAAGGGATGACCTCATGCCTGAGTTTGGCTTGTCTGTATAAAACTAGATTATCAGTGCAATCTTTACTGACTGCTAAGTCACCCTCATCTTCTTGAATTAGAGGATGTATATTCCTCCAAGTGCTTTGAGTTCTTTCATACAGCCTGACTTCTCTAAAAAGCATGAAGACTCTGTACATGGCTGGCCAGTAACTTGTCTGACCAATATTTGAAAAATCAGCCTGTGCTGCCTTTTCATATTCACCTATGGTGATGGATACTATTCCTGAAGGGCTATTTTGCTGATGGAATTTGTCCAGGTCAGCTGCACATCTTTTATTATCAAAGCAAATCAGTGAATCATCTATTTAAAAAGACCAAAAAAACCACAACATCTCCCACCCTGTTATTGAATGGCAAAGTGCCACGACAAAACATATGTTGTAGAGATCCCATTTCTGAGCACAGAAGTCCCAGTACAAGCCTCAATCAATATTCTTAAATAATCTTCTGAACTTTGGTATGTGCTAAAAATGCCTCCAGTGACATTCAGCACTGTTTCCTAGCCCAAATACTGGGAATAATTATCTTTTATTGCCACCTGTTCTGTGCTGAGATTAAGAGGCTGTTGACCTGCAATTCTTTTATTTGCATTACTGGAGGAAAGATCAAATGGAACAAATATAATCAAACATTTATTTTTCTTCTTCTTTGATGTTGTGATATTCCCCTTATAAGTGCTTACAACCTGACAGTATCTATGGCAAGCTTCTGCCCTGCCACCTTCCACCACAGCTTCATCAGCAGTAAACTGGGAGCCTGATAGAGGGTTGCATTTCTGACAAAACCCAATGCAAAAGCAATAGCGCTGCAGGGATCAATGCAGTAGACAAGATTTTGGCTTGCCTAGCAGACTACTAGCTATTTATAGCAAGGCAATAGTCACACTGAGTTGGTAATGCTTGGATCTCACTTCTCTGGGATTTAAATGAGTACCCAAACTGCAGGACAGCAGAGAGTCTGTCCCAGGCTTCCTGACTTGTATTTACAGCTGGCTCTGAGTGACTCTCTTATCTAAGGCCTCTAACAAGTCTTTCAGTAATATTGCCACACTCTCTGGTTCTTTAATTGCCAGAGTTGAGGGTTTGGGGTGTTTTTGTATAGATAATAGCAAGAATTCAGTCTTCTTTAGATTGGAAAAGGCTCACAGCTGTGCCCACAGAACTCAAACTATAAAAGCTATGTTAGTAAGATTACTTCTGGATTTGTAAGGTCATCTGCACACAATAAAAACACAACAGCCAGGTTTGTTTTTCTGCATTAAGATCAAGCAACTAAGGACATGTACTGCATCACCAATAATCACAGAGTCAAAGAATTGTTTAGTTTGGAAAAAGACTTTAAGTCCACCACTAAACCATGTAAATAACTATAGGGCTCCTTACAGGCAGTAGTGAGAAATACACTTTGAAGATGCAGTTCATCCAATCTCTGCTTTGCAGAAAGCCATCTTTAGTAGAAAATCCAAAGTCACCTGCTTTTGTCAACCATAACAGCCAGACCTTCCCAGAAGTGCACAACCTGCTGTGAACAAGTGTGCAAGGTGAGGTAGCTGTATTTTTCATGGGTCCCCTGTTTGAAAGCCTTAAGAGGCTTTCCCACATTTTGTTGTATCCAAACTGAAGTAAGTCCTGTCAGTGATTTACATTTCTAAGAGCACAGATATTAACAGCCTTGCAAGCTGGGACATTTAATTTCATTAAAGGTGGCAGAATAAAAAGATAATAATCTCAGCTACAGCATGACAATAACTTGAAACAAATTTTTGGATATGAGTGTAAGAAAATACTGGTTTAAATGCTTTCCTTGCAGCTTTGAATGACAATGAGATGGAGAAACTCTGAAATAGACACGTAACTTGAACTGCAAGCAGCAACTGATAAGGAAACTGGGGCAGAGGGAATGACTCAGTTGGCTGTGGTGCAGTCGCAAATCCACATGAGGCTCTGGAAATGTTCATCTGTGCCAGTGATAATGCACCAACTGCAGAGATGCTTATGAGAGTCAGAGAAATTTGGAGAGCAGTAATGAAAAATAACCAATGCAAAAAACCACTGGGAACTTCAGAGTCAAAGGGCACAGAGGACACTGTTTTGAAAATTAAAGTAAGAAAAGGGACTGAGGGTATCTTTGATCTAAAGGTTTCTTCCTGCAGGTTTTATTTCTCCAGACACAAAAATACAAGGCTTATATCTATTCCCTTAAGAACTGAACAGCATGTCAAAGAGAAAGGGAAAGACAACCTTCCAAGATAACATTTAATCATCATGAAAATGCATGCATGAATGTGACAAAGAGAAAAAAATGCATATATTAAAAATGAATTTGTAAAAGAATCTAACCAAACAGGGAAAAAAATGCAGTAATGTGTGCACTGACTTGGACAGAATAGGATAGATAAATATACACTGCCAGCTGATCTCCTTTTGTAAGATAACTATTTCATATTTCTTTTTTCAACTAAGTGGCGCCTAATCCTGACACATGACAAATCAATCCTTGCTCGTCCTATTTTGGGGCTTCAATGAAGTATTTTTCATCCTCTTTTCTTTTGAATGGCTTTTTTCAATGTATTTGCTGTATACATGAACAGATCTTTTGGGACCCATTATAGGAAAGCAGCATTGAAACTAACTTCATACTCACATATCATTTCACAGTTCTAATGGCAATCACATATTGCTCCCTACAGGGAAGGGGTAACTCCTAAATCATGTTTAAGACCTTATTCAGAAAAATCAGAAACCCTAACTCAGTTCTTGGGATCAGCCTAGAGGGTTGTATTTCTTCACTAGCTACATATGTACCCTAACACTGCTCTGCCATCATGGAAATTCAGGTTTATATTTGCATGTTTTGCCTCAGGTTTTTGGCAGCCATCACGTGTGCAACTTTCTCTCAACTCTGCTTAAACTGAGAGAGGCTTGAGGGTGTGGCTGGCATGCTTGGGCTGGGAGTTACCGAGTGGGGCACTCCATGGGCCATTAGCCCCTGTGGCCTCTCTGGTGACCCCCAACCAAAGCCCTTCCCTATGTGGTATGTCCCCCACACATCACACTGGCTACTGACCTGGATTTAGCTCTGGAGACCCCCACATGTGCTAAAACTCCCAAAAAATCATTGACTGGATCAAGCTGGGTGAGCTGAGCAAGCTCTTCAGTGTGTCTTGGCATCCTGAGAGCAACTACAGAGAGCTGCAGAAATTTGCTTTGGAGCAGAATTTAACCAAAACCCTGCAGAGTAACATACATCTCTCCTGATCTGTGTGCTGAATGGAGGGATCTGTGGTTCCTCCCATTTCCTTAGCAGGAAGCAGCAGTGGGGGGGCCAGCATGTACCGTGGATATACATGTGTATTTATTTATGTGTATAGTATCATTAGTCCAAATTCAACCTTGAAAAAATTCAACAGACTCTATGTCTTCTGCCTAATAGCAAGTGAACAACTGTGGAGCTGGGTTCTTTCAGGGCACTGAGGGTTTCCCATCTGCAAGGGGTGGTGATCTCACAGCACCTCTGGCTCTGCACTGTCCTTGCCTTCTCTTCAAAAGCCACACGTGGAGATTCAGAGACACAAAATGTTGACTGCATTCTCAGTACTATTGAGGTGAGTAATGCTGCAGGCAGGTACTTAGTGGGGTGTCCAAGAGCATTTCTGCAGAGTTCATTCCTCCACTCACTTGGCTCTCATGGTGCCCAAAGGCAAGTGTCAGGGCTCTGAGGCACTCGTGGGCTGTAACAACCCTGAGCAGCCCTATCAGCTCTGAGAACCCACCTGAACTATACTCCTCTGCCACCTGATTGGACCTGCTGCAAGCCCAGGTTGCAAACACATTGAAAAAAACGATAGAGCTGAGGACACAAAGATGGTCAAAAGCTGTAGGGTGACCCTGCCAGACCCTTTTGGACAGGGTACACCCCACACATCGTCTCTCTGCACCTGGTGCTTTGCAGAGGGCAGAGCTCCCTTTGCTCCAGCTCTCATATTCTTTATTTCTAGGCAGGCAGATTCTCCTGAGTCACCCTTGACCTAGGTCTGCTTCTCTGAATTGGGTGTTGTGCATAACCTAATGGAAGCATTTATGATCAAATCCCTTCCTTTGAGGCAGGTCTGATTTGGTTTTTACCTCTCATTAACATCATTTATGCACTTATTAAGATTAAAAGGCAACATCAAGTGCTCCTTGGCTCCTGTACCAAGACAGCTGTAGGTCTTAATGTGTCAGGGACTTGGAAGTAGCATAAAATCTGCTTGGCAAAAGGCAGGATTTGCTATCTGATTTGAGTGGGAAGAAGAAAGATTTTGCACCAGTCTGGGGAGGGGCCAGTGGGGGGGGGGGGGGGGGGGGGGGGGGGGGGGAGAAGGGTTCACCTTCCCAGCTGGTCTCTAAATCTAAGTATGCAAATCCCTCATATCTCTTAGCAGACTGCATATTTTAAAAGTTTTGGGGGTTTTTTTTTTCTTCAATTGGTTTAAGAGCTTCACTAATGTGTAAGGTACAGTGCAAAGCAGCTCTGTGTTACACACGGAGTTATCTCACCGCTCTTTCCACAGGCTACAATGAAAGAGAATAACACAGCTGCTTACAGGCTTCAGCTACATGCTTTGCAGGTTTACATGCCTGGGAGCAGCTTGGGATCTGTCTCTGTACTTTATAAGTGCCATTGTTTTGCTTTGTGTTTTGCAATAGATATAAAACAGAAACCATTCCAAAGACCTCTCTGCTAGGAAGGTTTTTCTTGCCTGTTATTAGCACTCTGCTTTTGCAGCAAGCGCTCATGAGCCAATATACAGTTTTAAAGGACTTCAAAGTGTCATTGGGAACCAAGTGATATGTGTGTTAAGAAGGGTTTAATGGAGCTGCAGTCGCTGTAGCAGTGTCTTTTTATAGCAAGTTTTTACAGCGTTAAGAAAAACATCATGCAGATTTCAGTAGGATTAGCATATGGATAAGGCACTTTGCAGTATGATTTTTCTTTATCTGCTATTAAAAAAAAAGAAAGAAAACCAACATTGCTAGCTATAGGGAGAGTGATAAGCAGAAACAGTTCTGCAAAACTCAGGCAACAGCTATTGCCTTCATTTTAGGTTTAATTATTTTTTATATTTTTCAAAGGAAAGCATACATTTGAAAGCAAATGGTTTGGCTTAAAGAATGGAAATACAGAGAGATTTGTATTCACATTGAAGATTTTTTTTTTCAGAGCCACTGAATTACATCATCATTAGCACAAGGCAAATCCTCCTTATCAAAGTTGAGGCAAACTTTCTGGGACTGTCTTTAAAAAGTCATGGGGGAGGCTCTCAAGGAAGGAAGTGGTTTGCAAAAAACACATCAAATACTGAAGCGGATCTGATCCATGTGTGATCATGTTGGTCTGCAGGAACTGGCTGGCAGTTGCTGATTTTAATATCTCCTCTAGTTTTTCTTTGTACAACACCATGTATAAGTCTCTTTTAATTATTCCTTGGAAGCATGTAGGGATACTTTATGAGACAGCCTCCTCATTGTCCTTTAGCAACACATGTCATTGGCCTGCCCACTTCTGAAAGAGACAGACAAGGAAGGGAAAGATGAGTACCCATTGCCCACTGTGAGGGGAAGAGACTTGCCCAGGTTTATACAAAAATGCAGAAGCAGAGGTGGGGCATAGCATTGGCCCTCCAGTGCCTCAGTCCTAAATCGCCTCCTTAATGCCATCCTTGCATCCACAGTGTCTGGGATGTAGCTGTTTGGACTTGTTCCACCTCTAAAGTCACTTCATTTGAACATGTTTTACTCTGAATTTGCTTCAGGCTGGGGAATGACTGGTTTATGCATTGTCTGAGGGATTGAAAAAAATAGAGCCAGGGAAACCTTTAGTTGTTGTGACTGCCAAAGTAGGAACAGCGCAGGATTTCTCAAGGCTCTCAGGCAGCTAGGGGCTGCAAGCAAATGTGCTCAAAGCTGATGGGAGCAGTAGTTCAGCTCCCAGTGCTACCCTCACACTGGCAGCTGTCTCCCATCCCTATGCCTCAGTTGCAGCAGAACGAAAGCCCTGGCAAAACCCCAGCACAGCAGCCCCATCCCTCCCGGCCCTGCGGCTCCATCTTGATCAGTGTCTTTCATTTTTCACACTCAGTCCTCCCAAACGGAAACCCTGGTCAGAAATTTTACAGAAGCAGCCAGAGAGATATTTTCTTTCTTTTCTGTGGAGGAGGGCAGAGGAGTGACTGCACAGGGGGAAGGGTTTGCAGAGTTGGTTTTTTTTTTTCTTTTTCCCTTTTTGCAACACTAGTTGTTCAGGGGAGTGTCTTGTGTTACTAATGCTGAGTGGCTCTGGCAACTGCTGTGGTTCAAGGTCGTTAGTCATCTGCTGCTGCTGCAGGAGACACAGGAGCGCTGAGCCAGAGCTGTTCATCCAACCCTCTTGGTCCTCCTAGGCCAGCAGGTTGGGAAGAGCTGCACATGGGGCAGTGGGGTCGCATGGGGGTGTGGAGAGCAGCCTGGGGTCAGGGCCACAGGGGCATCCTCCCAGCCTGGTCACGGCCTGCCCAGGTCTGTGGGTTCTGCTGGGTTTAACAGGTGGCAGGGCCTGAGAGGGGCTGAGGGGTCGGGAGAGCACCTGTAATGTGCGAGTGTGGGATCCTCCATGCACCCCATGAGAGGGCAGACTCTGTCCCGCTTGGGAATCTGTCCCTGTGTTACTTACAGCTGCACAGGCATGCCAATCTCTTTTCTCCTCAGGCTGCACCAATGCAAGATATTCCCTGAGAGTCAAGGGAATACAGGTCTACTTGCAGCCTTTCCACCTGATTTCTTCCTATTTTTCTTCCTTAGGATGAAGGAGTCTAGGCAAACATTTCTTAATTTATTCTGCATCCTCTGGCTCTTGCTTCTGCTGAAGACTGCCTCTTCCTCACCTCTACCTCGTGGAAAAGACCCACGACCCCCTTCACTCCCCTTTGGGCTGTACAAAGGACACACCTGTGTTGGTATGTATCCAGGTTTTGTTGGCCTGCTGGACTAGTTCATTCCTTACTTCACTGGTGAGCCAAGAGTTGCTATTCACGTCGTAAATCACTCCTTTATCTATTTCAACAGCTGTACTGTAAAATACTTGTAGTCTGAAACAGTCACTGAAGATTTTTCAATCATGGGATCTGGAATTATTTTATGATTTTGTTTTTGACTAGTTGCTTCTCACAGTTCCATGTTTTTGCTCTGCGGGGAATGGCATCTGAAAATTTGGCTTTAATGTCTGTAGGTCTGGGATATGGAAAGAGGATTTTATGAGGTCCTAGTGTTTCTTAGGGTTCGCAATGCATTTTGCTTAACTGGCAGGAAGGCATGATTCCCTTCAGACTTGCCCAGGGTCTCCTCATTGGTTTCAGTTCTTGGAAAACTATTCTTAAGAGTCATTGGTCCATACTTGGGCCAGAGATCTTTGTGGTCTGGATGGTCATGTCTGGATAGCTGGGTTGCAAAGGCTGCTTCCTCATATATCCTTTACTTTTTGTGTGCACACATGTCTGAATGACCCATGCTGAACTGGGGCAAGTTGGCAACCCCCTTCTCACATGACTTCAGGGACTGTGGTGTTCCCCACAGTACCTATAGCTGGGGGTAGGTATCCTATAATGTCAGCTGGCTAAGTGATTCCCAGAGCAAGACTGATAACACTGGAGTCAATGTAAACTGTGGATATCTCTGCACCAGAAATGCCCTTGGCATGGCGTGTACCTAGGGAAATGTGGTAGCTTCTATTTTTTTTATGTGTGCAAATGGATATATCTTATGCATTACAATCAAATGCTTTATTTTGTCATCAGTGGGACTTGTTGATCTTATAAGCCTTTTTCAGCCTAAAATTTTCTATGATTCTTTCAGCTTCCCAAGGCACATTTGTGCTGGAAACATAAACCCTGTCACAGCTCTCCATCCTTCAGAAGGAAATAATTCTTTGCACTGTGGCTTGGAGAACACACTTGGAAATAATAATCTTAAACTTGATAAAAGTGGGTTTTTGCTTCACTTCTGAGCCACCCACAGTACCTCTGACAGTTTTGGTGGGGCAGTGTGAATCAAAAGGGTAGCAGAGTCGGGGTGGTGAGGGGGTTCAGCCACCAGCCAGACCATGAGAACAAGGGGTGAAAAGCAGAAATGGCTGTGAGGGGCTGTCCTTACTTGGGCTGAGGAGCCATGCAAGTGGTGACCAATCAGCTGCCAGAGCTAGGGGGAAGTGGTGTTGTTTACTGGTGAGATCTTAAGGCAGCTACAGTTTTGATGGCACAGGAAAGGCAGTCGTCATGCTCATCTGTGGGATTTTTACACTAGTGGTTTTTAGATGTCAAATTGTGAGCATTGTCTGCCTTTTCCATCCTGTTGACCCAGAAAGTTCTAAATTCACACGTTGCGTTGAAGTTGCCTTGAGCAAGATAACTTGTCCTTTTTTTTCCCCCTCCTAAAGGGAGGAGAGCTGTGCTAGCCCCATTGCTGGGACTGAGAATCCCTTTGTTCAGGGAGGAGACATGAAAAGCACTGCCTCCCACACCAGTTTCTCTTTCTGTAGTGTCCCTTCAGCTAAAAACATCCTTGTGAGCTTGACTCAGGACACAAACAGACTGTGCCCACCTCTGTAAACCACGAGATAAAAATGAAGTGTGGATAGTGCTAACATGGCATGAGCCAGGGCTGGCTGTTAAATGTTGTACAACTTGGTTGCTTCCTCCTTCTGCTCCCCTTGCTTGCAGCACTCCCTGGGTAGACACCATCGTCTGCCCCGGTATATTTTGGTCATACTGGCAAAGCGTTTGGATAATTCATGGGGCTTCCCTGCCCTTAGCAGATCCTGGGAATTATATTTTGGGTAGGGACCTATGTGCCAGTATGGAAAAGGGCTGCAGGAGAGGAGGATGTGCCTCTGGTGAGGTTTAATCACCTTCACTAACTGTAGAAAGAGTCACATCATTTTTTCTGCATTTTCCTGAAAAATGTGGCTGCTTCATTCAGAGAAAGGCTTTTCATAATTGACTTGATGTACAAATGAAACAAGTGTAGTAATACTACTTCATTTTAGAGATACGGCAAAGAGGGGAAAAGCACCCAATAATAACCCTCCTAACCACAGGATCAGATGTAGTATACGTAAGTAATTCCTAACCATCTAAGATAACTGGTCTGTAGCAGTACCTTACCACAACCAGATAAATGGTCTTTCTTTGGCCTTGTCACAAGGCCAACATTTGACAGTCTTTTTTCTCCATCAGTATTTTCTATCTCCCCAGGCTGCTAAAATGCCACCATTTTTGCATTCTGTGAAATCAGCTTAGGCCCTTCTGCATGCTTTGCATGTGATATGTTTTTCTGGTTTTTCCTTGTGAGAGATATGATATTTGAGAGATATGAGAGAGACTTTTGTAAGTTTTCCTACATGCAAAAGCATGTGAAGTGGTTTTCCTCCTGCCAAGGCAGTGATGTTTTGCTCTGTGCACTGATTTGGGAGCTGGATTCTAAGTCTGGCTTTCTTTTCTGGGTTTGTTACTGATGGGCAGCATGGCTTAAGAGATTTATTTGGAATGAGACCTAAAAATCCTTTTGCTGAGTGCAGCCTGACTGTTTCAGTGTGGAATCCTGAGAAAGAGATGCTGTGTACTTTTCTTTCAAAAATTAGGCATGAATGAGCCATTCGAATACTCAGGTCTTTACTTTCCTCTCTGTTAAATGAGAAGAATGCTGCCCATTTCAAAGGGCAAGCTAACTTTTACTTAAGTTCATGTTAAGGTACCCAAAGAGAGCACAGTAACACTCGTAAACTGTTGAAACAGTGGACACTGGTGTTAATGTTTTACCATTTTTCTACTGATATTTAAAGCTTTTATTCAATTCCACCCTTAATTACAACAGAGGCCTTAAAGGGTTTTTGCAAATTGCTCTGTTCTCTAGCAAAAGTGGCTTCATCCAGAGGTACCTGAAGCAACCTCAGGAAAGGCAGAAGCTGCCCTGGAGGATGCAGAAATTGGGGGGGACACTGAAAGATGGACGGGAACTTCTGTGTTCACCTCCCTTCAACATAGTAAGAAAGGGAATTTGGGGAATGGTAGATAGTTAAACATCAAATCCTAGAAACATCCTGCAATAGTTATTAAAACTTTTTAAAAACACCTTCCAAAAGTAGTGCCAGATCAATCTAATTTTCTTTGCCAATGGGATAATGCCATGTAGACACAAAATAAGAAGCAGATATTATCGCTGGGCTTTAGTAAGGCTTTTGGCACTACCTCAGCACTAATCTTATGCTTGAGAGATGTGTGACAGTGATTAAGCTTCTACAGGGCAGAACAAAACTGATGGGTAGTCTTCTTCAGAGAGTAATTACGAGTGACTCACTACTTAAGCAAAAGGATGTACAAAATCAGCTCTTTCTTGGACTTCTCTTTTGAACATACCATCATTTCGTATTTTCACTAGTCTGGATAATGACATTTGTGCTATTAAATTAAATCAGTTCATGTAAAGCTGAAATAGTTTGCAAGTAAAATGGAGGGCAGAATTAAATTCAAACCAAGCTGGACAACTTGGAGTACTTGCATCTGAAAAAGTAATTTCAATATGGGAATGTTGAAGGCGCTCACTTCAGCAGAAATAGTCAATGACACACACAGCAGATGAGGAACAACAGGCTGGGTAGCATCCCTAAGGAAGATCATCTGGGCTTGCTGTCATGAAGCATGCACACGCGGCATGCACCGAGACGTGCGAACAGAAGTCAGCTTGCAAGACATGCGAAGTAACCTCTGTTACCTTTCTCAGCACTGACAAAGCCTCAGAAGAATTTCTGCCTTCCCTTTTGGGACTGTGCATAAAGAATGTTGCAGAATGACAGGAGGTTTCAGAGAAAAACAAGCATAAGCTATGAAACAAAGAGTGAATAAATTTGAGTTAATTAGTCTAGAGAAGAAAAACTTGAGAAAAGACATATCTGTCTGTGAGAACATTAAAGGTTCATAAGAGCTATGGCAAGAAGTAAATGGGTACTAGTGGGGGCATTCAGGTTAAGAAGAGGATTTTCCTATGGCAGTGATAAGTGAGCAGAGTAATAAGTTCCTGAGAAATCTGTAGAAGACCTCATTAGAGATCTTTACAAACTGTGTCAGCCCTGTCCCTTTGGAACAGCCTAGATAGTTTAGATCATCTGTTAGGGCAGAGGTTTTGTAAGAGGACTTACTCCAGGCCAGTATTCCTGGAATTCTGTGCTGAGACTGCAAGAAGCATTTGCAAAGAGCAGCATTTATTTGTTTTCCCCCCAACAGCAGACTGCTCTGCTCTATTGGTGATTAACTTTGGTTGCCCTTTTCAGAACGAGGCGTTTAGTCAGGGACCCCTCAATAGGGCCAGACAGCAGTGCTCTCCATTTTTTCTGCTAGCAAGCAGAGATCCTGTGGGTCAGCAGACAGAAAAGCAAATTTCCCCGTCTTTGTGCTCGATATAATGCCATTCTCAGCAACCTTTGCAGGTCACCACCTCCATTCAGCCAGGAGCACACAGTTCCTAGCATATGAAGAAGCATGTTTTCAAAATGTATTTTCAGCTCTGATTGCATTAAAGAATGGGTGTTTCTGAGCTACCAGCAGAGTAAAATGCTGACCTCTACCTGTGTTGATTTGTGCAATAGTCACTGTCCTCAACAGTTTGCCTCTGTCTAGCTATGCGTGAGTGCAACGCTGAAATATGCCCCTTGGAGCGGCAGCCGGACCAGTGGCATTCGGAGTTCCCGATAATTTCACACAATGGAACATGCCAAATGGAGTTGGCGGCTTTTAACAACTGTGCTCAGACAGAGTGGTTGTGCACATATTGTCTGGGGGGGCACCATGACAGAACGTATAATTTACAGCTCAGTGAGCTCTGTAAAAAACCTTGCCCAATATCATTGTAGCACCACAATGTATTTTACTCCAAAAGACTGGGAATCGACTTTGATTGCACCTAATTCAGTTCCAAGCCATAGCAGCTCTGCTCACTTCACCAGCATTGCTCTGTTTAATCAGCAACAAAGTTTGACCTGATGATCAGCAATGAATACTAAATTTGACCATAACATTTTTTCCCTATTATTATACTTTAGCTAGGACAAACACAGGTGTGGGAATAGTACAGTAGAGATACTAAAGCAATCACCCACCAACTTTTCAGCAACTGATGGTAAAAATTTATTTTCCAAAATCACCCCAAGTCTTACTGAAAGCTTATGACTGTAAAATGTAAATACATGTATTGATCACAATGAAAAGATGTGCTCAGCATGACAACACATCCATATCTATGTGTGTGTAAATACACAATCACATCTATGTGCATTTGTAGACATGGATAGTCTTGTACATTTTACATTACTGCTTGTCTTGAGTGTAATAATCATTTTATTGATTGCCTATTTGGATGCTGATTCCTACATGTGTGGCTCTCACTCTTGTTTGTGTTAACCCTACAGAGAGCTATTGCTCATGTTTAAGGCAATCACTTTTACTGCTTTTAGGAGCTGTATATCTGAAAAAAAGTTTCTTCACCATCCTGAAATCGTGAAGCCTTTGCAACAAGAATAAAAAGTTATCCACTTACATTAATACCCCCTGCCGGCATTCGGGCTTCAGTAAATTTCCAATACCCTTTCCTGATTTGGAAAAGAAAAATATGTTAGTGTCACACATACATGTGCAGGGTTTTTTTCATATTAATTAACACAGGAAACATTTATATTGGAAATGCTAGGGTTATAGATTTTGTTAAATAGAGGTCTTTAAAGTAATGTAGGAAACACTAGGGATGCATTTGGCTACCAGGTATCCCTACAGTCTTCCACTAGATGGAAACTGAATTTTCAGTTTCCTGTCATGGCTGTATCAAAAATGAATGACTGGAGCTCTGAAGTTAGAGGACCTGAGGTGGCCCACTGCTTTTGCATGAGCAACAGAAATAATAATTGTTATTCCAGGTTTTGCTAGAATTTGTCACAAATGCATTCAAAATGCTGCTATTTTGATATGAATATTTTAAAAATGTCTTTAGCCACTACACTATATGTAATTTAATTCCCAGTGACAGGTTTGTTGATAGTGTACCATTTAGTATTTCCAAGATATTTCATAAGACTTAGCAAATTAAGGGTGAAAGGATCTTGTATATGCCAATATATTTGAATATGGATACCTATAATTATGTTCCCACACCTCAGTATCTCTGTAAAATACATTAATTCTGTAAATGGGATGGGAAGCAAAATCTGAGTTAAAAGACTTTATCTCTCAGATCCATTTCCAAATTACCTTTTAAAGCAATAAATCCTCTGGCTGTATATAGGAAGATAACCGTCCTTACTTTGTATGTATGGTTATGTCATTTGAGCTGAATATTTCATTGAGCTGGAATGAAATCTTGAGGTTATAAAGGGCTGTTGTTTGAAAGTATCAGCTCAGTAATGATAAGCAATGCAGGAAGGCAATATGAATATTGGGCCCTGTTAGGAAAGGAATGTATAGTAAGTGAAATGCTGGCACAGGTTGCCCAGAGAAGTTGTGGAAGACCCAACCCTGGCAGTGTTCAAGGCCAAGTTGGATGGAGCTTTGAGCAACCTGGTGCAGTGGAAGGTGTCCCTGCCCATAGCCAGGGGGTTCAAACTAGATGATCTTTAAGGTCCGTTTTAATCCAAACCATTCTATGATTATATGAAAAAGAAAACATTCCTATATTGTAACTTTGCATAACCATGGTCTGCCTGCACCTAGACGTGTATGTCCCCATCTCAGAGGAGAAAACCTAATTTCTTATTAGCTCCTCATGTGAATTTTAAAGAGGAATGTCTGGTTCCGGGTTGAACTGGAACTGGATTAAACTAATTTGGAAAGAGGTTCTTTTATGCCAGAACAACAACATCAGCACAAGGAGTAGCAATATCCTCTTTTGTAGACAGGTTCTTGGGTCTCCTCACCTGTCGGCTTTAAGAGTTGCCTTGGAGCTTAGGATTGTCTATAAATGGAAGAAGCTAAGACTTTATTTTGGAAGAGCCTTCATCTTCTGTATAAAGTCAGGAATGTGATAAATGGCTTCATGTATGTGGAGCCTTGCTGGACCAGCCAGATTTTTGAGGCAGAGGTTTGCCGTGTCACCAAGCAAGGCTCCCGTTCCTGCTCTACCAGGAGTAATCAGATGTCCTGGTCTAGGGCAAATTTGGGAGGAAACCTCTGAATGGGGTCCCTCTAGGAAACAGATTCAAGCAGTCCCTCCCCAAACTGGTGTGGGGAAAAATATTTCCTCGGAGAGAAGTGGAAAAAATACAACTGTTTATTTAACAGGCAAAGTACTCCCCAGCACAAAAATGAACAATACTAAACAGTAAAACCTCTCACCACTCCGAAGAGATGACAAATTCAGAAGAGTCCCTTCCGTGGGTTGCAGCCCCATTCACTCAGTCTGTTCTCAGTCCCTTAGGCGCTGGGAAATGCCGCAGCCCAGGCCAGGCCTGGTGGGCCACAGGTGTGAGCTCCTGGTGCTCTTCTGGGTTTTCAGTCCAGAGCAGGTTCAAACAATTCCAAGAAAAAGGAAAGAAAATCCACAGTCCAGGGAACTTTGCCTCAACTAGCCAGGAAAAACCAACCAAAAGTGAAGGAGAGC
Organism: Rhabdornis inornatus; assembly: GCA_013397075.1. Lineage (NCBI taxonomy): Eukaryota > Metazoa > Chordata > Aves > Passeriformes > Rhabdornithidae > Rhabdornis > Rhabdornis inornatus. The sequence continues at coordinate 99,917 of VWZS01007491.1, forward strand.
TCTCTCCTGCTGTCCACTGCAGACAACACAGTCTGTGAGCAGGAATGTGGGGGAGCAAGTGCAAGTGCAGTCTCTGATAACAAACTCTGCACCTCTTCTCACCTTTCACCCCTGAAACCAGTCTTAAAGCTGCAGAACTCAATATTCAACACCAACAGAACAGACGATTGAGGATATAAGCATCATAAAGTCACCCCAAGACATCAGAGTGGCTGCAGGGTGGCCACAGCCTGGTCAGCAGGGTTTGCAGAGAGGTATTTGTTTCAAAGGCCATTTTTTTCCTTGTATTCTGGGAGTACATTGAATTTATGGTTGGAGGGGTGAGAAAGAAATCCATCATCCAAAAACATGAGCAAAGGATGGCAAAGGAGGATGTTCCAGGTGCCAGAAAACCCATTTGAGTTTTACTCAGACTAATATACCTACAAATCTGAAACTTAGAGAGGCAGCTTTCACTATCCAGATACTATTTGACATGCCTAGGAATAATTATAATTATAGAACCTTTCAAACTTGTGTAGCCGAAGTGGATTAAGTTAAATTGTCTGCTCAAACTGCCAGAGGCTTCACAGCTAAGCAAAGAATTCCTTTAGTTCTGGTTTTATTATTGGGGTATGATTTTTTTTTCCCTGAGGTTATTAGAAATGGCATTTTTTTTATTACACACTACCTTGAAATATATGGAAAGAAGTACTTCCTGATGTGTGAGTTTTCACCTTACTGCACTGAGCAAAATGGTTATGAAGAGATAAGAATCTCTTCAGAAATTAATAGCAGATGGGACAAGCCATTGCTAAAAGCAACAGGCATTTATTAATACCAGAGTCTAGTTTCTAATGCCTGGTAGGTATTATAATTCTAATGAATTTCTTTCAGAGAAAAACATCTTCAGCCTGTCAAGGTATTGAAATCTATTATTGAAGTGAGACAGCAGAATCAACTTACTGAAAGCTGTTTCTAAAGAAAATCACGTGCAACTGTAAAAAAAAAAATTGAGATTTATTTAATGATGAAGCCTATTTATGTTGCCTTATATGTGTCCAGCTCATGATGCGAAATAAATCACATCTAAGTATCTAGTAAATTAAAAGTGAGCAATAGCTGCTAATGGCTGGCCAGATCTGGATATGCTTTTCTACTGATGGCAGAGTCTTAAAAAGTTTATGTTCTTGCACATGTCATAAGTAATTAAAGCAGTGAGATTTTTACAGTCAAAGACATCTGATTTTCCCCTGCCCTTTTTAGCTATATAATTATTTTCCATTTTTAGCCAGTGGAATTAAGACCCATTAAAAATTAGGATAACTGGTCAGCATTTCTTTTCCTGCCACTCAATCCAGAAGGAGGTGTTAAAAAGAGAGCAGGTTTTTAGCAAAAGCAAGGATAGTTAATATGAATTAACTTTCATTTATAGACACTAACCTCTTGAAGTTTTACCTGTAGTCCAACATGAGAGATAAGTTCTCCTAGCGGATAAATCTGAATTACTGGGGAGGCATGTTTGCACGAAAAAGACCAGAGAGCCTAGGTAGATTAGGCTGCCTCTGCTGCAATAAGTCCCCTTAGGACATTGCTCCTTCCTCCTCACAGGGTTCAACCTTTTTCCTCAGTAGTTTAGAATCTCCAGCGCAAAAACTGCTCCTGATGCCTAATGCATCAGCCTAAATGAAAGGCTTTGAAGTCATCAGAACCAACACATAAGCAAGCATCCCCCAGGGCACAGCTCACAGCAGTAAACCACAAGGAGTAAGGAGAGGTCAACCCAGGGCAACTGATGAAAGCTCTGGAAGATGGGGAGGACAGAGACCAGATCAGCCAATAACATATGTTGGTGGAATGTGTTCCCTGGGAGCACCTTTCCTACCAGAGGGCTGGGAAACTCTCCAAATTCAGTTCCAGAGACTCCAGCTGCAGTACCTAAGGAACAGCAGATCCTTTTGAAAATCAGCCAAGACTTTCTCTATCACCTTGTCCCATGGAGAATGGCATTTCGTGTGGAATAACTGCATTTGAGGGGGAGCACTTGGATAACCAAGGTGTCGTCTGAATGTGCCCAAAGTGGGGAGGATGTAATAGCACAAGCAGCAACATCGTCTCTGATAATAAAGATGAGTTTATGAAAGCAAACATTTTGAAGTTCAGCTGTGTGGGTTTTTCCCAAGTAGTCAGGCTGTTATTATTGTTATTTATATTCATATGGCATCTAGCAGCCTGAGGTACTGCATTAAGTACTGCTTAGTACTTAATGTACTTAAGACCCGGTGTTGGCTCCGTTAATCCTCAAGTGAAGCAGATTTGCCTTTGGGCCTGGTTCAATAGACACAAAGGTGTCTGTCTGACTTAATCAACATGAAGAATTTTCTCTTAATTGCTGTGAGACTGCTCCTTGAGTGGGGCTACCTGCATGATTGTGTTTGTGATTAAGAATTCTGTTTCTGTTTTGCAGAGCTGAACCAAAAATAGCTTTTTTTTTTTTTCTTACTCCCTCTGTGGTACTTTGACAAACATAAGAGAGAAACTTACATCTTCAGTGGAGACTGTCTTGTTGCATAACAGAGAAAATGGAAATATCAATGGTATTTTTATCCTCAGCCCAAATTCTTGGATTTTGAGCTGTTTGTCCATAATCCCTTTTTTCCTGCAGCCCTTGACTGCAGGTGCAGGAGCAGTGGGTTACACAGCACAGGCAAAATGAGCAACACTTCTCTCTGTTGCAGTAGGTGACACTGTCAACCCCAACCTAAAAAATTCTGTGGTTCTGTAGAATCCTCAAGCTCATGATGCAAAAGAATGAGAGGCAAAACAACAAAACCTGTGCACCTTGGAAAATATGAAAGGAGTAGCTTCTCCCTGTCTCTCTGCTTGGACTCCTTTTTGTCTTTCTGACTTGTGGACAGCAAGATTGATAGATGAACATCTGACCTTGGTAAGAGTAGAAAGGAAAGCACAGAAAGACTGTGTGTTTAAGTTATTTAGGTAGTTTAATTTTTCTGAGCCTCCATGCTCATTAATAAAATAGACATAGAAGTCAGGGGATGGGTAGTCCCTGTTTTCTGTAGGTTGTTCATGTGTGTTAATAATATAGCCTTTATGTAGTCACTTTTAGACATGCTATGGTATGTTTTCAGGATGTGCAGTGCCATCTCAGTGCTAAAGGCTGGAGTCTGTCCAGGCAAGGCTATTACCACATTACCCTGGCAAAGTATCCAGGGTCTGTTTTCTGTCCCTGAGGCCAGTGCAGGGCATGATTTGCACTAAAACAGCTGAAGTCTCTTGCACTCTTTAACATCCACCCCCCAACTGTGGGAGTGTTGGATGTCCTATCCCTGGAAACATTTGAGATCAGGTTAAATGGGGCTATGAGCAACCTCATCTAGGTGAAGATGGCCCTGCTCACTGCAAGGGGCTTGGACTAGAAAAGTCCCTTCCAACCCAAACTATTTTATGATAAGGCTGAAGTAAGGTTAAACCTGGACCAGAGGGCCCTGGCCTGTTCTTTGAGACCAAGACCTGAACACGTTATACCCTTCATCTAGGATCTTCCTTTTACTTTTAGTTTTGATCTTTATTATTCAACTTTTTTTTTTTTCAGCTATTGCGTTTTTAATTAGTTGTTAATTCCTGGGAGTAGTTAGCCTCTTACTATTTGGGGAGTTGGGGAGGGGGGCAGGAAAGAATGAGTGCCTTGCTTCAGGGTTTTTCTTGGTTGTATCTGTCTCCATTTATTCTTCAATTCTTTTAGGCTGACTGGAGGTAATGGTTCTTAGCATGCTTTATAAATCATTCTGCAGAGGATCATGAGTGAGCCTTTTATTTAATAAGTGTGGAGAAGTGGGCTTTTATCCCTGCAAAAGAGGTGACAAATTCACTGTAATTTCTTCTGGATTACTGTATTTGGGATAGAAATAGTAATAGAAGAGTCAAAAATATTGGTGTTACAGCAAGTTCCAATTGCCCTACCTTCTCTTTTATTTGCCATAGAAGCATCAGTTATTTATGTTGAAAACAGCACTTTGATTTAATAGCACATAGGTATGGGTGCTTGGAAGGAATTTAGAAGCTCACTTTGAAGAGTTGGGCCGGTCTGAAAACCTGGACATTAATGTTCTTGAGCTTTGGAAAAAGGTGAGTCTGCAGCCACATCAGATTCCTGCAGCTCACCTCCATTTCTAGACCCTGCTAGAGCAAGTCTCAGAGATGAGACTGCTTGCACAGCAGAGGAAACAGGATTTGGTTACAGGGATTTCAAAGAGAAATCTTTATTCAGGCTGCTGGAAACTGGCACCCTGGCTCCTTGACTCCTGTCTGCCTAGGATACCTGCCTCTCTTGCACAGGCTCTAAGTCTGGGCAGGGCCATCACTCTGGCTGCCAGGTCTGACTACAGTGGGCAGACTTGGCATTGCCAAGCTGTATTCATCATAAAATGGTGAAGCCACCACAGAGAAAGCACAACGCTGACCTACAGCAATTTAAAACTGACTTAAAATGAATGCTCATCATGTGGATTTTGAATGACTGTTCCATAGGCATCACATTGAATCTATTCAATCCCCAAAACAGCAGAGGGAAAAGCTCTGTCATGATAAACATATGTGTCTGTGGTGTGATTTCTCTTCTCTAGGCAGTCACAAACATTTGGTTTCCGGTTTTAGTACTTCTCTGTGTGGTTTGTGTGGATTCCTTCTTTCTGATTTTTTGTTTCCTTGAAGGATGTGTGCTTGTGGTGTCTGTCGTCGAACAGCTTGCACAGTGGCACAACAGTACAGTAAAGGCAGCCATGGAGAGACTGTGTGACTACATACCTGGTAAGTACCAAATAATGGGCCATATGTTGTGTCGGTGATGATGTATTTCCCTGTTAATTAAAAACTCACATGGGAAGGCTGAAGAAACTTTATCCACCTCTTGTGCAGTATCTCAGATGTGTGTAGCTGGGAGATAGCGAGCTGCTATTTACAGGAAAGTCAGTGACATGGCTTCAGTTAGATTCAGAGCTGGAATTTTGTCCAGCTCTGAATATAAAGTGAGAGTGAATGGGGCTGTATTAAGCCCCATACACATATGAGCATTAGCACATGCAGACCAGTTCCCTTCCTTTTTCTCCCCTTTGTCTCTTTGTTAACAGCTTAAGAATAGATTCACTGTATGCCCCACTACACCTCCTGTTTGTTGATACGGATCTTTATAGCAAAAGTGTGATGAAAATGTTTTCAGCAGGTATGGGAACTGCTATTGTAAAATTTTTAAAATGAGACGAGGCTGACAGGTGTAAGATGTGAGCTTTTGGTGTGCACAGAAAAGCTGAAATGTAATTGGTGATACAAATTTCAAAAGCAATAGCTATTCCATGCGAATATATGTAAGACTTCCCTTTTTCTGCCCCTTATTTTGTCTACCCAAAGGAGGTTGCAGCTCCACATGCACACCCCTAAACAGAGAACAGTCTGAATGCCAGAATAGCTTTGTGCCTCGCAGACCAATCCTATAACTTTAGGTAACTATATCTCACATTCATGATATCTTTTTAATGTTATTAATGTAAAAAGATGGTTTAGGATTCTTCATTAAAATGTCATTTTTATATGATTTCATGAATTGTATCTCTGAGAAACCATCTCACTCTGTAGACCCCAGTTTCACAGAAGATACATGTATAATATTAATTCCCTCCTTTCCAAGGGAGAATTTCCCAAGGCAGAATGGGGCAGGGAGCTAATTGCTAGGATTCATTCATTGATAGAATGACTCTTATCTGATTTCTATTCCATAAGTCATATCCTCAGCGTTTTAAATTACAGGCATATAACCATGAAGGTGCAATTAGAAGCACTGATCCTGCTATTAAAATACAATTTTCTTCTTTAAATTATGACATGCTAGCTCTGTGTTCATGATTCACTCCAGTGGACCTTGTTCTTCTGATATGTCAAGATATTTCTTTTCAGCTGCCATTCTTTACACACATAAAATCCTATTATCCCTGTAGTTGAATTTGTATAATCCAGTTACCTTCTGAGATGCGTGGATATATCCAGCAGAAAAAAACCTGGCCCTGAACTTGAAAGGAGTGAAAAATCCTATGTATTTTGTGGGAGCTACAGTGTAACCCGATTTATCCTCTCCTGGGAGGTGAACACTGCAGCCCAGCAGGAATCAACAGCTTCCTCTTGCTGCTTGAAACAGTAGAAAATCTTTGGATGCTCCCGAGAAGCAAACCTACTAAAGCAGGTCATACATTTCACATGGAGAAACAATTTCATCGTTATATACATGCCTACAATCTATAGCAAGAATAACAGCCACAAATTAATGGCAGTGAGGATTTTCCTAAGGCATAAAAAGGAGTAGGACTCCAAAAACCCTAGAAAGTGAGGTTTTTTGAGGGCCTCCCATAATTCTGATTACAGTCAAGTCAGGTTTGGATCAAGCCTTCTGTAAAGTTATGTGATGCTCAAGAACAAAAAATGCTTAGAGAAAAAGAGAGAAAATTTCAGTACCTATCAGTCCCACTCAATCTCACAGGTTGTGTAATAAACAGAACCGCAGCCTCATTTATATGGAAATACTTGCAATGTGTGTGATTCAAGTGATGTGGCAAATAAGCCTATGAGAACAAGACCAGTAATGTCTTGAGCGAAGAAGGCTCTTCAGCAGATAGAAAGGCCAGTTCTGTGGGAAAGGGCAGTATTTACAGTGTAAGAGGTGTTGTTAGCAAGAATGTTTGTTTACCTGGATACGGACTGCTTGATGACACAGAGGTGTCTGACACCTGAAATATGCTTTGAGACCCTCTGCCTCTGACTTTGCCTCTGAGTCATGTTCTGCTTCTGTGTTGACCACTGCTGTGTAAACATTTTAGAGCTCAAGTGCAAATGGCAACATGATAATAGCATCTTTTTTGCAAATATTTGTCCTCTGGGATTCAGCCAGCATTTGTGTTTTCAGGACTATGAAGGAAAACCTTCCAGACTGTTCTTAGGGGATCTAAGGGATCTTAGGGAATCTCTTCTTCCTGAAGCAAGTATACTCTACATTTTCTCTAAATTTTCCAGCATTTAGTTTTGTTTAAGCTCTTTTCTTGCCCCTGAATACCCACAGTTATTCATCATTTTTCTCTTTCTCTCCCCCTCTTTTCTGACTCACATTGCTTCTTCCTAACAGAGATTTCTCTCTCCAATATATTCTCCTTGTGTGTGTTAGCAGAGCTGGAGATTTGCGAAAACATGAATGCAGCCTGGCTCCAATGGCAAGTCCTGGAAATGCTGTCTGTGGCTTTGGTCTTGGTGTTTTGTTGAAAGCCAAAGCCTGAATGGCATCTGAATCTTCCAAGAGGACTTTATGTGCTCAATGATAATTTAACATTATTACTATTCCTTTTACCTCCAATCATTTTTTACACCACAGGGTAATTACACGTTAAGTTTCCTATATACATAAGGAAATCAGTGGGACCAGCAAAACACCTATATTAACTCCCTGGAGCTGATAAGCAACCAAAATCTCCTCTCTTCTCAGATACCAGGAGAGGTTACAGCAGCCAGCTGGCTCCTCCAGAGCCAAAAATGTTGTGGAAACCAGCTGGTTTGGGAAACTCATAAGGAGACCATTGCCTGTGATGCACTGGGGAGGTGTTGGGGAAGCCAACCAAATTTGCCTGCAGGCTACTTTAGGGAGCCAGGTACCCCACTGGCAAGCCTCATCAGAGCATATTCTAATCAGCAGTGATGTCAAATACAGGGTTATTGATGTCTGGAACATCTTTCATTTTAGGTGAATGAGAATAAAATCTAATTCTAGTCAGAAGACCAATTTTTACTTTTAGGAGCAGATTGCTCCTAAAGAGCCAATAGTGAGGAGTTATGTGGCAAAGGAGGCAAACAATGAAGCTAATAACTTGATTGAAATAAAACACCTGTCATGGGATAAGAAAAACCAGCTACTCTAGTTACAGAAGCTGTCTGCAACACCATGAGTAGGAGGGTGCTGGGAAAATTATCTCTTTGTTCCCTGATATGCCTGCCTGGTACCAGTCCTCCTTTCTCAGGTGCAGGTTGCCAGCTGGGATGTCTGCAGTCCAGGCAGGAGAGTAGCTGTGGGAGCAGGAGCACACCCACGCCCACCAGTGGAGTCCCTGCCACAAGGATTTGTACCCTCCACATAGCAAAACTACCCACCCTGTATGCAGTGGCCCTAGGTGTGTCCAGCCTGGCACCGGTTAAAATGGAATATTCAGCCCAAAGTTGGAGGGAAGCAACAGCTTTGGGTGTGTCTGTGGTTTTTCTCTGGGAAAGATGACAATACTCTGTGCTTTCTTCCCCAGGTACAGATAGTTATCTGTCTTGTGTAATAGAGGTGCAAGAGAAAACAACAACTCTAAGGACTTTGAGGAGCTGCGAGTTTGTTGTCAGGGCACTTGTGTGAACCTGTCTCTTATGACATTTCACAGCACCACGCCAGCTGGAGCAAGGCCTGACACCTCCTTTGCAGGATATGTGCGTGACTAACCAGCTCCAGTCTGTTCAGGCCAAGAAATAGGCAGCTTTCTCTCTTGGGAACTGTCAGATCCGTGCCCTGCTTGTATACAAGCCCCCATTCTCCCTCAGTGTCTTTGCTTGGGTGCATGGATTACCTGTTATTTTACAACAGTACCTTAAAGAAATCTCTGATAAACTATCTGATTGATGGCATGCTTCACGCATATTAAGGAAACCACCTGAGCCAGCATCTCAAAAAGGCACATGGCTGTAGACTGTGAAAGGAAGCCAAATTAAAAGTCAGGTGTTTCTTTGAATGCAATTACTACTGCACAACTCCTGCTTTACACAAAACGTGTTCTCTTGAGTCCACAAGCGCCCAGAAGCTCCGAGGCAGTTCTAGGAGTAGCATGAAGCCCAGCATCACTTTCTGCACTTTGATTTATGTGTTTCTTTCTTCTTTCAGACCTACTGAGATGTTTATTTAATCTGCTTAGAAGATGCTGTGGCATGCACAATTTCTTTTTACTTTTCCATTATGCCATACTTGGAAAAATTAACAGAAGTTAGTTTTCCTTTTTTGTCTTTATCATGTGACTTACCTAAAGCCAGAAGGGTTTTAGGAAAGATTAGAAATTCAGATTTTCCCATTCTCTGGTGCTACACTGAGGTCAGAGATTCACATGCCTTCCTCTAAGGTAAATCAGCATTCACCTTAATGAACCAACTGCTGCTGTATTTTGACTGCTATGAAATCAGTTTCACCATGCTCAATTACTTAAAAAAAAAAATTCTATTTTCTAGAAAAATTGCAAGGTTTCTGTTATGTGCTTGCTGAACTTTATGGGCCACACATAGCTGAACTGTAAGTATTGCTGTGTCCTCTCAGATTTTTGCTTAGTTTGTTCTTGACATGTAGAGATGTGCTGTCAGTTGAAGTGAAGGGATTTCACTCCTAAAATTACATTATTTTTAAAGCAGAGATGCTTCAGAGTGATTCTGGTTTGGCATTTGGCACAGTTATTCCTGAGTGAATAAGCACAGGCTGCCACTGGTAACCCTTTTGATACTCCATTTAAATCTCAGATCAGGCCCACCTGATATAATTATCTTTTGAAATTCAGCTCATTTGGCTGAGGGAGGAATTTGAATAACCCGCGTATGTGAGACAGGTTCTGTAAAATAACAGTGTTGTTGCTTGGCTCTTGCTTTCCATTCTGCCTTTAATCAGGCTTTTTAATTGTCAGCCGCTACATGCTCTCATCCTCAGCCTTGCTGTGCACTCTTGGGGAAGCCTACTATTTAATCTAAGTGATTAAAAAAATAAAATGTAGGTTATTTTATTCCTCTTTGAAAGTTCTTAATTTAATTAATAGAACTTTTCACTAGAGCTTCTTCTTCCCTATGGCTTTTACTTTTGTTTTTAAAACTAGCCAAGGAAGTGCAAAGTGCTTACAGGACTAAGAAGTACTATAATCAAACATTATAATTTAATTCTGGATTATCCCAGAGGTGTGTCCCAAAAAGGAAGAAACAATCCTAGCACTCATGCTTAGTGATTAAAGGTTAAGGATCTTTGAACGATTTCTGGTTATTTTGTTGAGTTAATGATTGAACATTCATATGTGCCAAATTGCATATGCATTAACTTTAACCTTTAAATCTTTGTCAGGCTTATGATTGATTAAAAAACTAGAATAGTTATAATGCATTTGATTCAGGTGCTGCATGTAGAGCACAGTCCTTTTTGCATCATCCTGGGTTCCAATTTTAAATGCTGAGTAGGATGTTGTGGCAGAAGGTCGTTAGAACCCAACACTGTACTGAGCAGCAGTTATGGGCCATGGTGAAGTGAGCTGCTATGATTGTGTGGTGTTGAGAAGATTTAGCTTCCCATGGAAATAGCTTCTACTTTCAAGAGCCAAGAAAAACATAATAGTCCTTGTTTATGCACTATTTCATTCAGCATAGACAGGGAAATGAATGCTGATGTGGTTTGCCATTCCTTGAGGCTATGCAAACAGGATCCAGGACAGCTGCTTTGTCATCTCTACTCTCCTCCAAAGGTGAGTTGGTTTCCCACTTTTCTTAAAACTACTGGTTGTGGAATATCTTTTAAGCTGGAATTGAGCAGTTTGAAGGCTTCCACTGCACATGCATTGTCTAGGAAATAAACATTTAGAGCATGGACATTCCTAAAAAATGTCTGTTTGAACAAAAGGTGCATAGACTGTCATCAACTGTGTTGAGGGTGTGTGGGAGTCACAGGGCCAGATTCTCCTGTACTAGTCTGGATCAGAAAGGAAGAGTAGGGACTTTATTGTTAAGCAGTACAATAACCCCTAGGCAGATACTCAGCTGAGGTTCATCTATGCCACCATGTTACTACGGCACAACAAGTGATCCCCACATTGCCTGATCTGCTGTGACAGCCTGTGTGGGCACAAGTTACCTGCTGCAAATGCAGGGCCATTGGACCTGGGTTAGTCTGCAGTGCAACAGGTTTAAGCTAATGTGCATTATCTTTTGCCACAGGCTGAAATCACATTTAATTACCACCACTTCTCTGATGTACAGTTACTTGTAAGCACATTTGCATGTCCTTGATTGGAGGTCCTAGACCTTTGCAATACTCTCACACATATGTATCTGCACAGGTGTCTAAACGTATGCTGTTTGTTTTGGGAGGTTGTGAGTAATTTTTTCCGTCCCAGCCACCATGCACCTCCAGTCACACTAAAACCTGTGAGTGATTCGGGGTTGTTTGATAGTGTTGAAAAGCAAGCTATTCACTTCAGCAGCTATTTTTGGAAAACTTTTTCCCTGTATCTGGATGGAGAAAGGCACATTTGATTTTCCAATGGCCTGTATGAGATCTTTCCACACAGGATCTAGTCTGGAAGTCATTGACTAGGTAATCTTTTTGTGGGTTTCAATGGTCTGCAGTTCATCTCAAAGATGGATTTAGTTCTGCCAATATTAAGGTCTGGAGAAACACTTGCCTTCCAAGAATGACAGCAGCATTTGGTTTATAACAGGTGTGAGTCTGTGCCCCATGATAAGTTAACATAGAGGTCTATAGATGTGCAACCACACAGGGGTGAAAGAAGATGAGTGCAACCGGCAGAGAGGGTCCTCACCAACTTGACTCAACCGGAATATTGCCCAAACTTCATCAAACAGGTGCCATCAGAAATCCCCCATCCTGAACTGAGTGCCAGAAGTGCAGGGTACTTCTTGAAGTGAAAGAGGATGCAGGCAGTGAACTGCACTTAGAGGGATGGGCTCACCATGGCTGCACAGTGAGTTAGGCTAAGGAGCCTGGAGAAAGGGGCTTTAAATCACGGTGGCTCTTGTGAAGAAATTAGAACACCTGTGTTGAAATGTTAGGCTGATCACATAGAAGGGAAAGGATGCCACTCATGGTTGCTGCATCCAGGTTGCTGTCACATCTTTGTGAGCTGTTACCCACCTCCTAGAGCAGGTGTAGGACCACGGTGCTGGCTCCTTCCACCTCCAGCAACCACTTCAGTGAGTGCACTGTCCGGAAGGAAAACAGCTGAACATGGTGGGCCTTTGGTTTACTTTTTTTAAACAAAATTTGGACTCTTTTTTGCATGTCTGGAGACTGTCCCTCAGAGTGAGTGGCTCAAGCAAGCCCTCCTCCCTTACAAGTGGTAGTTAAACTCCTTTCTGTCAAAGTATTTGTTTCTCAGAAGTAATAAGGGAACTCTACCAACAAAACAATTTTTTTTACACTGTGCTCTTCTTTTTGGCTCTCCTCTTGCCCTGAGAGAGCATGAGGAGATGGAAGGAAAAGAGCAGTGCTTGGAATTCATGCTCAAGTGGTTGATAAATTGCCCACAGTAACTCTGTGACTAGTCAGACTGAGTAAAGATGACTTATGGGTGAAAAAAATTAATATACAGTCAGAGACACAGGTGCATAAAATGCAGTTTACCTCACATTTGCTTCTTTAGTTTGTAATTTGATTGATCAGTTTTATCAGTTTTATGAGTCTGCAAATATTGGTGCAGTCCCCTGCCAAGTGTTTGAACAAGACTTTAATACTAATGACTGTTCTGTTCAAGTCTATTGGTTTTCAGGTACTTCACTTACTCATTTAGAGTCTTGGATGCCCATTTTCCCAGAATTAGTATCACACTTGTACTGGCAAAGGGAGTGGAAGAAATAGCATTACCTGTCCTTGGAAGGCAGTATAATGCCCAGATTTTAATTACCTCTAAGGTGGAAAATATTAACGTGTATCTGCTTTTTCCATAATTAGTTTATTTTCTTCAGTTTGGGTGCTGTTGCTTTAGTGAGGTTGTGTGTTTTGAGGAAGAGGCCCTGTTTCAGAGGCCTTTCAAACTGTATACTTAATGAAGACACTGCAATCTGTGTAAATGATATGTGCATCATTTTACATACTTCCTTGGTCTCTGACTGTCGTGGTTTAGGGCAAATTTGGGAGGAAACCTCTGAATGGGGTCCCTCAGGAAAAAAAAATCCAAGCAGTCCCTCCCCCAATTGGATCGGGAAAAAAACTTCCACGGAGAGAAGTGGAAAAAAACAACTGTTTATTCAACAGGCAATACACCTCCCAGCACAAAAATGAGCAATACCAAACAGCAAAACCTCTCGCCGTTTTGAAGAGATGACAGATTCAGAAGAGTTCTTTCCGTGGGCTGCCCGGNCTTATTCTATTTCTATAAACACATACATCATGCATATATGTATATATATGAGATACAGCTATAAACAGACAATGACAGTGACATCCAATAGTAATATTTACAAATGGTTCTTACCCAACAATTAGATCTCCCTGAGGTACACATCGTGTTGTCCCATCCTTCTGCATTATCCACCATGTGCAACCTGGTCCTTGAGCAAAGACAATCCCATGAATGGGTTTGTCTATATTCGAGGCAGAATTGATCCAAACTCTCTTCCCTAACAAACCTCTGGCATGCACCCAGAGAGCGGGACTCTCTCCGTCTAAAGACTGGGACTTTATCTCCGTCTAC
>VWZS01007494.1:0-23339 GCA_013397075.1 Rhabdornis inornatus
TTTATTTATAGTACAGTGAGTGTCATGGTACTTTTAGCTGACAAGCTAAAGGTGAGGAAATGTTGATGTATCTCGCTCATCACAAGGTCTTTTGAAGCCAAACAGTCTAATTAAAAGTTAACACTTATATTATTTATACTTTTGATTCAATGACTGAACACTTGTGATCTGCAGCATGGCATTTTTTATTCAATTAAAAAATATTATCTAAACTTAAGAAGTAGAACAAGAAGGAAGAAAAACTTACGCTCTAAAACCTGCATTTTGTTCCATGCCTATTACTACATTCTAAAACCCCAAATTTCAAACTCCTTACCCTGTGACATCACACACCTTCATTTAAACTGCACACCAGTGATTTTAGTTCCATCACTTGGCTCTAGAAGCCTCCTCTAAGGCCTCAAGTCAAAAGCAGCGTTCCACGACAAAAAAAAAAAAAAAAAAAAAAAAAAAAATTCAAAACCTCCAAATTCCAAAATTCCAACACCTGGGATGGTGGAAAGCGTCCCCAGGAGGGGCTTGGAACAGGATGATGTTTCAGGTGCCTCCCACCCCATGCTCAATTCTCTCCTCTCATCCCTTTCTCCCCCTGGGGTTGCTCCATCCCTGTTGGAACCTCCAGCTCCTCCCAAGGAGCAGCAGGGCCCTGGGGGACCTCAGGCAGAGCCAGGGGACCTGGAGCAGCCCAGCCCACCCCATAAATGTCCTAAAGACAGCGAGTAAATGCAGCCACCAACCCCTTTTAATTGGCCCTTTATTGATAGCTGCAATTACTGACTTGTTTCGATCACGGGGGGAGTCTGCAGAGGCAAAAAGGGTCCCAGTGTAAGAGGCAGCTCTGGTGCATTTATAGCATTTCAACAAAAACCTGTTTATTTAATATTTACTGCCCTTTTCTTCATTCAGAATGACTTTTATTGACAATCCTTGTGCTCTGCAAAGGAAGCAATAAAGTTTAATGTTGATATACCACTTAATTCTGCTTTTCAAGATTTGAATTGACATTACAGACAAGTTTTATTGGACATTTTATAATTGTTATTGGAGTCATGGTGGCGAGGTTGAGTGAGTGTATTTTTCCAGATTCCAACTGGCCTGGAGAATATTGCTTTGTCAGGAACCCAAAAAAAGTTGGACTTTAGAGGAGGAAAGTGGGTTTGGGTTTTTTTTTTTTTTTCGAAGTGTGAACTTATTCTTCTTGCCTGCTTCACGTTTGTAAGGAAAAAAGCTTAGAGAGGGTGGAAACATCAGAGAGGAGGTGCTCAGCAGCCTGAGGATGGATGGGTGTCCACCAGGGGATTCCTGTGGGGTTGGGATTCCTGCCTGGAGTTATCCCAGGGGAGCTGGAAACTCCTCCTGGTTCCCATCCTGTTGGGGTTTGTGTCTGGTGGGATTTCGGGTGGGTCTGATGGACACCAGAGTGCTGCCAGCACCTGGATTCCGCCCTGGAGGGGCCACAGGGACCCTTGGGATGAGCCCAATCCCAGCAGATCCTGCTGTGCTTTCCTGCCCCTCAGCTTTTGGGGTTTTTGCCACGTTGTGTTTGTGAGCTCAGCTCAAACCCCACCATTCCCATGCCAGTTGTGTCTGCCAGGAATAAATGATCCCTGGAAGTGTTCAGAAAACTCTGGATGTGACACTTCAGGGCATGGTTTGGTGCTGAATGTGGTGGCTGGTGTTTGGATTTGATGATCTTAAAGAGCTTTTCCAACCTTAACAATTCTGGGATTGGCTGGTTTTTGTAGCAGAGGTTTCTGGGGCTCAGAAATGCACACCTGGATCTGAGACACCCCAATATTCCGGAGAAATCAAATTAAAAACAGGGCTGTCAGTGCCTGGAGGGGGGCAAAAGATATCTTGGAGGGTCTTGGAGACCCCAGGTGAGGTCTGGACTCATTCTTGGTTCTGTGGAAGCAGCAGGGCAGAGCCTGCCCATACCCCAAGGAGTTTGTGGGGTGGGGGAGGTTGGACGTGCTGCTGGGGAAGGCAAATCCTTCAGCTTGGTGGGGATTTTGCTGCTCCCTGGAGCTCAAAATCCTGGATCTGTCTCCTCAAAACCCCTGGATCTGTCTCCTCAAACCCCTGGATCTGTCTCCTCAAAACCCCTGGATCTGTCTCCTCAAACCCCTGGATCTGCCTCCTCAAAAACCCTGGATCTGCCTCCTCAAAAACCCTGGATCTGCCTCCTCAAACTCTGGATCTGTGTGTTTTTCACTCTGTCTAACTCCCAGCTCACACCAAACGTATTTCTTGGCTCCTTGGAAGCCAGGCAGTAAAATTACACTGCTTGGCAAACGAGTTGATGAGGGGAAGCGAGAGAGAAGCCAAAAAAAAAAAGGCAGGAAAAAGCCACCTTGCCCCTCAGAGCTGGCAGGTTGTGCTGGGTTGGAGCGAGGGAGGGAAGGGAACGGGGTGGATTTGGCAATGCCAGGTGGGAAGGGGCTGCAGGATCAGAAAGGTGAAATCCATAAATGAATAAATAGAGTGGAAAGTCCATGGCTGGTGCTGTTGGAAAGGCAGGGGCACTGCTTGGATTCCCAGTCACAGCCATAAAGGCACAGTCTGGGGAGTTTCGAATGTGGGGAGAGTTTAAAGCTTTTAAATCCCTTTGGATCTGGATGGATTTTGGAGTGTGACTCCTTTCCATGGTCCCTGGGGTGTCCTGCAGCACGGAGCATCCTGGTGGCTGGAGAAGTCCTGGCTGGGCTCAGCCCCCAGGGCACACCAGGACAGAATTCCCTGCAGGAGCTGGAGCTGAGCCTCTGGAACATTTCCTCCCTCACATCCTGATGTTGGGGTGGGAGCCCTGCCCTGCTCCCACCCAGGAGCCCCGGGAGGGTTTCCAGCAGCAGCCAGGACACAGAGGTGACAGTGCCAGGAGCACAGGGGTGACAGTGACAGTGCCAGGAGCACAGGGGTGACAATGGCAGGAGCAGAGGGGTGACAGTGACAGTGCCTGGAGCACAGGGGTGACAATGCCAGGAGCTCAGGGGTGACAGTGCCCAGAGCAGAGAGGTGACAATGGAAGGAGCACAGGGGTGACAATGGAAGGAGCAGAGGGATGACAGTGCCAGNAGGGTGGCAGTGCCAGGAGCGCAGGAATGACAATGGAAGGAGCAGAGAGGTGACAGTGTCCGGAGCATGGGGGTGACAAGGGCAAGAGCACAGGGGTGACAGTGACAGNCAATGGAAGGAGCACAGGGGTGACAATGGAAGGAGCAGAGGGGTGACAGTGCCAGGAGCACAGGGGTGACAATGGAAGGAGCAGAGAGGTGACAGTGCCTGGAGCAGAGGGATAACAATGGAAGGAGCACAGGGGTGACAATGGAAGGAGCAGAGAGGTGACAGTGTCCGGAGCACAGGGGTGACAATGGAAGGAGCAGAGAGGTGACAGTGCCAGGAGCAGGCACAATGCCAGCCCTGCAGAAGGCAGAGTTGAATCCTCCACACCCAAAACCCCTCCAGGGTTCAGAGCCCTGCACAGGAACCCCCAAGGCAGCTCCCAGGGTCCCCCCAGGAGCAGTTGGGGACTTTGGGAGCTGGAGAGGGAAGGGGGGACCTGCTGGGAGAGGGACCCCGAGGGGGATGTGGCACAAACCTCTGGCTCTGTTCCCCTGGAAAACAATCTGCCAGCACTACCCTTGCCCAGCTGGGCACTGCACCAGGGACAGGCAGCCCCTGGGAGCTGGCAACGTGCAGGAGAGCAGCAGCAAAGTCATTTTCCTCCTCTTTTTTTTTTTTTTTTCATTTCAGCCAGAAAACAGTTGTTGAACAGATATTTTCTGGCTTTTTTTTTTTTTTTCCCCTCCTTGGCTTGGCCAAACCCCAACCTCTTAAAAATGTTGATGGAAACGGACGTTTCCCTGTGCTTGATTTTGTTCCCATCTCTCCAGGAAGGCAGGGGAGGCCAAGTGGGGCTTTCCCTCCTCTTTTTTTTTTTTTTTTGGGGGGGGGGATGGGAGAACCAAGCCCCCACAATTGTCCCAGCACTGCCACACCACGAGATGCTGGAGGGATGAGCTGCCCCTGCAGCCACACACACACAAATTAAATCAGGCTGCTGCAGTGCCACAGCTGCAAGGGATTGTGTTGCTGACTTAGGAGGCAGCAGAGGTCACAGCAGCAGCCTGGAGACAGGGAACAAAAATCGAGCAGCCCCCCCTCCCTGCAGAAAGTGTCTGAATCCAGTGTTTGTTTTCACTTGTCAGCTCCGAGCTGGGGTTTGTTGTCTGGTGTAAATCAGGGGTGTCTCCAGCAGGATTAGCGGGGTTGCAGCAGTGCCAGGCTCGTGGCAGGAGGATCAGCCCCTCGTTAGCTTTTCATTGGGCACCCACAGGACACTGGCACTGCTTGAGGAGGCGTTTGTTTTTCTGTTTTTCTGTTTTTCTGTTTTTCTGTTTGTCTGTTTTTCTGTTTTTCTGTTTTTCTGTTTGTTTTCTGTGTGGGTGCAGAGTGGTGTTGTTAAGGTGTGTGGGACTCAAGCCCAGCTCGCTGGAGGATGGAGCAGCCAGAAAATTCAGGAATTACTCTGCAGCTCACACAATCCCAGAATGGATTGGGTTGGAAAAATCCTTAAATCCCATCCAGTGCCACCGCCTGCCATGGGCAGGGACACTTTTCACTATCCCAGGCTGCTCCAAGCCCTGTCCAACCTGGCCTTGGACATTTCCAGGGATCCAGGGCCAGCTCCAGCTTCTCTGGGAATCTGTGCCAGACCCTCACCACCCTCACAGGGATGAATTTCTCCCTGATATCCAACGTAAATCTCATTTATTTCAGTTTAAATCCATTTCCCCCTCGTTCTATCGCTTCATATCCCAGTCAAAAGTCCCTTTCCTGCATTTTTAGAAATCCCTGAGGATGCTGGGGAGCGTGGTCCCCAGTGAGAACAGAGCTGGGTGGGTGTCACTGCCTGGGCTGGGCAAGGGCTCCCCAGTGAGAACAGAGGAAATTCAGCCTTCCCCAAAGTCCAAACCTTGTTGGTTTTGTTGTGGTTTGGAAAGAAACAACAAACAGAGAATCCCAGGAAAGCCAACAGCCGAACACCACTGGAGGAACGGGCTCACGGAAAAAGAGTTTTGCAGTTCAGTTGCTTAAAAATCCACTTTGGATTTTGAAATCCCACGGGGTGTGAGGTGGAAGGTGCAGGGAGAGAGATGCAGAGGTTCTCTGGGAATGCTGGAGCTTGGATTGGGATGGTGGGGGTTGATCCCCAGCCCTGTGCACCCACCCTGGTCCTGGGGTGAGGGTGGCTGGGGTGTCCCTGCCCCTCAGCCCTTCCTGCATCCCCCAAATCCCCTCCCTCAGCCCTGGCCCTGCTCCAGCTCAGCTTTTCCCCCACAGCAAAACAAAAGGAATGTGAAATCAAAGCAGTTACAGGGCAGATTTTCTGTTACATTTAAGCCCCCTTAAATTAAATGCTGAGCTCTACACACACCCCCCCCTACAAGAAACATTCTGAGTTAAGCAGGCAGAACCCAAACTATTTAATCACTCTGATATTTGATTTCACATCCAGCTCCATAGGATCATGTGCCAGACACGGGAGTAGCAGCACACACCACCCCAAACCAGTCAATAACGCTGCTCCCATAATGGGGTCTGGGATTAGTTAGCAACAAGTTAAGTCCTTGCATTCTGCAGTAGTCAGAGGGACTGAGAAACACTCACTGGGAGCCATAGGAGTGCATTTAATTAGCTCCTGATTCAGGACGCTGGGGGTTTTTTTCTCTTTTTTTTTTTATTATTTTTTTTTTTTTCTGAAATCATTAAATAAAGTGTCACCCCAAGCCAGTGCTGTAAACTCTATTTTGATTGTGGCTGCAATAACCCCTTTGGGCGTCATTCAGATTGTACTAAACAGTTTCTGCAGAGCGCTGGTTTCTCTCAAAATAAACCCCAGTCCGGCTTTGACAAGCTCTAATGAAAAACAAATTGTTATATTACTTAGAAAAATAATTTGAAGGAAGTCTGAATTAGTTGTAAAGGTGGAAAAGGTTCAGCTACTTGAAAATAGAAATTTGGAAGGTATTTATTTTAACCATTAAGCCAGTGGCCTTGAAATACAGCCTTGTTTGTTCCAGAATGCTCCTAACGAGAGCCATGAATCACGCTGTTAATCAGTATGGGAACTTGATTAATTGGAGAGGGGAGCAGCAGTGACTCCAGCAGGCAGAGCCTGGAGCTGGGCTCCTTTTCCATCCCTCACCCTGCTGGCACAGGGTGAAAATTTGGAAAATTTGGGATTCTTTGGGGCTCTGGCAGCGCTGGGTTTGTGGAGTCCGTGCTGTTGGCTGGCTCAGAAGGGGCAGGTTTTCCCTGGAGCAGGGTTTGGATGTCTCTGCTCGCCCTGTCCCAGCCTGGGCTGGCTCTGAGCTCACCTTTGCTGCTGCTCCTGGCTCTGCTCTTAAACCTGGGAGGGAGATTTGATGCCCAGCCGTGAAATCAGATTTGCACTGGGGGGCCCCAGGGGTTGGGAAGCGCTGCCATGGCTGGAAAAACGCAGCAGGAAAGTCAGGATTGGTTTTCACTCCTGGTTTTAGGACACCAGGGATGGGTTCCAGCACTTTCAGGTTCCTGCCACCTGTGCCAGGCTGGCCCGGTGCTGGTGGCACAGTTTGGTGCCACCTCTGTGCCACAGAGGAATGGGGATGTGTCCTTGGGAATATTGGGAATGTTGCTGAGCGCTGACTCCAGAATCACTTAAATCACAGCTGGATCCTTAAATTCCAAGATTTGCTTAAATGGAAACTCACCCAATCCTGGTGTCATCTTTCCATGTTTCTGCTCCCTGTCCCCTTTTCCCTCTCCAGGAGCAGCTTCCAGAGCTCATGGAATGATGTGGCTGACCAGGCTTCACCTCCCTGGGCTCTGGGGCAGCTCCAGGTTTTTCTCCCTGTTTGGATTTTGCACCTGATTTTCCAAGTTTCCCTCAGTGTGCTTGAGCAGCTTTGTGCTCTGAAATGCTGAAATTCTGAATTTCTGAAATTCTGAAATTCTGAAATTCTGAAATTCTGAAATTCTGAAATAATTCTGAATTTCTGAAATTCTGAATTTCTGAATTTCTGCAGCAGAATTTCCAGGTGCTTGGGCAAGGTGAGGGAGATGGATGCTGAGGATGCTGGCAGTGAAATGACCCGAGCTGGAGCTCCCAACATCTGCACTTCCCAGATGGGATTTGGGATTCAGCTCCAGGCTGGGAGATAAAGGATGTGCTGCACATGTGAGTGCAGGGGCATAAAACATTTCTGTGTGAGGACAGCCAGAGCAGCTGCAAAGCAGAGATGCTCCTGGTGGCCATGACATGATCCTCACCATGTTCTGGCACCGTATTTCCAGGGATAATTATTTATTTACTTTTAGGTGTAGCTGCTAAAGCTGAGTAAAACCATCACAACCCATTCCTGTGCCCAAGCCAAAGCACTCCCCCACTAAAATGTGTCAAATCTCTTCAACTATCTGTGAATTTCTGCAGTTTCAGTGCAATGGTTTGAAGAGATGGTGAAGGTCTTTCCAAGTTTAATTCCATTTTCTGTCCCTTAATCCTCATCTGAACTGGTCCCTTTGCACCTTCCCAGCTCTTGGCTCCCCCCAGGCTTTGCTGTTCAGCAGGGTGACAGTGGATTTGGGATTTGGGATTTGGGATCTCTCCTCCCACCAGCAAGATGACAGGACCTTTAAATAATGTTTTCTACTCCATTTCAAAATAATAAAAAAAAAAAAAAAAAATTCAAAAAAAAAGAAGATGAAATCAGAACAGCCTAACTGGAAACAGATGGCAGATGAGAAACTTCTTTTAAAGAGGATTTTTAATACATTTATTATGAAGAAAATCCTTTCTTGGTGATGTGTGAAGGCAGAATGTGCCCGTTCCAGCAGTGGAAGGGGCTGCAGTGGGATGTTGCCTTTGCTGTGGTGTTCTTGGAGCGAGGGGTGGATTTTGCTGCTGGTGAAGTGACTTTCCTGGCTGAAAGGAGGCTTCTCCCTATCCCTGCTCCTTCCTCTTCCCTCTGGCATCACTGGCTGTCAGAGCAGCTTTGATTTTGCTCTTACTGTGGGTTCCTGGCGTGGTTTTTCTGGAATGATTTGGGTTGGAAGGGACTTTTAAAGCCCATCCAATTCCAACCTTCCAACACCTTCCACTATCCCAGGTTGTTCCAGCCTGGTCTTGGACACTTCCAGGGATGGAGCAGCCA
Organism: Rhabdornis inornatus; assembly: GCA_013397075.1. Classification (NCBI taxonomy): domain Eukaryota; kingdom Metazoa; phylum Chordata; class Aves; order Passeriformes; family Rhabdornithidae; genus Rhabdornis; species Rhabdornis inornatus. The sequence continues at coordinate 8,196 of VWZS01007494.1, forward strand.
CCTCCCCTGGGAAACCTGTGCCTTGTGTCCTCCCATAGGGTCAGCTCGGGGTTTTTTTTAAAAACAATTTGCATATTCCAATCAGTTCTGTCCTTGCCAAGTTAAATGAGTTTGTGCTCTTATGTGCAAAAGCTGTCGCTTCCCACAACGACTGGACAGCTTTAATTAAAGCCATTTAAACAAATTTCAACCTTTCAGAGGGCTGGATCTTGCTGCCTGTGCTGCTCAGGGATGGAGGTGGAGATGGATTCTCTCTTTTCCCGCTTTGATGAGAAGAACTCCTTGGCTTGTTGTGGGTTTCGTGTTCCTGAGAAACGCTGCTGCCTCCGGAGAGGTTTTATTTTGCTCTGGAAGCGCTGGGATGAGGCTGCAGCCCCGGGATGCTTCAGCCCACACGCAGTTTACACAGCTGCACCCTCCCCTTCCCCAGGCTCCTGCAGGCTCGTTATCTCCGCGGTGATGCAACAGCCGGGAATTGCAGGAAACCTGTGTCACTGCTTTCATCTTCCTATAAAAACTGGGATTTTTTTTTTTTTTGGAGAGATGAGTGCAGGATCCTCTCGGAGCAGCTGGGGTTTGTTTGGTGCTGTGCTGGCTCCTTCCCCTGGAGGTGGGATGGAGATGTTGTGCTCACTGGTGCTCCTCCCCTGGGGAATTGTTTGTAAACCTCAATCTCACTTTCCCTTTCGTTGGGAACAACATTCCCAACAGGTTGTGGCCTCCCACCCACCCCTGGAAGTGTCCCAGGCCAGGCTGGACAGGGCTTGGAGCAGCCTGGGCTGGTGGAAGGTGTCCCTGCCCATGGAAAAGGGATGGAAATGAGCTTTGAGGTTCCTCCCAACCCAAACCACCCCATGGTTCTGACTGATCCACGGGAAAAGATTCCATGATTTATGCTGGCATTCTGCAGAGGGTCCTGGATTTTTGTTGCTGCTCTAAACCCTGAGCTGAGCCCCAGAACTCCTCGATCCAGGCAGGTGTCTGCAGCACGAGGTCTCACCTCTCCTGCTCTGCTCTTGGATTGTAATTCCATCACTGCCAGGAGCAGGGGGCTGCTTCGTCCACGTCCCTCAGGAACTTTTTCCACACCTGAAACTCCCTCTGGGACCAGGTTAAGCTCTGCAGGAACCACGTGGGTTTGGTCTGGGCTTGGTGTCCAAACGTGGAGCAGCTCAGGGAGAGAAGCAACGCTTTAAATTTACACCCTGCTCCAATTAGGAAAACTTGGAAGCAAGGAGAAATCCCAGATCAGGCCAGCTTTGGAAAGGCTGAGGAAGTCTGGGAGGAAAAAGCACCAAAAAAGAGCAATTTGGGAATGTTTTGTCCCAAATTTTGGCCAGTGTGCCGTGGCAGTGATGGTTGGGATGGCTCATGGATGGATTCCCTGCACTTTGTGAGCAAACAAGCAGGAAGGGACAGGTATTCACTAAAATCCTGGAATGCTTTGGGTTGGAAAGGACCTTAAAGCTCATCTTGGGCAAGGACACGTCCCACTAAACCAGGTTTTACATCATGGTCACCTCTAAGGAGCTGCCAGCTCCTCTGAGATGCCAAAATCCGGGAGCAGTAGAAAACTCTGGATGCCTCAGTCATCAGAAATTTCGACATTTCCTCTGGAAAAACAAACCAGATTGCATGGATTGTTTAGATGGGGTTGGGAATGGCAGGAGTGGGGAGTGGGAAAGACACAGGGGTTGCTTTGATGGCATCATTAATGTCATTTATTCCATAGCCAGCCCTTGAAAAGCAGTTGTAATCCCCACACAAATCCCTCTGGAGCAAATCTGCCAGCTCTCCTCATCCAGCACGGATCATCCCTGCAGCCAGAAACCTCAGAGGGAGCAGAGCCAAGGTAAAAGGGTCAGGGGGGCACCCTGGAACCCCAACCAGCTCCATGTCTGAGATTCCAGGGCCAGAGGGATGGAGACACTGCAGGGACAGCACTGCAGGGACACTGGGGTCCTAAAGATGGAGAGAGCTCAGTTTCCTGGGGTTATTTGGGAAAGAAAAAATGTGATCACAGATAAGAACTGGAGCTTCAAAATGTTGTGTTCCTTCCCAATTCCCCGTCTGCACCCAGGCAGGGAGGGGTCAGCTGGAAGGTCCTGGCTGGTCACTCTCAGGTCCTGGTGGCCATCAGGTCCTTGGTGCTGCAGAATCCCTGCTGGTGGGTTTTCCTCTGGTCCCTGAAACCAGGGAAAAGGAGATGTTTTCCTGGAAATCCGTTCCTCAACCACCTTGGCAGCCAAAGCTGAAAGGATTGGAGCCTTCTGCCCCCAGCTCCATGTTTGTGGCCAGTGTGAAACCCCACCTGTGATCACCACACGCTGCCTCGGTGAGGCTGCAGTGAATTAAAGCACCACGGGGAATTTTAGGGAACACATCCTCTTCCTTCTCGGAGTCAGGTTACAGCGACCTCACAACATCTGCACTCGGTGTCCCAGGGCTCCCAGAGTTCTGCTGTGTTAAAGCTTCCTCTGCCCTTTGTTCAATCCTCAGCCTTTTCCCTTCCTCGTTGCCTCCTCTGGGTTCAGTGTTGCTCTCAGTGTTCCCGAGTTTTCCAGAAACACCTCCTGGAATTTTTTGTGGTGTCTTTCCATGGGCAAGCACAGATCCGTAACTCCATGGCTGCTCTGCTCGTGGGGGAAGTCTGAAATAAAACAGTCTCCTGGTTTTTTCCAAAAGCCTAAATTCCCTCTAAGCTACTGGTGCCCAGCATCCTGAAAGATTGAATTTAGGGGGGAAAAAACACATCCCTTAATATTCTCTAGATCTTAGGAATGCATGTGGTGATGTGATGCTGCTTTGCTCTGGAATTCCTCTGCCTGATCTCCAGGTTGTCCTGGCAGGGTTTCATTGAAATAAAGGTGAGAAGGTGAGTCCTGCTGCCTCCAGCCCCTGGGTTTTTTTTTTTGGGGAATCCAGAGCACAGGAGATGCCAAAGCCATGGGGTGGCTGTGCTGGCTGTGGATTCATGGTGGTCCATGTTGGGAAGATGATGCTGGACTCCAGCATCTCCTGGAAGTGACCCCATCCTCCCCTTGGGAGCAGCACATCCCCATCCCACCCCATCCCACCCCAACCCTCAACGCCCAGAAGGAAAATGCAGCTCCAGATTTTGGCTTTTTTGTGCCTCTCAGGCCCAGACCTCAAGGTTTTAAAGACTTTCATATGTGCTTGACTCGATGTGCTCCGAGTATTCCCATTGAAGTGAACTAAGTGGATAAGACTTTGTAGGATTAAAGCCAAATGAATCCTCACCCACCATGCTGGGAAGTCTTGTTGAAGTGGGTCATTGGAGGGAAAGGAGGAGGAGGTGGCTCCCAACTTGCCCCTTTCATTTTATGCTTTTATTTATTTAAAGGATTTTTATTTTTTTTTTCTCTCTCTCTTAGGCAGCTTGGGGGGGAGAAAAGAAAATAAAAAAGCCCCAGGCTGTGGTGTAACCACCACAGGCACATGTTGTCATGACTACTAAACAAGAAACCTGATTTATAAAATGAGGAAAAACAGATGAACGTGAAATAAAAGAGAAAAAAAAAAAAAAAAAAGGGAGGCGATCTTAAAATATTAACTCTGATGTAGAGAAAAATATAAACAGACAGGGTTAGGAAATTCCATAAGGAATATGACTTGTTTAATATTAATCATAAAGGAAAAGATTATGAGAGCTCCAGAGGGTGCCAAATGAAATACTCCACGCAGCCACTGCTGTGATAAGAGTCCTTGTGGTGGCTTCCCTGGGCTGCCCTTGGCCACTTGGCCACTTGGCCACCTGGCCACTCTCTGCTGGAGTTGTCCTGGCTGGAAGCTGTTCCAGGGATGTTCTTGTGGTTCTGCTGCTTCTCCGGGTGCTTTTCCTCCCTTGGGTGCAAACCTCCAGCGTTTGACAGCCAAAATAACCTGCAAAATCAGGGTTTTTTAATTGAGAATCGTGGCAAGTTGGGACAAGTGGTTGTGTTTGGGGGTGTGGAGGGATTTCTGTGAGTGGGTCGGGTCAGGAGTGGGTGTGATGTGACTCAAACCAGGGGTTAATGGTGTCCCAAAGCTGAGGTGGCTCAGGTGAGTGGCTGGTGGGGCTCAGGTGAGTGGCTGGTGGGGCTCAGGTGAGTGGCTGGTGGTGCCCAGGTGAGTGGCTGGTGGGGCTCAGGTGAGTGGCTGGTGGTGCTCAGGTGGCTCTGCTCCCATCTCTGGGGGTGCTGTGTCACCCTGCTGCTCCTCCTGTCCCTCTTCTGCCACCCTGAGCTGGCAAAGCCCGTGGTGATCCTGCACCACAGGAGTGCCAGATGTCACAATTCCTCCATCAACGCTCCCAGACCATTCCCTGTGCAGGACGAGGAGCCCTGAGGCTCTTCAGGACCAGGAGACCCCTCTGGGCTGGTTCCAAAGGCTCTCACTGGATCCATGCCAGGGGATTAACCCTTTGAGCGGCAGTAATGAGACACACAGCAACATGATCTCTCTCAGGATGGGAAAGAGACAATTTATTGTGACACACCTTGCTTAAATACACCCAGGACTCTAACTCCAGAACCAAACACAGCCCGTTGGTCCAGAGAAAGTAACGCCTCTTTCCCGGGCTTTTCTCACGTATCCAGCAGGTGTTTATCCTTGTTTTCAATTCTTCTCTTGTGTTTACGTTAGAGAAAAGTGGCTGGCTTTGGGAAAGAGCCCTAGCACAGCCTGAGAAGGTTGGACTGGAAAAACTCTCAGGAGAGAGGTTTTTCTGGGCCTGACAGCCACACATGCCAGCCCCCGTTGTCCCTTGGGCTGTCCCCACTGGTGTTCCCTGGTGACAGTGCCCCGCGTGGCCCCAGCACGGTGACAGCAGCTCTGCCACCACAAGATTCCAGCTGTGACCACAGCTGGGCGACACCTCCATGGGATCCAGGCTGGAAAATCCCGGGCACGGCTGTAATTTCCCTGTGTGCTGTCTGGGCACGCTGATATTTCCCAGCCCAGATGGGAGATGAATGCCCTGAGGCACAGCCCGTGCTCCAGCAGGGAATTCTGCAGCTCTGGGATTGCTGCTCCCAGCCCACGTTGGCCCCAGCTCTGGCTTTGGCTCCCGAACTGTTCGGTTTGCAGAAACCTTCAGGGCTCCTTCTCGCTGTCAGGAGAAATTAATCTCCAAAGCCAGGCAGAAAAAATCATCCCTGAGGGTCTGGGATGGAGATGCTCGCCCGACAGAACCTTCCAGATTCCCCTTGCAGAATCCACCCAGGAGCCCTGGGCACATCCACTGTCACCTCTCCAGGTGCCTCTGTCCTGCTCCTGATCCATGTCCTGACCTGGCACTGGCCGTGCACACATTGCCAGAGCTCTGAGCACCGTGGGGATGGTGCAGGAAAACTGGAATAGCCAAGATTTCTGCATCTTTCCCCAGTTCCCTGCATTTTTTTTTCCCAGTTCCCTGCATTTTTCCCCATCTCCCTGCATGTTTTCCCAGCTCCCTCCATGTTTTCCCAGCTCCCTGCATCTTTCCCCAGCTCCCTGCATCTTTCCCTGGCTCCCTGCATCTTCTCCCAGCTCTCTGCATATTTTCCTGGCTCCCTACATTTTTCCCAACTCCCTGCATTTTTTCCCCACAGCTCCCTACATATTTCCCCAGCTCCCTGCATATTTCTCCAGCTCCCTACATTTTTCCCCATCTCTCTGCATCTTTCCCCAGTTCCCTGCATCTTTCCCCAGCTCCCTGCATCTTTTCCTGGCTCCCTACATTTTCCCCAACTCTCTGCATTTTTTTCCCTCCAGCTCTCTCCATCTTTTCCCACCTCCCTTCATCTTTTCCCAGCTCAGCAGCCTGGGAGCATTCAGATCCATGCTCCTTCTTTATCAATCCCTTCCCAGTGCTCCTGCAGCAGCACCAGGCAGTGCCTGGCACGTTCTGCTGCCCTGGTGTCTCATTCCCAGCCCCTCTCTGGCACCTGGCTCAGAGCAGCTCCTCATCCACTGCTGGACGAGGCTGTTGGAATCACAGGATGAGGCAATGATGGATTTTTTTTTTTTTGCTCTTCCCCTCTGTTGACAAACGCAGTTTGTGGGTGAATAATGAGTAACCTTTGAAAGCGAGCCCCATGGCTGATGTGGATGCCCTTGGGTTTTGTGGGATGAGTCACTGTGGAGAGCACAGCACAGGCAGCTGCACTTCATCCTCTGCTGCAGATTCCTTGGAGCGGGAAAACCTCAATCCCTGGGCAGCGTTTTTCCAGGGGAGCATCTTTCCCTGATAACAGCAAACCCTGGGGTTTGTCAGGGCAGCATCCCCCCCTCTGGTGACAGCTCTGCCTGGAATATCCAGCCTGGAATATTTTCCTTCCTCTTCCAAGGCTCCTCTCATATGTAAGCCATCAGTGCAGGGATCTTGCAGCTGTGACCTTACAAGTGGGTGGCATTTTCTCCTTCCTGCCCTGCATCCTCCGGGATGCACAGCTCATGTGATCCCGTCTGCCACGGGCCAAATCCGGGCTGGGAAAAGCAGGAGGAGGCTACCAGGAAATACCCACTGCACTCATCTCATTATGGATGGGATCTTCCCAGCTCCCAGGAGGAGCCCTGAAATCCTCACTTGTGCAGGCAGCAGGCTGGGAAATAAATGGAGTTTATTAAATCCCATCCCTTTGGGGCACCTTGTTTTCCTCTGTGAAGCTAAAAGCAGGATTGGGGCTTTTTTTGGCTTCTGTTCCTATCTAGTGCTGAACAGGCTCCATCAATCCCTGTATTGGAATCTTTCAGATTCCTACAAGTAAATAAATCCATGTAAACAAAATAAAACTCCCCCCAGCAGGGCTGGAGCAATGAGCATCCCCAACTCTCATGATTTTCCCTCCTCCATCCCAGCATCGTTTTGTCCCACATAGAACCAACTGCTCAGGGAAGGCAAAAGCTGAAAAAACTCTTTTTTTAAAAATCATTTCATAATTTACACCTCGCTCCCATTGTAGCTGGAACTATGAGTAAGGCTGAAAAGAAACTGCTGCAGATGGCAGCATAAAAATGTGATTTTTAACACGTTTTGTGTTTTCTTAAGCATCTCTGGTTTTGCCCAGGGTACATTTCATTTGCTATTTATTTAGTCCCCACCTCTGACAGCTCAGGGATTGCTCAGCTGCCATCTGGGATGGAAGAAAAATGGGAAAACGCCTGTTTTTCCTGTTTTTCCTGCTTTTTTGTCTTCTGACCTCAGAAAATTTAACAAGAGCTCCATGTCCAGTGGGTGGGCATTTCGTAATTTAAATGTGTCAGTGAGCTGGGTGGTTACAACCAGGAGCTGGGCTTGGAATCCCAGAATCCTGGAATGGTTTGGGCTGGAAGGGACTTCAGTGACCATTCCCAAGCCCTGGGATAGAGAAAATGCTCCCAGCCCCATCCAAGCTGGCCTTGGACACTTCCAGGGATGGAGCAGCCACAGCTTCTCTGGGAATCTGTGGCAGATCTTCACCAAGGAATCATCCTTGTGGGTCTCTCCCAGCTCAGGATATTCCTTGATTCCATATTTATCACAGGATTAAATTTAATTTAATAAATTTAAATTTATTTTTGAAGCCATTTGCCAGCGGATTGGAGGGAAGGATTTGGGGCAGAGCTGGTGCTGTTCTGCCCTTCCTTCACATTTCTCCTCTTTTTTTTTTGATTTCCATAAAATTTTTACATCCAGTCCTTCACTTTTTTTTTTAATCCTCCAGGCTTTTGCAGCCTGGCTTTATTAAAATCAAATGCTGCCCAGCCCCAAACCTGGGTTTTCCTGGTGCGTTTTCAGCCACAAATGTTTCCCATTTCTCCATCCCCACGGGCTCAGGGCTCAGCTCTGTGTGTCCCCCCCAAAATTTGCTCTTGCTTTGCTGAAAAAACCCAAAAAAAAAAAAAAAAAAAAACCAAAACTAACCCAGCCTTGGCTTCCAGTGACACCGAGTAGCCAACCCAAGCGAAATATTTCACTGCAGATGTTGCTGAGAGCTGAAAGTTACCCAAAATCATGGATTTAACGAGGCAGGGAAAGGAGCTGCAGAAGGATCCAAGTCAGGGAAGCCACCAGAGTTTTCCAGGCTGGTGTCAGCCTGATCAGATGTGACATCCTTGACTTTCTCCTTGCGTTTTCCCCGTGCCTGTGGATGTGGTCACGTCCTTTCCTTTTAGCTTCAAAAGGCAGAGATGGGTTTGAGTCCGTGCTGGGCTTGAATTTGGGGAGCAGAGTCCCAATCCAGCTGTTGCAGATGTCTCCACAACTGGTGAAACCAAAACCTTGGGTTTGAATTCTTTTGGAAGGGGATTGTGACACAGATCCCATTTCCCCGTGCCAGGGCTGTCTGAGCTTGGCCATACTCAGCATTCCCATCAATATTTATTCCCCAGAACATTGTTTTCCCCATATTCTATCTTTGATACCAATTTCATCCAAATTTTACCTGGACTAGAGAAGGTGTTTGCAGAATTAGTTTTTTTTCTGATGTGTTCTCCTTCTCTCTTTCCCCCAAAAAATTGGGTTTGCTCTTTGGCAATTGTTAAACACCTCAAAATATTGCAGAAAAATTGATTTTCAAAGGAGCCTGCAGTGCCTGGATGGGGAAAGGGAATGGAAGCATTTTTGCCAGAAGTGTTTTAGCATTCCTTCAATCAAGGAATATAAACAGTTCCATGTGACTTTGGGCTGATCCAGGATTTGACAGCAGGGTTTAATTCCCATCATTTCTCACAGAGGGAATTTTGAACCCACACATCTCCTGGTGAAAAATGTCCTAATTAGTAGGGAGGGGGATATTCTGGAAAAGGCTTTCACTTTCTGCTCTTGATGGTGTTCCACTTTATTACTGCTCACCCAATAATCATCCAGCGTTAATTACAGAGGAGTTCTGTGTAATGGAGTTATTGATTGGTGCCTATTGACAGCCCATTCCAGGCTCTAATTAAACCTCAGACCAGGATTATTTCTACAGGGCTGGAAAACTGCTTTTTCCTGAATCCTTCTTTTCCTGTGTGTTGGTATTAGGGGATAATCCCGGCTCTGCAGCACAAATAAAAAATGAAAATGGTGTTTGTGCTTTCACCAAGCCCAGAGCTGGTCCTTGCAGTGCCTGGGTCCTGCTGAGGCTGATACTGGGAGCTGAGGATTGGTTCCATCCTCCAAAAACCTCCGTGCCTGGAAATTTTGGGGAGGACCAAGGTGCTGGGAATGCCTGGGGTGGAATTCCTCATCCTGGCTGCTCTTTAGAACTATTTAGTGGATATTCAGTGGATATTGATTTCACCACTGGAGCGAGTGACCGACTGCTCTTGGTTTGGGTTTGCAGCTGGTGGGAAATTAGGGAGGAATTCCTTTATGGAAAGGGCTGTGCAGGGCGGAATCCCCAGGCCTGCAGGGAATTCAAAGCCATGGGGAGGTGGCACCTGGGGACACTTGGGGTCAGTGGTGGCCTTGGCTGTGGTGAGGGAATGGTTGGACTCGATGATCCAAGGATCAGCGATTCCATGATCTCAACCTCAACGATTCCATGATCTCAACCTCAACGATTCCATGATTCCAGCCTCAAGGATTCCATGATCCTAGCCTGAGTGATTCCATTATTTCAGCCTCAACGATTCCATGATTCCAACCTCAAGGATTCCATGATTCCGACCTCAATAATTCCATGATTCCAGCCTCAATGATTCTGTGATTCCAACCTCAGTGATTCCATGATTCCAACCTCAGTGATTCCATGATTCCAACCTCAATAATTCCGTGATTCCAACCTCAATAATTCCATGATTCCAACTTCAATGATTCCATTATTCCAACCTTAATAATCCCATGATTCCAACCTTAATAATTCCATGATTCCAACCTCAATGATTCAATGGTTCCAACCTCAATTATTCCATCCTCAACAATTCCATTATTCCAACCTCAATGATTCCATTATTCCAACCTCAATGATTCCATGGTTCCAGCCTCAATTATTCCAACCTCAATGATTCCATGATTCCAACCTCAATGACTCCATGATTCCAACCTCAATGATTCCATTATTCCAACCTCAATGATTCCATGATTTCAACCTCAACGATTCCATGATTTCAACCTCAATAATTCCACAATTCCAAAGACCACCCGTCCCAGGGGGGTCACAGGGACAATCCCCCAGCCCCTCTTGGCATCCCTGTGGTTTCCCACAGGGTTGGGCTCTGCCGTGGATGTGCCCTGGCTGTTCCCGAGGCGCTGCATCCCACAGCTCCAGCAGGATTTGCTGCATCCCCTTCCAGAGGCACATCCAGCCAAGGGCACAGCCCCCACCCCGTGTAACTGTTTGGGGTTTTGACACTTTTATGACCCTAAATTTGCACCTTCTGGAGAACGGTGACAGTTAATGATTCGTTGCTGTGCTGGAATTCTTCTTATGATGTCCTAATATCCAAGCATGGAACAGAGCTCAGCAGAGAGGAAAAATAAAAACCTGGAGGAAAACGCTCCCTGAAAAACTTGAATAAGCAGGAATTGCCCAGTCCTACCAGATATTTTGGGATTATTTTTTTAAAGTTTTTTCCTGGGGGTCCAGCTCCGGTTTGAAAGTGGTTTGAAAGGGAGCTGTGAAAAAAATATCACGTGTGCATTCCTCACTTTTCAGGAGGGAGTTGATTTGGATATCACAAACCATCTGCTGGCTTTGACCAAAACAAGCAAAAATTAATCAAAACTCTGTTCTTTGGAAAGACCTAAAGTTGTGCTGACAAAGCAAAAAAAAAACATAATTAAGTCATTTTTTACAATCAGTTGATTGTAAAAATTTTTACAAAAAGTTGATTTGCCCTATGCTGCCCTGCCCCTGGAAGTGTTGGATGGAGCTTGGAGCAGCCTGGTCTGCTGGAAGGTGCCCCATGAAGCAGAACGCGCTCCAAGCATCTTGGGCAAAGTGCTCGGAGCTGAGCCTCAGCATCATTTTATATTTTGATGAATCCGCAACTTCTGCCTGGAAAAAAAAACCTTCCCAAGCTGCTCTATCCATGGAGGAGTGTCTTAAGCTGCAATGCAGGATGTGACCAAAAGTGTGTGTTCCATCCCCAGCTGTTCAACAGCTGGGGCAGTGTTCTTTATCTTTCCCACAGCCCATCCTCCCTCCAGGAGATATCTCCTGTTAATGGCCATGGAGTCCCAGTGCCTGGCTGATAAAATTCCATCATCCCATTGGGTCCCAGTGCACGGCTGATAAAATTCCATCATCCCACTGGGTCCCAGTGCACGGCTGATAAAATTCCATCATCCCACTGGGTCCCAGTGCACGACTGATAAAATTCCATCATCCCACTGGGTCCCAGTGCACGGCTGATAAAATTCCATCATCCCACTGGGTCCCAGTGCACGACTGATAAAATTCCATCATCCCATTGGGTCCCAGTGCACGGCTGATAAAATTCCATCATCCCACTGGGTCCCAGTGCACTGCTGATCAAATTCCATCATCCCATTGGGAGATGCTCCACCCAGGGGGAGGAGCCAAGCATTTCCTCCCCAGATCAAATCTGACATTTGGAACATCAGAGCAGCCTTTTCCCACTGGATCCCAGAGGAAAACCAGAGCCTTCCACATCATCCCTGGAGCTTGGGAGGAAAACTGCACCTTCTCCAGGAGCACTGCTCCAACAGAAGCACATCTGTCACTGCAGGAGGATGCATCCACCATGGAATGGGACTGCACCAACACCCTGCCTGACTGACGGGGGCAGCTTGGATTCTCACTCTGCCTGTGCTTTGGGCTTGTTTTTTTGTAACACTGTATTTCTATTTTAATTTTCCTGGTCAAGAACTGTTATTCCTATTCCCATATCTTTGCCTGAGAGCCCCCTTAATTTCAAAATTATAACAGCTTGGAGGGAGGGGGTTTACATTCTCCATTTTAAAAAGAGGCTGCTGTTTTTCAAACCAAAAGAAGGAATGGGCAAGGAATGCTCTTCCCAACATCCCCACGTGGAGACACGGCCAGAGCAGAGCCCTGGTGCTGGACTTCAGCTCTGCACATGCCATAAAAGCGCTTTTAACGAGAGGGATGGAGCTGCTTAGAGGAACACTTGGAGCATTAATGGATGCAGGGACTTTTTAAGGAGCTGTTGGATTTTCTGGCTGGAATGAGCTCATCTGCACGAGCGCCGGGTGAAGGAACCCAGACCTGCTCTGGGGGAACACCACACGGCTTTTCCAGCCTTGGGATGGATCCTGGGGTGTTCTTCCAGCAGCTCCCGTGGAGCTTTGTGCTGCTCGTGGGATGTCACCGATCCCTGCTGTGTGCCAGAGGGAGCAGGGTCCTGCTGGGACACCAGGAAGGGCTGCAGTTGGAACAACCTGACTTGGACTTGGGAAAAACTCCTCCCTGTGAAGGTGGCACGGATTCCCAGAGAAGCTGTGGCTGCCCCTGGATCCCTGGAAGTGCCCAAGGCCAGCCTGGAGCCACCTAGGATAGTGGAATGTGTCCCTGGCAAAGGGGTGAAACTGGGTGAGCTTTTAAGTCCCTGCAACCCACGATCTGTGGGAACTCCAGTAGCTGGCCCATACAGGAACAAATTAAAAACCAGTTTGGAGGGAGACACTTCCATTGCTCCACGTTCAGATCAAACCTAAATGTGGGGTGTGGGACAGCAATGGGAAGGATTTGGGTCCCGGTTTAGACCTGGAATTGCAAAAACCCCACAGTGCAATTTGTAATGTGTAAAGCCTTTGCGGGTTTTAGTGAAGATTACGCATTTCTGTGTCCGTGGTTGGTTCATTCCTCAGCAGAAGCTGACCTGCTCCCTTTTCTCCTGGTGCTTCCAACAGTTCTCTGAATTTCTCTGGGATTTACAAAACCATCTCCTGCCTAGACAGAGGTGATTATTGACCTGTTTTTCTCTGCACACTGAACAGCAGAGATTAAATCCTCGTACAAACAGCTAACGAAGGTGTTAACAACAAATTAAATTCATAATGGGGGGAAATTAAATTCATAATGGGGGGGAATTAAATATTCTTGTTGCTGCTATTTAATGGGAATATTTTTTATCTGTGCCTATGATAAATTTTGGGGGAAAACCACATATCTGAGTATTTTTCAAGGAATAGCTTAACAAATACACTCCAGTGTAGGTAGAGACTCTACTTTGACTTTTAGACTCTGCTTTGGTGCAGCAGGAAGGACTGGATGGTTCCTGAGGTCTCCTTTTTCCCTTTAAATGATTTATAGTCCTTCCAGACATGCCAATTTTGGCTTTTCTGTGCCAGTGGCTCGGTGTCAGGAAGCCCCAGTGAGGTGATCCTGTCCCCATGCTGAGGACAAGCTCCAGGTAGCCCTCGCCAGGGTTTAAGAGTTTCCAGCTTGTTTTTGTCCCTCCTGGACAAATTTCCAGCTTGTGCCGTGGAATTTGAGCTTCCTCTGCCTACTGGATGTTTGTAACAATCTGGGATTTTGAAAAAAAAAAAACCAAAAAAAACAAACTCCAGCCAAACAAAGAAGCCCAACCTGTAAAAAAGTTAAAAAGTTACGGCTGGAGGTGCCCATTTTCTGACAGAAGGGTTTGGTAACAGGGCAGGGGACAGAAATGTGAGGAATAATTGGTTTTGGGCCTAGAACCAGGAAAACTACTTTTCCAAATTAATCCAGCGAGAGCCATGAATCCACTGTATTTCATATCACACTTCATAAAACTCCAGTCATAATCCATAAAAGTGACATTATTAGATTAAAACCCTCAGTTCCTCCTAGAAGGAGCTCGCTCATTAGACATGCTGTAGTTTTATAACCTCAAAGTTCCTCCCCAATTACCATGATTAATACTGGGCTTTAATAAAAAATTTCTCCCGATCACCACAGGGGTTGATCCCATCTGGTTGGTGTAATTGGGATTTCAATATTGTCCAGCAAGGGAAAGACACTCTGGGAGCACAAATCAGGGCAGAGGATGGATGGGGATGGAGGTGTGGAGATCCAGCTGGGGTTTGGTGGTGGTTGGAGCTTGGAAAAGTCCAGGTGGTGTGAGCCAAAGGATGGAATTGCTGTGGAAGTGGGGATGAATTCTCCCTCCTGAGCTGATGAAGGATCAGGGAAGATCAGTGTGCTCTTCCAGCAGGGATCTGCCCTGGGGAATCCATCCTGAATTGGACATCCCAACTGGAGCCAGCTCTGAGGGAGCAGAGCATGGAAACTCCAGACGTTTCACACGGGAAAGGCAGGATTTGGGGAATTATCTGCTGAAATTTGGATGGCAGTGGGTCCCTAAATCCTGGGAGATGCTGCTCCTGTGGGTTCAGCTCCACCCTCGGTGCCATGGACACTTCCATCCCTCTGGTGTCTCTCACCTGGAGCTGCCACCAGCATGAGGACGTGGAGCTGCTGGAGCAAATCCAGAAGAACCCACAGGGATGCTCCAGGGCTGGAGCCCCTCTGGATCCAGGCTGGGAGAGCTGGAATTGTTCACCTGGAGAGGAGAAGGATCCAGAGAGAGCTCAGAGCCCATTCCAGGACCTAAAGGGGCTCCAGGAGAGCTGGAGAGGGACTGGGGACAAGGCATGGAGGGACAGGACACAGGGAATGGCTTCACATGGACAGAGATCCGGCCTAGTGGGATTTTGGGCAGGAATTCTTCCCTGTGAGGGTGGCACAGATTCCCAGAGAAGCTGTGAATGCCCCTGGATCCCTGGAAGTGTCCAAGGCCAGGGCTTGGAGCACCCTGGGACACTGGAAGGTGTTGGGGGTGGAACTGGATGAGTTTAAGGTCCCTTCCAACCCAAACGATTCCATGATGATGATGATGATGATGATGAAATAACATTAAACTCACTCAATAAAGCCACGAAGCCTCTTGCTGGGACACCACCACCTCTCAGCATGTTTGATAAATCCCATTTTTTGGCTTTGGAGCAGGAATTCCTTGGAGGTTTGTGCTTCCAAACCCGAGGGATCCGTGGCTCCATCAGCCCCGGGGTGAGCAGGAGCTGGCACGGGCTCCGAGCCTCAGCCAGAAGCACTGAAATTAAAAACGTGTCAGCTCTGCAGTTCCAGCCCAGCCCAGAAAACGCCAAACTCGTGTTATTTTTGAATCCCCTGATTTTTCAGGGCTGCTGGAAATAAGAGCTCCCGCTCCTGACTTCCAAGGAATAAAGAGAGGTGAATCACTCCTGGAAGAAAAAAAAAAAAAAAAAAAAAA
>VWZS01007494.1:31402-58605 GCA_013397075.1 Rhabdornis inornatus
TTTACATATCTGTTTTAATATTAATTAATATTAATATTTTATATTTAAAATATATATAAATAATATATAAAAAGAGAATTGCATCTTATAACGAATCTGCCATGACGTGAAACCCAACAGGTTTGGGATCACACCAGGCTTTTATTGGGAATTTGGTGTCCCTGATTTTCAGAGTTTTCCTAAGCCAGGCTCAGAGCCCAGCCCAGGGCATAAAATGGAACTTGGCTGGAGAATCCACAGATCTCCTCAATGGAGGGAACAATTAAAAGAGGAGCTGCTCAGCATTCCTTAGGTTGGGAGCATGTCTCCCTGGGAGCCATCAGGGTGGGAGGTGGAGGTTGTGTGTTCCCAAATTTTTGGGCTGGAAGAGACAAAATCAAAGCAGGAAAAAATCCAGAGGGTATTTTTTTTTTTTTGGAGAGCTTTGCCAGGCAGGTTTCTGCAGCTCCGTGTTCTGTGTGGGAAGCAGCTCCTGGGGGCAGGTGGGCGTCTCTGGCAGCTCACCCAGGACTCCAGGGTGGTGTTCCCATGGCTTTGGAATTTGTCATTCCCACTGCTCCATGCTGGGATTGCAGCTGAGCCACGTGGGAATGCTGCTCTGATCCAGAACCACAGACCCCCCCTGTCCTGTAGGAATCATGCTGATGGATCACAGCTCTCCCTTGCAGGTGGTAGAAGGCAGGGTGTGGAATTTGGCTTTGCTGCTGGAGAGAGGAAAGTGCCAGGATCCAGAGGTTCTCTGGATCTCAGGATCCAGCTGCACCTCCAGTGGCTCGTGTCCCACGTGGACTCTCATGAACCAGAGCTTTTAGCTGAGATATGGGGAGAAATCCTTCCTTGCCGTGGTGGAGAATCTGGCACAGATTCCCAGAGGAGCTGGGGCTGCTCCTGGATCCCTGGGAGTGCCCAAGGCCAGGGCTTGGAGCAGCCTGGGACAGTGGGAGCTGTTGGGGTTGGAACCTGGATTGGCTTTTCCCCAAACCCAAACCATTCTGTGATTTGATGATTTTTCCGCTTTTTGAGCCAAATAACAGCATCCTGTTGTACCCCACAGCATCACCAAGGAGAGGACAGAAGTGATCCTGCAGGGAACATCCAGCCTGGATCCCAATGATCCCACAGCAGTCTGGGAGGAGTTTGAGTTCAAGTGCAAGCCTGGGGATTTGAGGAGGAGGCCGTGCCTCATCTCCCCCTACCACTATCGCCTCGACTGGCTCATGTGGTTTGCTGCCTTCCAGGTAGGGGCTTCTGGAAGCTTGGACCAGGAAAAACCAATCCTAGGGATTTACTATGTGTTGGGATCACTGGGGAGTGTTGGAAGCAGTAGCTGGGTTAATTAAGTTTGTTTAAAAAAAAAGCGAGAACAAAGGTTGTGTTCCTAAAGGGCTGTGCTACTGTAATGAAACTCTTGGCAGTTTTATGTGAGGTTTTTGGTTTTTTTTTTTAAGGGTTTCTAAGCAATACCAAGAATCCCTGTTGGGGACACCCCTGGGGACAGCAGCTCACATTCCCCACACACGTGGACATTGGTCCCTCCAAATATTTTCCCCACGTGATACCAGCAAACAGGTGACAGCCAGAAATTAAATAAGGGAGAGGGGGGGTACGACTTGAATGTTAATTCTTGATTAGCTTATTTTGCAAATCTTACCCACATGACGTGGGCTGGCTTTTCCAAAACTCACTGACAGCAGTGGCATGAGGAAAACCCATCTCAGAGTATCCCAGGGTTTTCTCTTTGTCCCTCCATCCTCTCCTGGAATATCCTTTTCCCTGTGCCCCAAACTCCTGGCTTTGCTTTCCCTGTGGTATTTTCGTTTCGGTGCCTTTGGGATTCCTGGGCTGTGACATCAGGCCATGGTTTGATATTTACCCCGCTGGTTTGTGTGTGCTGGAATTTCATTTAATCTGCATTAGGGCTGCTTATCCCAAAAACCCACAGCCAAGGTCCAAACTCCAGCCAGGAGCAGAGCCTGGAATTAGGGAAAGGTGCAGGGGGTGGATGGAGCTGGGGCTGTGTTTTGGGAGGGCTCTGAGTGGGGAGAAATCTGCTCCCCCAGGCAAAGATTTATGTCTGGGGTGTGAAAAAGGCTCTGCCCGGGGAGGAAATATCCTGAAGGTTTAAAATAAAAAAGGATCTGAGGTTTAAAGCTGAAGGAATCCTGCTGTGCAGAGTGTGGGCTGTGCCAAGGGATGCTGGAGCCGGGTGCTGGTGTACCTGGGAGGAGGAAGAGGAAATAATTCATCTTTGCATCCTTAGTGTTGAATTCCATATTATTTGTGTTTAATTCATTATTTGTAGTGTTTAATTCTTTAGTGTTAGTGTTTAATTCAATATTATTTGTGTTTAATTAACTATTATTAGTGTTTAATTCACTATTGTTCGTGTTTATTTCATTGTCATGAACGGTGATAAGCAGTGACAACAGTGGGAATGGGAATAACTCCTGTGGAAAACAGTGGGAATGGGGATACTTGTGGAAAACAGTGGGAATGGGAATGGGAATGGGAATGGGAATGGGAATGGGAATGGGAATGGGAATGGGAATGGGAATGGGAATGGGGATAACTCGTGTGGAGAACAGTGGGAATGGGGATAACTCGTGTAGAAAACAGGGGGAATGGAGATAATTTGTGGAAAACAGTGGGAATGAGGGTAATTCCTGTGGAAAACAGTGGGAATGGGGATAATTTGTGGAAAATTGTGGGAATGGGGTAACTCTTGTAGAAAACAGTGGGAATGGGGACAACTCCTGTGGAAAACAGTGGGAATGGGAATGAGAATGGGAATGGGAATGGGAATGGGAATGGGGATGGGGATGGGAATGGGAATGGGAATGGGAATGGGAATGGGAATGGGAATGGGAATGGGAATGGGGATGGGGATAACTCCTGTGGAAAACAGTTGGAATAGGGATATCTCTTGCTGAAAACAGTGGGAATGGGGATAACTCTTCTAGAAAACAGTGGGAATGGGGATAATTTGTGGTGAACAGTGGGAATGGGAATGGGAATGGGAATGGGAATGGGAATGGGAATGGGAATGGGAATGGGGATAACTCCTGTGGAAAACAGTGGGAGTGGGAATAACTTGTGTGGAAAAGAATGGGAATGGGGATAATTTCTGGAAAGCAGTGAGAATGGGGATAACTCTTGTAGAAAACAATGGGAATGGGGATAATTTGTGGAAAGGAGTGGGAATGGGGTAACTCTTGTGGAGAACAGTGGGAATGGGGATAACTCGTGTGGAAAGCAGTGGGAATGGGGATAATTTGTGGGAATGGGGGTAACTTGTGGAGAGCAGTGGGGAGGCGAGTTGCCCGGGCACAGCAGTGAGCGTGGGATGCTCGGGCATGTAAATACCTGCTCAGGCATGGAAATAAATCCCGTTTGGAATGGCCACTGGAGCACTGGGAGCTGCAGATCCGCTGCCTGCTGCCTGTTTACACCCCAGAGCAGCAGAAGGGATGAGAAGCAGGAGCTGAAAGCCCGGGAGGAGCAGAGGAGCTGTGCAAAACCCGTGTGGGAGTTCACAGAATCCATAAATCCCGGCGAGTTCAGCCTCTGGGTTAGATTTCATTTGTCTCCACAAGTTCTGGGATGTTTCCCTGGCAGCGCCAGGGCTGTGTCTGCACTTCCCTGGCAGTGGCCAGGGATGGAGCTGACATTCCCAGCTCTGC
Organism: Rhabdornis inornatus; assembly: GCA_013397075.1. Lineage (NCBI taxonomy): Eukaryota > Metazoa > Chordata > Aves > Passeriformes > Rhabdornithidae > Rhabdornis > Rhabdornis inornatus. The sequence goes on from VWZS01007494.1 coordinate 35,083, forward strand.
CAGGCTGTGGAAAAGCCCTGGAGCTGGGGGAAGGATATTTCCCATCTCCTGACAGGCTCCTCTTTGCGCCTCATCAGCACTTGACAAACGACCCCGGCATTCCCGAGGAATTCTCCACCCTGGATTGGCTGCAGGATTCACCGGGAATGGCCTTGGATGCTTCCAGGGATTCAGGGGCACCCCCAACCCCAGAGAAGGGAGGAAATAATGGTTGAAATGGCAGAATGGGATTTAATCCCACAAAATTGAGGTTTAAGCGTTAGGAATAACTTTTCCCCTCTTGACACTTGCATGTGTTAGTGCAGAAACATCCTGGTTTTGCAGGAGCTGGTGACAAATTGGTAAAGTCTTATCTGTGCTGTTATTATTTGACTTCTGGTTTATGGTGGAATTTCAGGAATAGCCCAGCACTGGGCTGGGCTGGCACAAAAACCATTCCAATTCCTGGATTCAGCATCACTGATCAGTAACAGCCAGAAAACAAAATACTGCTCGTGTTTTGGGGGCTTCGAGTTGTTCAGTTCTGCTGGTGCTGGGATGTTGTGGATTCTACAAAAGTTGGATGTTTCCTGCCCCAAAGGTTTGTTGTGGAAAAGGAGAAATCAAAGGGAAAGGTTTTTCCCTTCCTTATTGTGGCATGAAAGGTATTTATTCTGTTTGGGAACTGCATGGCCAACACAAAGGCACCCTCTTGGTGCTGATCAAATAATAACTGCTCCAAAATAACAAAATACTGCTGTCCTCAGATTGGATTTAGAGCCCAGTGTTTGTTGGACTGCTCCTTGAAGCTGCTCCAAAAGTCTCTGGATGTAAAACCCGCCGTGGAGCAGAGTTTGGGATGCTCTGGGATGCAATTTGTGTTTTCCAGAGATGAGGTTATTTATTAAAAAAACACTTCAGCTGCTCCAAAAGTCTCTGGATGTAAAACCCGCCGTGGAGCAGAGTTTGGGATGCTCTGGGATGCAATTTGTGTTTTCCAGAGATGAGGTTATTTATTAAAAAAACACTTCAGCTGCTCCAAAAGTCTCTGGATGTAAAACCCGCCGTGGAGCAGAGTTTGGGATGCTCTGGGATGCAATTTGTGTTTTCCAGAGATGAGGTTATTTATTAAAAAAACACTTCAGCTGCTTTCCTAAGAGCAGAGAGGGTTGGTGCTCTGAGGTTCTGCCCTGGGTGGTAACAGAGTGATGGAAACTTCAGCTTGTGCATGACCTGGAAGAGCTGAGGAAAATTAACCTCGTTTATGGAGGAGGCAGGTTCACATTTTTGTCAAATGCTTGGTTTGAACCTCCTGTTATCTCAGCCTTGCAGCCAGAAGGTGCTCAGAGGGAAAATCTGCCCGAGGAGGAGGTGTGAGTGTCGTAATCAACCCTCAGCCTTTCCCATTTCCTTCCTTCCCCCTTCTCCTCAGCTCAGTTCCATTTTCCACTGCAGCATTCTGCTCCACGTGCAGAGGGAATTTTCTTCCTCCTTTCCCCTGGGATTATTGTCTGCCTGTGGCCATGAAGAATTCCAGGGTGGCTCAGCTCCAGCAGGAGCAGTGCCAGGGAAGTGCCCAAAATCCCAAACCAGGCTGATATCCTATCGTGCCATGGGCTGGATCAATACAGGGGGAGACCTTGTCCCCCAGGGAATCATTCCTGTCCTGTGACCCTCGGGAACAAAGGGACTTTTCATCCCCCCAGCCAGGGGTGATACAGGAGCTGTGCCAGGTGTGGCCTTTCCCTGGATAGGTGGGATGGAGGAGTCGATTCCCAGAGTCTCTCCTTTTATTCCTGCCTCCTTCAGGGAGCAGCTGCTTTCCCAAGGATTTTCTAATGGATGGAGGGATGGCTTTTAGGGAGTAAATGCACACTGGGCTTTTTGAGAAACTCATAGAAAAAAAAGGATGAAATTAGGGGAAAATTCTTCCCTGTGAGGGTGGGGAGGGGCTGGGATGGAATTCCCAGAGGAGCTCTGGCTGCCCCTGGATCCCTGGAAGTGCCCAAGGCCAGGCTGGATGGGCTTGGAGCAGCCTGGGACAGTGGAGGGTGTCCCTGCACATGGCAAGGGTGGCACTGGATGAGTTTTAGGGTCCCTTCCAACCCAAACCATTCCATGATTCCGTGTGGCTGTTGGAGACAACAGGATGGACCTTCCCTGGCCAGCAGGGTGGTACCAAGTGATGGTGAGCTGGAATTACATGAGAACAACAAAGGGAGGCATTGCCTGTGGGATTATTACTCCTGACAGCTCAAACTCCCTGAACAGCAAATGTTGAAGGTGTTTAACCAGAGCAGCGTGGATATGGGGTGAGAATGCCCGGGATGGTGAAATTCCAGGGTGGAATTCCCGTGTTACACCCAGGGTGGCTCAGCTGTGACACAAAACCAGCCCAAAACAGGGGAAATGGAACCTGCCCTGCCCCTCTGGCAGCCACTGACTCCCACCTGGAACCACCAAGGGCTCCCAACCACGTGAAATAACAAGCCCGGGCTCCTGTGCCAAGTTTCCAGCTGTTCCCACATGTGCATCTCGTCCTGACCTCCTCCTGTGCCTGTGCCAGCCCCAGATTCCATAAAACACCACACTAATCCCCAGTCCTTTTTCATTAAATGACCAATTAAAGCTCAAGGAAAAGCCCCCTTATTGTTATTATTTCAGTTGGGAACACGTTCCCTGTAGCACCAGGGGGTTTATATGGGTTTTTTTTTGGGATGATAACATTCCCTTGGCTTTGTTATCAGCACAGTTTGGTTGCTACTGTGGCTGCTTTGCTTAGCAGAGCTTTGGGTTTCAGTTCTGTGCAGTTATTAAATTCTCCTGGACACAGGAGACCGTGTTCAAGGCGAGAACACCGTGTTTATTCCCTGGAAAAGTGTCGGAGTGGAGAGGTCAGGGAGTGCCAAAAGCCAGTGCTGCTGGGGAGGTGATGCTCAGCTCCTCACGTGTGGCTGGGAGAAGGAGCAAATCCCCTTCCCCAAGTGGCATTTGGGGTCACACTGGCATGGAAAGGTGGGGGGAAGTGTCTGCCTGAGCTCTGCATGAGCAGAAATCCATCAGGAATTCAGAGCTTGAGGGGTTTTAGCGAAAAAAGTGCTGCAAGTTCTCTGTCAGTCCTCTCTGTTGTACCTGAAACAGGATTTTTGGAGGTTCTGGGTGCTGGTCCCAGCTGTGGGGACAGCTGAGGATGATGTGGCTGCAGAGCTGCCCCTGGCATTTCCATGGATCTGCAGGGGGTGTCCATGGACACAGAGAGGTTTTGGCTTTGGGGCTGGGCTGTTTGGCACCCTCAGCTTTGCACTTGGGGTGGCAATGGGGTTTTTGTGTGTTTAGCTCCCTGAATTTGCTTTGTGTGCTAAAACAGGATGAAAACTCTGAAAAGATGCCCAAGGGAAGTGTGTTCCTTGATTCTGGGATTGTGTGAATTCTGGGATTGTGTGCATTCTGTGATTGTGTGAGTTCTGTGAATTCTGTGATTGTGTGGTTGGGTGAATTCTGTGTTTGTGTGATTCTCTGGTTCTTTGATCCTGTGATTGTGTGAATTCTGTGATTTTGTGATCGTGTGATTCTTTGATTCTGTGATTCTATGAATTCTGTGATTCCAGCCTGGTGATTCTGTGATTTTGTGGTTCTGTGATTCTGTGATTCTGTGATTCCAACCCAGTGATTCTGTGATTCTGTGGTTCTGTGATTCAGTGATTCTGTGATTCCAACCTGGTAATTCTGTGATTGTGTAATTCTGTGACCCAGTGACCCTGTGATTCTGTGATTCTGTGATTGTGTGATTTTGTGATTTTGTGGTTCTGGGTGCTCTGGGCAGGGTCACACCGTGCTGGTGCTCCTGCAGTGGCTGTGCAGTCCCTGGATCCCCAGTAATCCCAGTGTGGATGCAGCCCAGGCTCTGTGTGGAGCTGTGGCCCCAGGGGGAGCAGCTCTGGGAATCTGATCCATGGCAGGATGGAGCTGGAGCACCCAGGGATCCATCAGGATCAGCCCTGGCTGCTTCCCCTGCTCAGTGAAGATCCAATCCCTAAAACTGACCCCAAAACAGGCCTGCCCCACTCCCAGCCATCCATCAATCCTGGATTATTATTTCTCCCATAATTAATCCCTGGATGGTTCAGGCTCTGTGTTGCACACTCAGATCCCTCCATCCTGACCAGTCCAGAGCTGCATCCTGCTGGATCCCCAGAGGAACCCCTTGGAGTGACACTTCCCTGGGTGCAGCCCAGATCTCCTGGACTCTTTTTTCCCCTTTTTTTCCACGGTATCGCTTTGCAGAGTAATGAGTTAAGCAGGGTCGTTAGCACAGCCCGGGGAGGGGGGCGGGGGCTGCACCGCCTGGAAATTTCTCACCGCAGACTTCACTGGGGCCAGACATGCTGTAAATTTTACAAGAAAAACACTTTACAGACCAGAAGTCCAGCTCTGGTGTGCACCGAGCTGCTAATTAACAATTTGGAGACCACGGGAGCCGATCCCACCTTCCTGGAGCCTCCCGGTTCTCAGTCGGGCTTGGAAGGTTTGGGGGTCCAGCTCAGGGACTTTGCTGATTCCTGTTTCCATTCTCCTGTTGCTTCCCAGCTTTCACACAGGAATTCCCAAATCTCCCATTTTCATCTCCTGGAAATGCTGTTTAACATCACCCAGAGCACTGGGATGTCCAGGGATGCTGAAGGTGCCACTTGCGATGTTTGATCCCTGCAGTTGCTCGACACTTTTTGGCAGATCCTCACTCCCAGCCAGGGATTCCCAACTTCCCAAATCCCACCCTGAGCACTCCCAGCACCCCAGAGCTGTTGAGGGACACGGGGACTGGGTGTGAGTGACCCGTGGGGACAGTGCCAGCTGTCCCTGGGAGGTGGCTGAGCTTTGTGTGGCACATCCCTCACCATGCCAGGCTCCCGCTCCCAGTGTGTCCCTTCCTGGATTGTTGTGCCAGGAGCGTGGTGGCCTCGGTCCCACGGTGGCCTCTGTCCCTTGTCCTGTGGGAAATGGGTTTGTAGAGAGTTTTCAGCAGGCTCACACATCTGTATGCAAACCTGGAGATGAGAAATGCTGACACAGAAATGCCATGGGATAGGACAGATGTTGTCGAGAGAAAAACGGAGCTAGGGAAAAAAAGTTTCAAAGGATGGCCTTGCAAATCAAACTGGATACTTTGGAGAAATAGAACTATGAAAAATGCATTGTAATAGAACCCATGAGAGAGAATTTTAGATGATTGGCTTTAAGGCATTTTACAGCATGATGTGACAAAAGCTGATAGGCCCAGAAACTCTTAGAGTGAATTGTAATTAGGAAATATTTGGGTTCTGGTTGTGATAACATGGATTATAACATCTGTATTGTCTCACCCTTCATGTGAGACTAAAAATGGAATGAAAGTTTTTTAAAACCCCTGTCAGTTGCCCCACGTCTGGGTCAGAAAAGGACAAAACCCAACAGTGTCCCTCCTTGAGAGCCCTCTGTGCCAGGAGGGGCTGGTTGGGAGCATCCCTGCATCCCTCACCCATCCCTGATGGATGAGAGCAGATGGAAGGAGCAGCAGGAGGGGGAGAAAATCATTCTGGAGAGCTTTTTGGCTGGAATTGCTGTGGTTTCCCTCTAAAGGGTGACGAGCTGGGGTCAGAAACCCTGCGAGGCAGAGCTGCCCTGGATGGGCCCGAGTGTTTCCCAGGGTTTCTCTCCCGTTTCCCTTGGAGACAGGAATAACAAACCGGGCCGTGAGGAGCAGCTTTGCCTCGGGGCTGTGTTCTGCTCAGGGCCCTGCAGGTAAAACTCACGGGTTTCCCTTTCCCACAGTGTCCCCTACTGCTTGCACTCAAAAATCCGCTGAGGAACTCGTGGAAAAAAAGCAGGAAAAGGAGAAAACTCAGAGAAGCGCTGAAAGTCAAAGGGGAAATGCTTTTAGGGAGCCTGAGCAAGAGCAAAGAGGATTCCTGTAAGGAGGGAAATCACAGGAATCAGGGAATATCTCAAGCTGGGAGGGATCCATAAGGATCATCCAGTGCAAATCCCTGCTTCCTCAGGATTACCTAAATTCAGAGTCCAGCTCTGCCACTGCTGCTCCAGGAGTGGTTCCAGGAGGAAGGAATTTGAAGAGGATGGATGACACAGCAGGAAATGAAGAGGAGACAGGAACTGGGAATAGAGAAGCCACTTTCTTCTGTTTTCCTTTGGATAACACAAGGGAACCAACCCAAACCCTTTTCCCAGGGGAAAGCAGTCTGGATTAAAAGGATGGATGAGTTATCCATAGAAAATGTGCTGTTATGGTTCCCCTGTGGGCTTTGCTGCTAAGTCAGTGATTTAAATCAAATGTCTGGGGGCAGAATTGGCAGATAGGGTGAGACAAAGCTCTCCCTGCTCCCTGGGGGTGCCAGTGTCTGTCTGGACCTCAGGGATCCCATGGGATGTGTGCTGAAACGCTGGGAAATTCACCATTTTCCACCCAAATCTCTCCCCAGGGACAGAAATCTTTAATCTCCAGGAAAAGCCCAGCAGTTCCTAACATTCCCATTTCTTCTTCCTTCCCCAAGACCTACGAGCAGAACGAATGGATCATCCACCTGGCTGGAAAGCTGCTGGCCCAGGAACAGGAGACCTTGTCCCTGCTGGCCACAAACCCCTTTGCAGGCAGACACCCTCCAAGGTAAGCCTGGAGTTATCCCAGGGGAGCTGGAAACTCCTCCTGGTTCCCATCCTGTTGGGGTTTGTGTCTGGTGGGATTTAGGGTGGGTTTGATGGACACCAGAGTGCTGCCAGCACCTGGATTCCGCCCTGGAGGGGCCACAGGGACCCTTGGGATGAGCCCAATCCCAGCAGATCCATGCAGGGCTCGGGGTCCCTCCTGCTGTGCTTTCCTGCCCCTCAGCTTTTTTTCCTCTTCAAAACCCCTGGATCTGCCTCCTCAAAAAACCCCTGGAATCTTCCTCTTCAAAACCCCTGGAATCTTCCTTCTCAAACCCCTGGATCTGCCTCTTCAAAAACCCCTGGAATCTTCCTCCTCAAAACCCTGGATCTCCCTTCTCAAAACCCCTGGATCTGCCTCTTCAAAAACCCCTGGATCTGCCTCCTCAAACCCCTGGATCTGCCTCCTCAAAACCCCTGGATCTGCCTCCTCCAAAAAACCCCTGGATCTGCCTCCTCAAAAACCCTGGATCTGCTTCTTCAAGAACCCTGGAATCTTCCTCCTCAAAAACCCTGGAATTTTCCTCTTCAAAACCCCTGGAATCTCCCTCTTCAAAACCCCTGGATCTGCCTGCTCCAAAAAACCCCTGGATCTGCCTCCTCAAAACCCCTGGAATCTTCCTCCTCAAAACCCCTGGATGTGCTCAGCTCAAACCCCACCATTCCCATGGACCTCCTGAGGTGTTTCAAAGGCAAAAGAGCCCTGCAGGAATTACTGAGTTTCTGGACACTCATTTTGGAATTGTTTGTGTTTTCAAGGAAGAGACAAAGCCAACATCAGCCAGGGAAAGGCACAGAGGAAAACTCCAAGGTTTCACACAAAAGGAATTTTGTCCCAAAAGCGTCTGTTTGTGTTGATGGAGTTATTTTTAGCAGAGAAAACATTTTTTTGGGGGCATTTTGGATCAGCTCAAGCCATGTTATGCTGCTGCTGATGTTTTCCATGTGAGGATGCACTGCAAACAGGGATGCAGGTCCAGAGCTCTGTGTGGAATGAAATTCCCCTGGGATCCCTCTGATGCTTTCCAGCTTTAGGGCACTGCATCCCCCAAACCTTCTGAGGAGACACTCCTTCTCCAGCTGAGCACAGAAAACTTCCCACTTTTACCAAAATGTTTCCTCTGAGGTGCTCTGTAAACCCCAAAAGGGTAAAAATCCCCCAAAATCCTGGAATGGTTTGGGTTGGGAAGGATCTTAAAGCCCATCCAGTTCCAACCCCAACACCTTCCACCATCCCAGGCTGCTCCATCCTGGCCTTGGACACTCCCAGGGATCCAGGAGCTCCTCTGGGAATCTGTTCCATGATCTTCCCACCCTCCCAGCCAGGAATTCCTTCCCAAAAATCCCATAACCCTGCCCTCAAACCTGGTACACTTGGCAGAGGGGTGGAACTGGATGATTTTGAACCATCCCAAATCATCCCTGATCCTGTAATTCCGTGATCCTGCACTTTAATCCAGGTTGAGGGGAAAGTTTGCTGCCAACCTGAGGGATCCCTTCATTCCCACCACAGTAGCTGGGTGGAAAAAACTCCTAATTTTCCTACCATTATTCCCCCCTCCCTCCACTCTAAAGGGAATTTCGAGACTTAATTATTTTCATTCCCTGCTAGACTAAATAATTAGGGGAAGGGACTGTTTTCCATAAGAACCTTGTGTTCCATCCTCCACAGAGTTTGTTCTGTTAATGGAAACTCTACACCTTAAATAGCCAAGGGACTTTCAGAATGAGTTAATGCCTTCGAAATGAAATTTCGGAGACCGAAGTTTGGAGGGTTCTTTACAACTCAAGAAATTATAGTATTTTTTTCAAGTGTGATAAACTTCAAATGAGAAACAGGTGAGTGATTAAAAATGAGGGCATTGTTGAGGGCCCAGCCTGGCTGAGTGGGAAGCTTGGACCTCGAGGCTGGTGATGTTTGGGGAATGTGGATTTCCCAAATATTCTGGGGCAGTGGATAGTTCATAAAAACCCAGCCCTCATAAATCTGAACGAGAGGGCTTGGGCTGAGAAATTAAGAAGTGTTGAGCACACCATGGAAAAGGCTGCAACAACCAAAGGAAACAAAAATCAGATTTAGCCCACAGGAGGGGGGGAAAAAAGCCCCAGGATTTTGGGTCTGTTTGGTGTCTCTGGTATTAAATCATGGTCACTTCAGGATTTTTATTCCAATTAAAGTAGCACTTTGTTGGAAAAGCCCCACCAGGGGTGTGAAGAGCTGGATTTGTGGTGGTGGCTTCGAGGGAGCTGCTGCTTCCCTTTGGATGCTTTGGAACGCAGGGGAATTGGTTTTTATTGGATTTGATTTTTATCTCCCATTTAAAAGTGACTGGGATCTGTGGGATCAGCCCAAGCCGTGGGAAGAGCTTGGTCATATTTGCGTTTTGCAGAAGCCAGTTTGGGGTTTGGACCCTCCCCAGGGGGATAAAGGTGACTCTGGAGCAGTGCTGGGAGCAGGCAGGGAGTGGGAATTCCTGGAAAATCCAGGCATCACTGGGATTAGGGGGAAATGAATCTCTGAGCTATTAGCAGAATTAAATTCCACAGTCCTGAAGGGAAGTTGAAGGGGTTTTCTTTAGGGAAAAACAGCCTCAGTGTTTCAGGGAAGACAGAGCTCATCCCAAGCTGGCAGAATTTTCCCCAGGCTGGGAAATCTGGTGGCCACGGGATCTCTCTTCCTTGGCTGGGTAAATTCCAGCCTTGGATCCATCTGGAGACAGATTTTGTTTTTTCCCCCCACAGTTTGTTCTGCCCTTGGTGTTGTCCCACCCTTTCTAACGGATCCAGAGAGGGAAAACCAGAGAGGGAAAAACAGAGAGAAAAATAGAGAGGGAAAACCAGAGAGGGAAAAATAGGGAGGGAAAACCAGAGAGGGAAAACCAGAGAGGGAAAAACCAGAGAGGGAAAACCAGAGGGAAAAATAGAGAGGGAAAACCAGAGAGGGAAAACCAGAGAGGGAAAAATAGGGAGGGAAAACCAGAGAGGGAAAAACAGAGGGAAAAATAGAGAGGGAAAACCAGAGAGGGAAAAATAGGAAAATCCCCACTGTGCCACTTCCCAGGGGGATTTTGAGGATCAGCTGCTCCAGTTCTGTGGGACCAGACCTTGCAGGAGCCTCAGGACCAGCAGCACTAAAAAACAACCCCAAAACTGCCCTGATTCCCTAAATTTGGATGAATTAATTAATGCTCCCTCCCACCAACAGGGCAAGAACAGCAATGCTGGAGCAACGTTACCCTGGTGAATTTGGGCTTCCCACAACAGAGCAGGGAACCTCAGGATAAAACACCCCCAAAAAAATAAAAAAATCCCCAATGACCCTAAAAGACACCCCATGTTTTGCTTTCTTTCACTCTTCCATCCCTCTCCCACCCCTCCTTGCCTTGTCAGGCCATTAATTCTAACAGAAAGCACCACTTTTTTTCCCTGTTTTTTTTTTCCCTGGAACCCCTCAGCTGTTGCAGGGAGACAGCTGCACCCTCTGGAACGAATTACAGCTGTCTGGGAGATTTAGGCCTCCATCCCAACAACTCCAATATTGCTGCTAATTTTTAACACATCCAGTTGGGAGATGTCAGGAGGGGCTGATATATGAGTGACTCCCGAAAGCACTGCAGGGCAGCTGCTGCCAGGCATCTGCTGGGGGCAAAATATTGATTTTTTAAAGATCATCCTGATTATTTTTTAGCCTTTCTGGTCTCCCCGTTGAAGCCAGCCCAGTGGGAATGCCCAGAGGGTCCTTGGGGTGGCTCAGTCCTCCCTCCTCCATCAGTGCCATCGCTCTCCTGGCGCTGCTGTTGGATCAGAAGTTGCCCAAAGGTCCTTTTTGTCCCTTTTTCCTCACTGCAGACAGGGTTTTCCATCTCCTGGAAGAGTCCTTGGAATGCCACCCTTGCCACGGGCAGGGACATTCTCCACTAGACCCCGTCCGAGCTGGCCTTGGACATTTCCAGGATGGAGCAGCCACAGCTTCTCTGAGAATCTGTGCCAGGGTCTCCCCACCCTCCCAGGGAGGAATTCCTGCCCAACATCCCATGGAAATCCTTCAGTTTAAAACCAGTTTTTAATGGGAGCTGGTGCCAGTTCCTTCCCAGGGAACCAGGAGGAGCTGCCAGGTTGTGTTTGCTGTGTAAATCCTGGGAAGCTGCAGGTTGGGATCACCCTTCCCCACCTTTCCATGGCTCCTCTGCTGTTGGAGCCCTGAATCCTGGGAGTTTTGAACTTTCTGTGCTGGCACTGACCCCCAGGAGAGCACTGCTTTTCACCTGAGGCCTTGGAGAAGGCTCCCAAATCTGAGTGATGGAGTTAAAATCACGGGTGTGTAGGTAAATAGGAGTGTGTAATACCACGGGGTGAAGAGTTTGGAATTTGGGGTTTTTAGGATGTAGTAACAGGTATGGGACAAGATGGAGGATTTTGGCTGTTGTCTCGTTCTGTCTTCTTCCTTCTTCATGATTTTGGACAGTCAGTGCTGCATTACAGGTCAGAGGAGTTTGGTTATTGGCTCAAAAGTATAAATAATATAAGTGTTAGTTCTTTATTGGGCTGTTTAGCTTTAAAAAAACCTTGTGACCAGCTGGGTTCAGCTCCATTTTGCTCACTTTTAGCTGGTGGCTGGAAGTGTTGCAGAGCTCTCTGTACTTTAGATAAAATTTAATAAACAACCAAGCCCAAACACGAGAAATTCATCTCCCTCATGTTTTTAATCCTGGCTCTGAGTGAAGACAGAAGAAAATGAAGACAAGGCACTGATTAGGTGGTGCAGTTAACCCATTACTCTCTGCCCCCCTGTCCTTCTCATCCTTCTCCGAGTACCTGGGACATTCCTGAAGCTCCTTCCTGACCTTCCTGAAGCTGCTGTTGCTGTTTCTCCAGAGCAGGAATCAGGGAATTCCTGCAGGCTCAGTCTGCTGCATCAGGGAGGCTCCAAGACCTGTGGATCCTTTCCAGCTGCCAGCAGATCCTCGTGGAAACCCCAAAACTGCCCAAACTCTGCTGGAAGGATGGACTTGGGGGTGTCAGTTTGTGGCACCTTCCCTCCCTGAATCCCGGGAAGAGGGAGCAGGACCAGCATTGGAGGAGTTGGAAAACCCCATAATTCCAGGGCTGAGGCACCCAGGCAGGTTATAAACACTGGCAGAGCTTGTAAACTCTGTGAGCCCTGAAATGAGGGGCTCCAGTGGGTATTAAACACTGCAGCTTTTACATCCTGAGCCTGGCAAAGGAAATATTCCCTCCTGGCTTCCAGGTTTTCCACCTTTCTCACGTTTATTTTGGGAATATCTGGAGATGGGTGCAGCTTGGGAGGTGCTCTGCGGCCACTTAGTGAAGGAAAAACCCCAAAGCATCAGAGTGGCAGGTGGAGGAATGCTTGGATTGCCATAAAATCAGCTCTGAAGCGTTTTTGGGAGGTGGATCTGAGGTGGAAATGTTTTGGGAATTGCAGAGAGCAGTCAGGCAGCACAGCTTGGAAATCTCCAATCATCCTGGAGTGGCTACCTGGAGCCTCAGGGACGTGGCTGTTCAGTAACACTCCAGTTATTAACAGGAATTTCGTGCTCCTGCAAAGGAAACCCTGTGGGAATAACACTGCAGCGCCTGTTTGGCTTTTCCCAGCCTCAGAAAGCAGGGAAAAGAGGGAGTGCAGGAACGGGCCAGGCTGGAATGCAGGCAGCAGCTGCAGGGCAGCGTTTGTGGGGGTCAGATGCAGATTTGTGCTCCCCAAATTCCACTCAGGGCTCCTTTTCCCGTTTATCTTCCTTCACCCTCAGAGGAGGGGGAAAGATGGAGGTTCTAGAATCATGGAATGATTTGGGATGGAAGGGACCTTAAAGTTCATTCAGTTCCACCCCTGCCGTGGGCACAGGGACATTTCCACCATCCCTGGCTGCTCCAAGCCCTGTCAAACCTGGCCTGGGACACTTCCAGGGATCCAGGGGCAGCCCCAGCTTCTCTGGAAAACATGATGGGTGTGATGAACACAGAATCCCAGGACACTGAGGCTGGAAAAGGCCTTTAAGTCCAGCAAGTCCCAGCTGTGCCTGATGCCCACCTTGTCCCCAGCCCAGAGCACATCCAGGAGTTTCTTGGACACCTCCAAACCTCCCTGGGCATCCCATATTCCCACGGTTTTGTAGGAAAATCCTATCATTCCCTCCTGGGTGCCAGCAGGACTGGAACAGAGCTGTGCTGGGCACACCTTGGGTTGGGTGCAGCTTCCTCCAAGCCCTTCACTCTGCCCCGCTCCCCAAAGCCGAGCGCTGATGGCAAATCCATCGGAGCCGTCCCTAATTATTTTAGCAGCAGGAAGGACCTTCCTGGCCGCTCCAGGGATCCCACAGCTGCGGTGCCCCGCTCAGTAGCGGGGTCTGTATTTTCCTAGTGGAGCAGAGCAGGTTTAAATGAGCACTGACACGACTTTGACAGTTTTATTTCGTGGGTATTTTATGGAGCCGCCCGGCGACGCCGGCGATGCTCCGGCGCGGGCGCCGCTCCGGCCCTTGTCAGCATGTCCTACATCAAGGGGGACAAACCCCCCGGATCCAGCGGCATGGGCAGCTCCCAGAGTGTTTCCTGACACTGATGAATGTTTCTTTCTGCACTGCTTTCAAACCTCCTCTGCTGTCAGCTCCCGCAGCAGCCGGGAAACAGATGAGCTCAGAGGCGCGCTCACGGAGCGGCCGCTGGCTGGGCAGGGGGTGCTGGGGGACTCAGATTCCCTGCTCCAAAATATCCCAGAAATACTCCAGGATGGTTCTGAGAAAGGAAAAAAAATCTTATTATTCCTGCTTTGATTGTTGTTCTTTCATGCTTAGCTGTGGAAAGGTGTGGGGAGTGCTCAGGGCAGAGGTGGTAAAACTCCACATGCATCATTCCCGAGGCACATCTGGATTCCTGAATGGCATCAAGAGGAGCTGGGAGCTTCCCAAAGCCTTGGCAGTGTCACTGCAGCTGGCTGGGGGCATCCCAAGGGTGGGTGGAGGGATGATGGATGGATGATGGATGGATGGATGATGGATGATGGATGATGGATGATGGATGATGGATGGATGATGGATGGATGGATGATGGATGGATGGATGATGGATGGATGATGGATGATGGATGGATGATGGATGGATGGATGATGGATGATGGATGATGGATGATGGATGATGGATGGATGATGGATGGATGGATGATGGATGGATGGATGATGGATGGATGATGGATGATGGATGGATGATGGATGGATGGAGGATGGATGATGGATGGATGATGGATGATGGATGGATGATGGATGGATGGATGATGGATGATGGATGGATGATGGATGGATGATGGATGGATGGTGGATGGATGATGGATGATGGATGGATGATGGATGGATGGATGATGGATGGATGATGGATGGATGATGGATGGATGATGGATGGATGGATGATGGATGATGGATGGATGATGGATGGATGATGGATGGATGGATGATGGATGATGGATGGATGATGGATGGATGATGGATGGATGATGGATGGATGGATGATGGATGGATGATGGATGGATGATGGATGGATGATGGATGGATGATGGATGGATGGATGATGGATGATGGATGGATGGATGATGGATGGATGGATGATGGATGGATGGATGATGGATGATGGATGGATGATGGATGGATGATGGATGGATGATGGATGGATGATGGATGGATGGATGATGGATGATGGATGGATGGATGATGGATGGATGGATGATGGATGGATGGATGATGGATGATGGATGGATGGATGGTGGATGGATGGATGATGGATGGATGGATGATGGATGGATGATGGATGGATGATGGATGGATGGATGATGGATGGATGGATGATGGATGGATGGATGATGGATGAATGATGGATGATGGATGATGGATGATGGATGGATGGATGGATGGATGGATGTTGGATGGATGATGGATGGATGGATGATGGATGGATGGATGGATGGATGGATGATGGATGGATGGATGATGGATGGATGGATGGATGGATGATGGATGATGGATGGATGATGGATGATGGATGGATGATGGATGGATGATGGATGATGGATGGATGGATGGATGGATAATGGAAGAGTGGAGTGCCAGGATGTGGAGCCACCCTGATCACCCTCAAGCTGACTCCTCCATCCAGAAAGGCTCCAAAACACCAATCCCAAGGGAATAAACACACGGTTCAAGCTGTTCCCAGAAGCCATGCCGCGCCCTGAGCTGCTGGTTTTGTCTCCACAGGTGGATCCGGGGGGAACACTTCCGGTACAAGTTCAGCCAGCCCTGGGGGAAGCACGCCGGCGATGGGAAGTGGTGGATCCGGAAAAGGATCGGCCCCTACTTCCCCCCTGTCAACCTGCAGGGCCTGAGGAAGTTCTTTGAGGACAGGAATTGGCCTTATCCCGGGAAGGACTGAGGGAAAAGGATGGCCAGGACAAGAGGGACCAGCTGGGAGGAGGGAGAACAGGCAGCTCCCTTCCAAAAAATTCCAAAAAATGTTGGAATCTTCCAAAAGGAGATTCCAAAAATCTCCTGCCTATTTTTTTCTCCGTATCCTTGTTCACGCTTATTTTCCAGAAGATTCCCAGCAAATTCACCCACTTGCTTTGCGAGCTGCTTTTTCTCACCTCACTGATTGATTTATTTTTCCAGGAATTATTTTTATTCAGGAATTCCTCTGGAATTGGGAAGAAGGCAATCAAATAACCATGATTGGTTTTGGGGGAGGTTTCGGTGTTGCCAAAAGCATCTGAATGGGGGTTTGGAACAAAAACGGGGGAAAACAAACCGGGAGGGATCTCTGGGGATGCAGGCACAGGAATGCCCTTTTCCATGTTTTTTTTCCCACCTTTTTGACCACATGGGCACCACTGGGAGCGTGTTCCTGGAAAGGGATTAAAGCAAACAATTCTTGAATAACCAGCAGGAGCTTCACTGTGGTTTTTATTTTTCCTGGAAGGGCTAAAAAGGGAAAAAAAAGAAGGAGCCTCAGTGCCTGCCCTGATGTGGCTCACCAGGGACAAGGCAGCTCCCGTGGGAATGGGGTGGCAGGTGAGGAATGAGGTGAGTCCTGGGATTTATTTGTGTTTTGGGGACAATTTGTGGCTGATCCCCATCCCAGGGATCCAGGGCTGTGAGAGGAGAATTCTCCCTTTCTCCCATGGCTTCCAGGGTGAATTTGCACAGGGCTCCCTCATGGTTCCCGTGGATTTTCCTTCCAAGCTGCTCCTTCTCCAGTGGATCCAGCCCTGGCTGGATTCCCATTGATTCTGCCCCATTTTCCCACAGATTCTCCCCCATTTTCCATGGATTTTCCCCTATTTTCCCACAGATTTTTCCTCATTTTTCCACAGATTTTGCTTCATTTTCCCCAGATTTTGCCCCCATTTTCCCCTGAATTTTTCCCCCATTTTCCCCAGATTTTGCCCCATTTTTCCCCGGATTTTTCCCTATTTTTCCCCAGATTTTGCTCCATTTTCCCTCAGATTTTTCCCCATTTTTCCACAGATTTTGCCTCATTTCCCCCAGATTTTGCCCCATTTCCCCCAGGTTTTGCCCCATTTTCCCACAGATTCTCCCCCATTTTTCCACAGATTTTCCCCCATTTTCCCACAGATTTTTCCTTATTTCTCCCCAGATTTTGCCCCATTTTTCCCCAGATTTTGCCTCACTTTCCCCAGATTTTGCTCCATTTTCCCGCGGATTTTTCCCCATTTTCCCACCGGTTTTTCCGCGCCCATCCCCACATTTCCCCCATTTTCCTGGCAGGGCTGGATCCCTCTCCCTGTGCAGGGGATGGGTGACAGGGGATGGGTGACAGGGGATGGGTGACAGGGGATGGGTGACACCCCCGGGCACCCCCCATGGACTGGGCACTGGTACCCAACACCGCTGGCCTCCCCCCTCCCCAATTTAATGAATTTCTTTTGCTTCCCAACCTCTGGGTCAGGGATAATGGATCCCAGACCAGCATTCCCATTTCTCTTTGCTGCTTGTTAAGATTTTTTTTTTCCTTTTATTTTTTTTCAATCCGAGCTCTGTGCTCCTGAGCGGTGCCTGGAAGATAAAACCCATCCAAAAGGGCAGGAGGGGATTCCATTGGAAACATTTCCCTGGGACGAGAATTTCAAAAAGAAAAAGAACAATTATTCTGAGGTGGGAGGAAATCAGAACCACGTTGTGTTATCTGTTCAGGGGTTTGTGGGGAGTTTTTAATCCCAGAGTTCAGCGCTGGAAGGAAAACGCTGCAGCATTCCCAGGTCAGCACTGGGAATCCATGGGGAGGAAAAGCCAACTGGGAGCTGCTCCTGCCAGCTCTGATGTCCCTGAGGTGCCACCACCTTCCCCAGGAGTTTTGGAGTGCAGGGTTTGGGTCCTTCAATGGGGTTGAAGCTCTTCTCTGGGCTTTTCCCAGCTCATCCCAACCCAGAGCTGATCTCATCCCACTCCCTCCTCCTGTTTCCCCGTGAGATCCAAGGAAATTCCAGAGCTGGGACAAGCAGGACATGGCCAGGTGGTCACCCCATGTCCATCCTGAGCAGCTCCAGCTCCACCATGGCTGGAGACATCTCAGGGGCACTCCTGGATCAAAAATAATCCATTTTAGTTTTTCATTTTCTTTTCCTGCATGGAAATTATTGACCCCAAGTATTTACACTTGGTATTAATGAGGTAGAAGTGACTTTTCCCCCTTTTTTTCCCAAAATTCCAGCCTTTTGGAAGCACGAGGTCCCCTCACTAGCCCAGCTGGGTTTGCGTTTCTGCCCGTTGGCCACTGGCTGTGGCCAGCTCGGATCCAGCTTGTTCCCCACCAAAAATGGAATTATCCCAGGTTTTGGGTTTTTTTAATCCCATACCTAAGTCTGTTCCTGGGGGGAGCAGAAAGGGAATGTGAATGGACAGAGGGGTTTCAGCTCATCCCTTGGATTCAGGGAATGAGGAAACGATCCTTGGAGCAGGGATGATCCCGTGGCAGGGGGATGGTGGTGTGGGACATCCAGACATTCCCAGAGGGGCTGGAAAGGAGCTGGAATCTCATCCCAACCCACTCCTGCCATGGCAGGGACACCTTCCACCATCCCAGGCTGCTCCAAGCCCTGCCCAGCCTGGATTTGGACATTTCCAAGGATCCAGGGGCAGCCACAGCTTCTCTGGGAATCCCTGGATCCACTCCAGTTCCATTTTCAACCCTTCCTCTAAAACCATGGATTTGGTTTTTGTTTTGGGAATGTGGAGGAGCTGCTGGAGATGAGTTTGTGTCCATGCAGGAATCGCCAGGAATTATCCCCACCCTGCACCAACACAGAGAATTCCTCATTCCTGGATCTTTTATAAATCAGAGTCATTGATTTTAAAGCAGCCAAACCCTGGGAATCCCCATAGGAAATACCTGCAGCCATATCCATTCCCTGCTCCCAGCTGCTTGGAAAAGCTGGCTTTGCTTTAACACATATGAAAGGAAGAAAAGCTTTTTTTTTTTTTCCCTTTTTTTTTTTTCCCCCTTCCTGGTAGATTAAGTTTGGCCAAACAATTCCGTGTGAACTGCTGGGCAGGAGGCACAAACCTGTAGGCGAAATTATCCAGCTGCTCCAAGTTTAGAGCAGCATGGGATGAATTTCAGGATCGTATATTAGTTTCCATTTAATCTGATTATTCCAGGCTGGAGTTCCTGGAGGGTCTTCAGGTTATTGTCAGTCAAAAGAATCTTTAAAAGCTTCCATTTGCACTCAACTTTTCCCATTCCAAGTCTATTTTCATTATGGATCGATTCTGATTTTAATGAAAAAATGATTCTCCCAACTCCCTGCCTTTTTTTTTCCCCCCCAGTTGGGGTTAAAATTGAAGCCACGACGGGGTCTTGCCACTCCAAATCCCATTTTCCAGCTTTCCTGAGGGTGTTGCTTGGTTAGAGGAGCTTGGGCAGACAACGAGGGGTGGATAATTTGGGAAGGCACCCCCTGTGCTCTGCCTGGGCGTGTCCCCAGCCCTTTCCTCACTGGGAAAACCCTTCAAGGTCCCCAGTCCCAGGGGAATTTCCAGCTCCGGAGTGGGAGCAGGATTCAGTACAGGATTTATTGATGTTAAAGTCCCCTTTTAGGGGGTTTTAGCTGCGCTGTGACATTTCTGTCACCTCCCCTGCTGTCCCAGCACCGGGGGCTCCAGTGGGAGCAGCATCCCCCGGTACTGGGAGCACTGGGAATGGTTTGGGTTGGGGGGGTCACCCTTGCCAGGTCTGCCTGGGGCAGGAGTGGCAGCTTGGTGGCCCTGGGGTGGCCCTGGGGTGGCCCTGGGGTGGCCCTGGGGTGGCCCTGGGGTGGCTTTGGGCTTCCAGGTGCTGGCACCTCCCTGGGGTGTCCATCCCACCCAAACCATTCCAGTAAGGTGGACAGGACAAAGTCTTGTCCCATTTTTCCATGGATTCTGCCCCTTTTTTCCATGGATTTTGCGCCATTTTTCCACAGATTCTGCCTCATTTTCCCACAGATTCTGCCCCATTTTCCGTGGATTTTTCTTCATTTTTCCACAGATTTTTCCTCATTTTTCCACAGATTTTGCCTTATTTTTCCACAGACTTTTCCTCATTTTTCCACAGATTCTACCCCTTTTTCCCACAGATTTTGCCCCATGTTTCCACAGATTCTGCCCCATTTTCCATGGATTTTTCCTCATTTTTCCACAGATTTTGCCCCATATTCCGTGGATTCTGCCCCATTTTCCATCGATTTTGCCCCATTTTTCCCCAGATTCTGCCGCATTTTCCATGGATTTTGCCCCATTTTCCCACAGATTTTGCCTTATTTTTCCACAGATTTTGCCCCATTTTTCCCCGGATTTTTCCCCATTTTCCCATAGATTCTGCCCTATTTCTCCTCAGATTTTGCCCCATTTTCCATGGATTCTCCCCCATTTTCCCCCAGACTTTGCCCCATTTTTTCCCCATATTCTACCCCATTTCCTCCCGGATTTTTCCCCATTTTCCCACTGATTTTTCCGTGCCCATCCCCTCATTTCCCCCATTTCCCTGGCAGGGCTGGATCCCTCTCCCTGTGCAGTAGCAGCCCCGGGTAGGATTGCACATGGCTGAGCTTTGGGACAATCCCACTGAAATCACAGCACCTGCAAGTGGTTACTTACAATAATAAATAACTGATAGATTATCAAATAAAACCTTGGCTTGGGATGAGGTCATCCCTGCCCCGTGTCCTGCATCTCCCAGGGTTTGGGAGGGCTAAATCCCTCTTGTATCAGGCAATAAAAAACTTGTCAGGATTAAAGAATCAATTAGGAATTAGCCAAAGGGGCAAAGCGTAACCCAAACACGCTGATAAAATCCAGTAGGTGATTATGGGAGCGGGTTTGATTTCATTGGGCTTTGGAAAGGAATAATTGCTCCTTACAGAGCGTGGAACAACCCAGACTGGTTTTTGTTTGGTTTTTTTTTTTCCAGCTTTATTGAGGTGGGAATTCAGTGTTCAGTGACAAATGTGGGGACAAGCCACGGTTTAGGGCTGAAGGGGAAGTTTGGGGTTCTGAATTTGAGAAGCATCATTCCCTGGTTGGAAAAAATGATCTTGGAAGTGTTGGTTGGATGAGGCTTGGGATGGTGGAAGGTGTCCCTGTGGCAGGGAGAGGAATGGGATGAATTTTAAGGTCCCTCCAATCCCAAGCCATTCTGGGATATTCCATGATGCAGCAGGACGGGCAGGGAAGTGCCCCAGGCACGGGAAAACAGAACAAGGAATAAAAGGCTGGGTTTAGCTGTGAAAACTCCTGGAAAAGCTGCACTCCCAGGATGGTGCAGGAGCCACGAGGAGTTGGATTTCAAGGGAAAAGAGCCCAATCCTGGCTCAGGGGGCTCTAATTCCTGTTTATTCCCTGTCTGGCCCAGCCACCCACACTCCCAAATAATAATAATATATAATATTATAGTAATAAAATAAATAAATATATAATATTATTATAATAAAAGCTCCCAAAGCTTTTATTCATGAAGGAGATCCAGGGAAAGAAAATCCGCCGGGAATGTCAGTGTCAGCCTCCTCCAGCACAGCTCCAAGCTCAGCCTTTTTGGGATCATTTCACCCCCAGCACAGCCCTGCTGCTCCTCAGAGTGGATAAAGGATTTTAGGGAAAAAAAATCTTTTAAGGAAGCGGCATCACACGGGGGGGTTTTAGTTGGATCTGCAGGATGAGCTCCTGGAGCAATTTGCCATCGTGTGTGACCCCAGGTGCTGCCCCGGGGCTGGAGCAGTTAATTGGCTCATTAATCCTCATCTCCTGGGCCAAATTCCAGAGCCAGCTGCTCCCCTGGAGCGGGCTCTGAGCAGGAAGGGGGGGATTGACACCCCAGGTTCAAGGTACAAACACCCCAGGTTTGATATCCCAGGTTTGATATCCCAGGTTTGATATCCCAGGCTCAAGGTTTAAGGTTCAAGGTATCAATATCCCAGGTTTGATACACCAGGCTCAGGGTTCAAGGTTCAAGGTACAAAAACCCCAGGTTTGATATCCCAAGTTTGATATCCCAAGTTTGATATCCCAGGTTTGATATCCCAGGTTTGATATCCCAGGTTTGACACCCCAGGTTTGATACCCCAGGTTTGATATCCCAGGCTCAGGGTTCAAGGTTCAAGGTTCAAGGTGTCAATATCCCAGGTTTCATACCCCAGAGTCAGGGTTTAAGGTCCAAGGTACAAAAACCCCAGGTTTGATACCCCAGGCTCAAGGTTTAAGGTGTCAGTATCCCAGGTTTGATATCCCAGGTTTGATATCCCAGGTTTGATATCCCAGGTTTGATANAGGCAATAAAAAACTTGTCAGGATTAAAGAATCAATTAGGAATTAGCCAAAGGGGCAAAGCGTAACCCAAACACGCTGATAAAATCCAGTAGGTGATTATGGGAGCGGGTTTGATTTCATTGGGCTTTGGAAAGGAATAATTGCTCCTTACAGAGCGTGGAACAACCCAGACTGGTTTTTGTTTGGTTTTTTTTTTTCCAGCTTTATTGAGGTGGGAATTCAGTGTTCAGTGACAAATGTGGGGACAAGCCACGGTTTAGGGCTGAAGGGGAAGTTTGGGGTTCTGAATTTGAGAAGCATCATTCCCTGGTTGGAAAAAATGATCTTGGAAGTGTTGGTTGGATGAGGCTTGGGATGGTGGAAGGTGTCCCTGTGGCAGGGAGAGGAATGGGATGAATTTTAAGGTCCCTCCAATCCCAAGCCATTCTGGGATATTCCATGATGCAGCAGGACGGGCAGGGAAGTGCCCCAGGCACGGGAAAACAGAACAAGGAATAAAAGGCTGGGTTTAGCTGTGAAAACTCCTGGAAAAGCTGCACTCCCAGGATGGTGCAGGAGCCACGAGGAGTTGGATTTCAAGGGAAAAGAGCCCAATCCTGGCTCAGGGGGCTCTAATTCCTGTTTATTCCCTGTCTGGCCCAGCCACCCACACTCCCAAATAATAATAATATATAATATTATAGTAATAAAATAAATAAATATATAATATTATTATAATAAAAGCTCCCAAAGCTTTTATTCATGAAGGAGATCCAGGGAAAGAAAATCCGCCGGGAATGTCAGTGTCAGCCTCCTCCAGCACAGCTCCAAGCTCAGCCTTTTTGGGATCATTTCACCCCCAGCACAGCCCTGCTGCTCCTCAGAGTGGATAAAGGATTTTAGGGAAAAAAAATCTTTTAAGGAAGCGGCATCACACGGGGGGGTTTTAGTTGGATCTGCAGGATGAGCTCCTGGAGCAATTTGCCATCGTGTGTGACCCCAGGTGCTGCCCCGGGGCTGGAGCAGTTAATTGGCTCATTAATCCTCATCTCCTGGGCCAAATTCCAGAGCCAGCTGCTCCCCTGGAGCGGGCTCTGAGCAGGAAGGGGGGGATTGACACCCCAGGTTCAAGGTACAAACACCCCAGGTTTGATATCCCAGGTTTGATATCCCAGGTTTGATATCCCAGGTTTGATACCCCAGGTTTGATATCCCAGGTTTGATATCCCAGCTTTGATATCCCAGCTTTGATATCCCAGGTTTGATATCCCAGGTTTGATACCCCAGGTTTGATACCCCAGGTTTGATATCCCAGGTTTGATATCCCAAGTTTGATGCCCCAGGCTCAAGGTTCAAGGTGTCAACACCCCAGGTTCCAACCCCTGTTTGCTCCCAACAAAGTGTGGGGAGAGGCAAACCCCTGGGGAATAAAATAACTAGAATCGTTAGTGGCTTCTTATTGATAATTAGTTATTAATAATTAATAGATTGGAACCCTGAGACACTAAGGCAGGTATTGTTTGGCAAAAAAAGCCCAGTCCCTAAAGTTTGGTGGAATTTTTTCATCTCTTTGCTCTTGGAGAAGAGCATGAGGCCAAGAACCAGCACCGGACAGGGCAGAATTTGAGCCAGAAAATAAATCCTGGGGCTTCTCCCGGTGTCCAGGAAGAATTTCACTTTTCTGGGAATAACCCAGCGCACAACCCTGGCCTTGATGCCACCCTGCCCATGCCTGGCTGTCCCAGCTGAGCTTTCCCTGCGTGCCCCCGGTGCCCAGCAGCGTCCCCCGTCTCTGCTTGCCTTTCAGAGGGATTTCTGTGCCTTTGTGGCCATCCAGCTGCTGCAGCTGTGGCCCGGAGCTGCCATCTGCCCGCCGGGAGCAGCTGCTGGCGCCTGGTACGGCGGCACCCACGGGCTCATTCATCACCAGCAGCGCGGCCAGGGAGGCTTGGCAGGGAAAAAAAGAGGATGGGAGCCACGGGAGGCAAATCTCCAAAATCCCCCGGGCACAGCGGGGCTGTACCCACAGCATCCGAGGAAGAGGAGGAGGA
>VWZS01007495.1:0-10403 GCA_013397075.1 Rhabdornis inornatus
CCTGTCCCTATCTACCACATTTAGTAAATTAACCAGATTTGTAAATCAAACCAAGAAACTGGAAAAAGAAATAGCAAACTCATTAGTTTACTGAAAGAGATATCAATCAAAAGTTAACTGTATGAATAAAATTATAATAATTTCAAGTTATCATTGCAATTTATTTTTCACGATGGATTCTTTATCTGAAAAATATTCCTCATTGTTCCTCACACAAGTTCTAATTCAGTCAGGTTTGCTTTAATGCTAAAGCCATTTATCTCTGCCTTGGGAACTTGACAATTATGTGCAGTTTACCAGTGCTCTTATGCAGGTTTACTTTACAGTATCTTCAGTATGTACAGCAAGTACTGAAGAGGCACTTACACTACTGATTTTGAGATTCCAGTCCTTCTATTGATATCCCAAATACAGCACTGTCTTTCAAAAAACCAAAATCTGCAGGTGTAGGTAATGTTTGCTAAAATTATCAACTATAACTTCAAGTTTCTTACTGTAACAGCGAAAAGAGTGTCAGTGAGGTCACAAAAATTGTTATTTGTATATTTTGTATCAGTCGCTGGTCATTCATGTGCAGTCTACTAGCTCTAGCAATGAAAACTGGGTTAATAAATATTTCTTGTGTCTTAGTAGCCAGGCATATGAACCTATGACATCATTCTGCATCTTTCATTCCTTCTGTACATCTCTCCTGAATATCCTGTTTAGTGTTTCATCATTGTGCATATTATAACGTATCTTAGCTTTTCAGCTTTTTGTTAATTGTACTGATGTATTAAAACTATTTATATGAAACAGGATTTCAAATGCTCTTCAAACTCCAGATTCGCATTGATGCATTCCATCCGTGTTGGGCTGAACAGGAGACACCTGCCTACACAATATACACTTGCACAAAAATGTCTCTCTAAACAGAACACAAAGGGTGCTTAATCTTTTGTTTGGTTTTTTTCCTCACTGCACATGTGATTATATATTGAGACGGGTAATTAAAGAATTTGATTTCAATCATGTTTCATTTCTGCATAATTAACACTGATCAGTGTGCCACTTTTTGAAGTTTACTGAAATATTAATTTCATTTTCAAATGGGATGTAACTGAAATAAATGTTTCTAATTAGAAGTACTGTAATTTTGGAATAATGTGAGTTCCTTCAGAAAAAGCTATTTAATCAAGACTGACATTTACCTTATTCAGGATGATTCTGAAGGATCTTGCAATTTAACTAAGAGGATCATAATTTTTCTGTTTTAACTTATTCAATATTTAAAATTTGCCTTTCAGTTAGAATCACTATTTCTTTTGGACGCTCATTAATTTTAAGTGTTTTATTTTGAAAATTAAAACTATAAATTAAATAAATTACTTCAGCAGTTCTGATGCTTTGAATTATATTTGGATTATAGTTCAGTCCTTATTTTGTAGACCTAGACTACAGAAAATAACTTAAACACATGTCTATGAATATTGAATGGCAATAGTTAGGTAGACCTTAGTACAAGTCTGGCTTACCTGAGAGCAGATTCCACATTTTTAAACCTGAATACAGTGACAAATGTAAACCTTTCTGTAGAAGTAAAAAATATTCTGCTATACTGATTTATACTGTTTGAATATGTGTAATTTGTATAATATTTGCTAAAATCCTCTTTATGGTGAAAAATATTTGTCTAAAAATTATTGTCAAATACTATATTAAATTTAGCAGCCCATATGTGGTCCATATTATTAAAATTTTCTTGAGGGGCTTATGTATATAAAGAAAACTCTTGAAAAGTTTGAATATTAAAAAATATATCTCCTTTTCCTTCAGGAACACTTTTTATTCACTGCAATAAAAAGGGAACTTCACACTGAATCACTTGGTCTAATTGCTTGTTGTTAAGAGAACTTGGGAATTGTTCCATGGTCTGACCCTTCCTTTATACAACAAGCATCCATCTATCAATCAATGCTGTCTTAAGATAATAGATCAATCAATGCTGTCCTGGTAACAGATTTACCAGATCTATTTTTTTTACTCGAGAAAATTTGCATAAGCATTTTTTCTGGGAAACAAAGAGAAAGGATAATCAGTTCTTTGTCCATCTCTAAAATTTCCTTCAATGATAGTTCTAATTTCTGTTTGAAGATCCAGAATAATATAAAAACACCCATACTGTAATTGGAGCATACATTTTTCACAGAGAGACTTTCTCTTCTTTGGGTTAAAGAGACTGTACAGAATTAATATATTCAAAACACAATTCCTTATATAACTGGAAAAAATTAGGAGCAATGTATATACCAAAAGGAAAAAACCCGATTGATTAATTACCTCTTTTTAACTCAAAAACTTTCAGCAGTAGAGATGTGACTAATTATCATTTGAAGTGTCATTTAATGGATAACCACAGTTTATATATGTATAAAACAGGTAAGCTTCAGGTGTAAGATGAAAACCTAGAACAGTGGTTGTCAAAGAAAAGCTCCCCATTTTGATGAAGTCTGCTCATATCAGACAGTTTAGTCTAGTCCAACAGGATTTTCTTTCTGAACATAATTTTCATGAAAAGTACTGTATTTGAGTTTGCAACACTTGTCTGCCGTTTTCAAATAAGAGTTTTAGATTTTTAGAGTTCCCATGCAAATAGTCATACTTACAATTAGATTTCTGAAAGCCATAAGATTATTTCTGGATTTGGGGAAATATAGGCCTTATCAAAAAATATACAAGGAAATGTAAGCAAGCCTCTGATTTTTTTTTTTAACTTTTTTTTATTTTTTTTAAATGCAAATTTGCTTAAAATTGAGCCAGATCTTCCCCCTGTTGGAAATTTAATATGTGGTAGAATCCCAGCCAGCTTTTATTTTCAGAAGCTGATTTTCAAAAGAAAGATATTTCAGGATGATGATATCCATCAAAAATAGGGGGTTCACCATTTTTTTGATGAACACGAGGAATAGCAGTGTCAGCATCTTCTTGTAACTGAAATTTGCTGGGAAGATAAATGGAAATTTTTTTGTGTGTATCTAACTTAGGAGCCCTCCCAAGAGAGTCACTTATCTCAATTTTTTTCCTTTTCCTTTTCCTATTTCTTTTCCTCTTCCTTTTCCCATTTTTTTCTTGTGACTCTATCAGGAGCAATATCCAAGGTATTATGTGAGCCCTGTAGTCTAGCATTATCACAAGGTTTTTATTTTATATTTAGTAGTTAGTTATTTCATACCACAAAACTGTGCAACTTTATTTAGAACATAATTTATTACTTTAGTACATCTGCTTTTGGCCTCATCAGAAAAATGTGCCCGTATATAATTTTGATCTGTTGAAGTAGTCCCATCACACCAGAGTAATATCAGCCATCTTCAATTCAAATCCAGAACTGAAGAAAAGAGATTAATGTATTGGGGAAGGCTGAGGAAACACAAGGGAAAAAGAAAAGCACAGTTCAGATGTTTGCTTCCAATGTCCAGCAAAATTTAGACAAATTTTCATTTTTCAGTAGCTTTCAGTTGAAAGTTCTGTCTTCTTTCATATCTGTTTTGATTCTGATTGACACAAAAGCACTGTGGAAAAAAGGAATATGACCAGGCATCAAAGCCTACTTTTAACTTATTTACTATAGGATTAAGATTGTGCTTGTAACTGAAATTTGTTTACTGATTTTTCAGTAGTTGACTCTGAAGCTTCATGATGATACAGAATTTTGAATTATAAATAATAACAAAAATACTAAGTTATTTTAAAATTAAATACTAAATGTAAAAACAGTACCTGCAATGATACTGTACACTGGTCATTTATATATACCTGTGCAACTTATATAATAATTTATAGTTATATAATAAAAGTGTGTGTTTATACACATTTATAGACCTACTTTAAAACAAGTTTACCCATTAGAAATGTGTCAAAACCTGAAAAGCTGCAAATTCAAAGCTTTTAAACTGTTCCTCAAATACCACCACAGAGAGAAGAAAGTAACATGATGCATACAAGGAAGAGTAAAATTTAGTCTGTTTAGGGAGAACAAAGTTCTGTCATAGTAATCTTGGTTTTTTTCCCTTTTTTTTAGTATCTGCCCTACTCAGGAAAATATAGGCACATACTTACCTACAATTCCTAACATCACAGTTAAGAGATGGATAAGCATTATTTTAAACTAATGATGTCTTCCTGAATCAAAAGAAAAAAAGTTAAAATTCTTCTCACATGAAACAAACCACAATCAGTCATTAGTCTGGAATAATGCTCTTTTGTGTCCATTTCTGTCCATTGATTCCACTAGGAGTACATTTATTTACACTGATAGGAAATATGTCCTTGCTAATTTTCAAGAATTCGGGCTGCAATTTCTATGCTGTGAAAAATGGTATCTTGGAAGAATCTGAGACTACCCAGGACATGGAATTTAAGCAGGTATTTCTTCTAAGAAGAATACGTTTCTTACACCATTATATTCAGTCAAAACAGATTTTCTTTGATCACTGGAAAACATGAAATGAACTTCCCATGAAGTTGCATTAACACCTGCAATTAGGAATTCCACCACAGAAAAAAAACCGCTGTGATCATTCCTTCTGTGAATATCGAAATATCTTAAGAGCAGAGCATTTAGGACTGAAATCCCTCAACAAATTGTAAACTTAAAATGCATAATTATTTTCAAAAAATCACACAGCAAAAAAAAATGAAGACATAAAAATGTATAATTTTAAAGTATATTTGATTTAAAATTTATTATGAAAAGCTTAATAAAAACTATTCTTTGGAAATTGAATTTGTCTTACTCTAAGTATGTAGTACATTTAAATAGATAACAGAAAGCATCATATGTTATCTAAGGGATTCTAATTATCTGCAATTACACACATACAGTTTTTATGAGTTTAGTTCCATTTGTTCCCTAATATCATAGGGATACGTACCAAAACATACCAGACAGCTTTTTATAAGAACTTTTCAATAACATTTACTTTTTCAATTATTTTTTTTACCTAGTGCAGTATTTAGTGACCAACCAACAATCATCAGATTAAACTTGACATTTTTCTGCTTAGTGATGATCCATGCAGACTTATTATCACACCTGTTCTCCCTCTTAGCATTTATAATTAATATAATAATGAGTTGAATTTAAATTCAACTTAAATTCAAATTTCTTATGTAATGTTTTTCTCTCTATGGTTGCTCACAGAATGGCATAACAGGAAAACAAATTGTGATGCTATAGGAAGAGACAGTGATACCACAGCATCATTGACTGCTAAGACCTGCCATCTTTGTTCTCAAGATCTGTTGTACTCTAGGGCTTGTAAATTAAGCAGTAAAACAAATTCCTTTTGGAAACAAGAAAGAAAAATCAATTTGGTTTTAATAAATTTGAAAGGAGACGATAAATGTAATCAATTTGTATTAAAATACTAAAAAGACAAAACTTCACGGAGTTTCTGGAGGATATCTGCTGCTTTCTTGTGTCATAATTTCATTTTATATTTTGATTGCAAGTTTTTCTGTCAATTAGGAACCTTTTGGTTTGGGGAATTCATTTACTGTACAGCTCCATTTCACTTACTATACAGGTCCATTTCTTAATAGACCACTTTCCATATCTTAGAACATCATCTAATATTTTCTGACCCAAAATTTGCATTCCTCAGTGTTGTGTGATAGAACAAATATTTTATGCATCATTCTTAAGAGAAAGACTAAAATCATAGAATCAAGAATTCTTTAGAGTGGGAAAGACCTCTAAGACCCTTAAGTCCAACAGTTAACCCAGCACTGCTAGATCCAACATTAAACCACGCCCCTGAGTGCTACATCCGTATATGTTTTAAAAACCTCCAGGGATGGTGATTTAACCGCCTTCCTGAACAGCTGTTCCAGTGCTTTATAACCCTTTTAGTAAAGAAAATCTGAACTTTCCCTGGTGCATCTTGAAGTAATTTCCTCTTGTCCTATCACTTTTTATTCAGGAAAAGAGAGAGACGAGCCTCCTTTTCTCCAGGCTAAACCACCCCAGTTCCCTCAGGAATTAACAAGTAAAAATGAAGACTTCTGAGTAACTTGTGAGTTAAGCAGGACCTGCCTTTCATAAACCGTGTTCACGATCTCCTACTTTTCCTGTACTTACTGTGTGATGTCATTCAAAATGATCCGCTCCATAATCTATCCCTGCACCCAGGTCAGACTGACAGGCTTGTAGGTCCCAGATCCTCCTTCTTACCACATTTGCTAGCTTCTAGCTCCCTGCTTGGCTAGGACCGCTGGAGAATGGACAGTGGCTTGGCAAGCATTTCTGCCAGCTCCCTTAGGACCATTACATGGATCATCTCAAGCATCAAACAAACTAAAATTATATAATCCAACAAGAATATTTAAAGATATGATAAACACTCTAAGAGTGTATGCCAGGACATTTGCAATAAATAGAACTTTTTTCTTTAATTGAAGTTATTATCCTGTCTCTGGTTTCTCTCACAAGCCATTCTTTCTCTATGATGAGCCCTTACTGTAAATGTATGTCTAATATAAATTATTTTCTTTTTCATTTATTTATTATTTTTCATGAAATTACTTTTGGATTTGTATGACTGTAAATGACACCATATTGATCAAAAGATATTAATCACCAATTTGGAAGATGAAGCGCTGATGAAGCGCTGATGAAGAAAAATGTTGCAATTTGTCCAGGAATGTGCATTAACATGAACATTTTAAGTTATACGCAGAACATCAGTGAAAAAGTTTTTCTCCAAAATTTTTCTGACCACATGAATTCAGTAACAGTTTTTGGCTGCCAACTACATGACAGATGTGCTTGTATTAATAGATAGGGTCAAATGTGAGTACACAACAAAGAGGCAGACACACCTAAGAATATCAGAATATCAGTTACTTGCTTGGATACATGACAAATTGAAAAATATAGTGGTGAGAAGACCATCAGATGGCAAAAAAAGTAGTAAGAAATGGGGAACAGAAGATGAAAAATTTATTACCTATATTTATCTGCTGTCCATCATTGTAAAGGCTAGATCTCAACAGAGTTTAATTTTGTTTATTTTCTTCATATTACCCACAGATGCTCAAAGCCTTCAAAAGCACCAACACTGGTTTCTATCAGCAGAAGTTCGCACGGACATAATCTTTTTTTTCTCATAACCAGACCCTTATCTTATGCAGATGTATTTGACTGCTCCTGTCAGGGAAGAACCAGGCAGATAATGTGCTGTTTTCATTTCAAATTATAAATGGAAACCCGAAGGGATGAAGAGGTGTATTGCGAAGTTGTTTGGCTTTATATGCAAGAAAAGATAGCACAAATTAGAAAGAAATAAAAAAGGGACTTTGATGCATTAAGAAAATCACAAAGTTTCGATGGTAATCAATCCCTTTTTAATAGTCACCTACCATAACAGAAAAAAGGGGCTCTCAAAGTATTAGCAAATAAATCCAGGGCAAATGAAAATATATTGCTTACATGATACATAGTAATTGCATGGAATTACTGGGTAAAAAAATCGAAATTAAAAATTATCTGTGGCTAAAGTAACTGTAGCTGGGTTTCCTGCCATGAAATCAAGTGAAGCCACCTAGGAAAGAGTAAAGGACTTCTTGACAGCAATGTGAACACCAGTTAAGACATGGTTAGGAAATAATTTCATCCATTTTCAGAATGGCTCAGTTTTCTAGTGCACTATGGGAAATTTGCTTTGGGACTCTTTTCCATAAAAGGATAAGGTTCAAGGATAAGGTTCAATAGCTTCAGATTTCTTCTGGAACCTTTATTGTAAGCCAATATGCTTTTTGTACCTCTTCTTTTTCATTCAGATTAATTTTAATAAGTACCCAATATATATTTTGAGATACATAGCTTTTATTGAAACTTCTAATCTGAGCTTTATTTTTTCTTCTTCCTTGTAATTTCTTACTTTCATGGAAAAAAACAGAAAACAAACTAAACAAAACAAACAAACAACAAAACCACAAAAAAAAAAGGTAAACAAACATACTAAAGCTAAAATTTCAACCAGCCAACCAGAAAAAGTTCTAAGCGCAGAAACACAAACTTGAAATTTGCGCAGAATTTGATATTTTGACAGTTTGCTTAGATGATCATTGTAAGTCACTTCCAGCTGGCACTGTTCTGGTGTTGCCTCACCTAGTCTTGTCTACTCTGGTCTAGTCTGATTCATGTTACAAAACACTGAGCCTGCTGGCAGCAGATGTGATACACCTGCCTCAAAGGATCTTCGTGCAGGGGTTTGTCAGGGCTTGTTGAAAGAGCATTAAACTAGATTTGAAGAGGGAAGGTCTAGAATCAGGCTCACTAGAGGTAAATCTGGAGGTAGGGCATCAAAACCTAATGCCTGCTGTCAACGTCCCTTGGTCTGTTCTGTCATGTGCTGGGCACACAGGAGCACATTTGAAACATCCCTTTACTAATGTCCATAGCATCATAGTAACCTCAGTGGAACCATGGAATGGAGATACACACGGCAGCAGAGATGTAATGGCTGCTGATGTGTTAGAAACCACAGAAAAAAAAATGAGAATTTTCACATAGGAATTAGGGCTTCTCCACCCAAATAGATGCTGGGATCAATAGCTCACTAAAGTGAATCTAAAGTAACTCATGGCAGCATGGACAACAAACATGAGAAGTTGAAATCCACTGTGCAGCAGGAAAAAGGTGATATAATTGCAATCACAGAAACATGGTGGGTGATTCAGGAATCCACCATGAATGCTGCAACAGATGGCTGCAAACTCCTCAGAAGGCATAGGGGAGTTGTTTTTTTATTCTAGGAGGTGTACTTACTGGCTTGAGCTTAGCAATGGTGAAAACAGGGTAAAGTGTTTAGAAGAGCTGGGAACAGCCAGCAAGGCAGATATCCTGTTTGGAGTCTGTTATCAAGCATCCAACCAGCATGAAGAGACAGATGGAATATTCTGCAAGTAGCTGGTAGAAATCTAGTTCTTGCCCTTGTGCGGGTCTCCAACTTATCAGATATCTGCTGGAAATGCAACACATGTAGGAGGAAACTATCTAGAAGCCTGGAGGGAGCATTCCTGTGTGGGAGATACTTCCTGACATAGTTGGTGAAAGGAAGTCTATAGATAAAGAGCCCCACTGGACCTGTTTGCAAATAGCGGAGGATTTATAGGTGGCATGATGACTGGAGGTTGTCTTGGACATAGAATTTAAATGATAGAACTTTCAATGGCCAGAGGAGTAACAACCAGGATCAGCAGAACTGCTACCTTGGACTTCTGGTGGGCAAACTTTAGACTATTTAGTGGCCTAGTTGTTAGAGTCTTTTGGGATGCAATCCTGAATGGAAAAGCAGTCTAAGTTTGGACATTCTTCAGGAAGGAAATCTTCCAGACTTATCCTTCTACTCAGCCTCCAAAAATTGTCCTTGGTATCTGCCTCTGGGAAGGACAAACTACAAGATGAGTTGTTTTCATTTTGGCTCCTGCTTGTAACTTCCAATCTCTCCACTCATAGGTCACAACAAAAAGCTCAATCAGCTTCTTTAATTCTTTACCCTGCTTTGTAAATGTCTTTAAGTCTTAAGGACTCAGGCTAAGGTCTGAAAGAATAATCGTGACATCATGGATTTGGTGTGGCGGGTGAAATCTCTGTAGCTTCTGATATTTTCCTTTAAAAGCTTTGTCTTCCTCAGTCTTTGATTTTCCATAAATGGAACACCAAACCATCCTCTTTCAATTAATATTTTGAAGTCAAGAGTAAAATTATAATGACAGCAAAACAAAGAACCTTTTACATTTGAAAATTGATAATGAGAATTACTCTCTTACAGAGGGAAAATTTGGGAAGTCTATATTCAACCATACTGCCATAAGCAAGCCAAAGCTTGATATTATACTGAGGTCAGGTAGAGGAAACTTTTCAAACTGTTGTAAGAAACAGAGGCTCTGTCAAGATATACTAAAGTCCTAAAATGTGTATTGAAGGACAATGCTGGTAAAGCAAATCAATTTTGGCATTGTGGGACATTTGAAATCTTCAACATTTGACTGAGTACAAAGGAAACTTCTTCCCTGTCTTTGCTCAGTGGAGCTTATTAACTTCTAGCAGATTTGCCCAACTAAGAAATACATAAAAATTTTCAGAAAGCTGTTATCTCAAATTTTACTTCTTTTTTGCTTTTCCCTGGTTTGTTTTGTTGGGGGGTGGGGGATTTGACTTATGGCCATAGGAATAATAAATTAGTAAAGAATTTTAGTGAATATTCATGGCTATTTTATCACTGATTAGGTAGTTTGTGTAGGCTGTGGAATTGAAAGCCAAGACTTTGCTATTATTATTTTTCATATCATTGACACAAATAGAAGTAGTGCAGAGTGGTGTTTAAGATACACTGTGTATCTGTATCTATGATTGT
>VWZS01007495.1:10433-28544 GCA_013397075.1 Rhabdornis inornatus
GTTTATTAAATTTAAAAAATATATAAAGAATGATTTTATTTTTTAGTCCAGACTATAGTAAATTAATGAAACAGCTGTCATGTTGCTTCATGACTTATCTTGCCATTGCTGAAGATCTCAGAAACACTAGCATTTTGACTACTACATTCAAGTTCCTTAAACATATGGAAAACAAACTTTCAAAACTTCACTTACAAAAAAACACTCAGAAAAGCAATTGATTTGTTGTGCATAAAGCACTTGGGTATTTTGCAATTAGCATTTTGAAATTACTTTCCAACAAACTGCTAAGAAAAAGTCTTAACCAGTATAAAAACAATTCTTTGTGTTTGGTATGTAAAATCAAAGTGACATGGTTTGGCTGAGTAGTTGCAAGAATGATTCAGTTTTCTATCACCAAATACAAAATATTCATTATTTATTCAGTTTGTGGCATTCAACATTGTCCTTCTCATCCATTAGGCATTTGAGATTAAACTTCATAAAAATTGCACTGTAGTTAGGCAACTTTCAATGCAATGAGAGCATTGTTGCCATGAAACTGAGAATATCTGCAATAGTTCGTAACATGATAGTAAACTAGACTTATGGTCGGTCTAAAATTCTAGTAACTCTGTGGTCACAAGGGACCTTCTTTACAGCTTGGTAACCTAAACATTTGATTTTCTTCCGAAAACTGTGACTTGTGCTAGAAAATATGTAGGTATCAGTCCTAGAAATTCAAAACAAACTTCTTGACTTCTACTTTCCAGGGAGATAACACTAGAGAGCAGAGCAGGGTCTATGCCAGTGGCAAGTGTTTTCAGCAGAGAATGAGATTTTTAGAGTGTTTGGGAAAAAAAAAAAGAGCAGCAACACAGCAAAACAGAAAAACCACTAAACCCAAACAATAACAAAACATACACACACAAGCAGAAAATACAAGAACAGAAATGTAACAAGTTAAATTTGACCACTGATAAGGAGTCAGCAAGATTTTTCAGTATTCACTATATCTGCTATAAATTAAAACAGAAGACATTTCTAATAATTTCTTTTCATAAACAGTTCCATCATTTTTTCTTTTATACTGAACTTCTGTTTCCTTTTGTTCTGGTCCAGAATCTAAAAGCTTCATGTGATTGGTAGGTTTCTTAATACCAAAACAAATTGTTGATGCTTTGTGAAGAAATAGAAAACTATTTTCCTGGCTTTAAATAGCAAAAACATTTGAATGATTCTGAAATTTTTTTTTTTTTAATTTTTTTTTTTTTTGTTTCCCAGATTATCTACTGATATGAACACTAGCAGCAGTAATTCTGGGAACTTGGAATTTATATAACTAAAAATTAACTACTGAATAAATAATTTTTTTCAAATTCCATTAATAAGTTCATCTTTATATTAGCATTCCCAGTTATTATTTCAAGTCACACTGTCTTGAATTGAACTGTGGAGTGAATCTAACTAGCATGTTTATTTTATCATTAATCTTGTTGGTCATTATATCATTTACTGTTCATTATAGCAAGAGATAAATTGCAGAAATGCTTAATATTGTTAGTTCAGCTTGGCTGCATCTTTTAGTGATGCTAATTCTACCAAGCAGTTGAGAAAAATCAATGTCTGATGCATTATTTGTATTAAATTATGCTTGTTATATGATTGAATCAACACTACACAGAGTTTTCTCAAGTTAATTGATCAACTTCTACAAAATAGATGAATATGATACATCAAACTTAAGCTGAACTGTAGACCAGAACAGAACAAATGAGCACTGAATAAAAGCCGCACAGGTCCAAGGAATCATTGTCTTTTTCTTAGATGGGATTAGGATGTTACATTTCTGTCTTTTGAAGAAAATATCAAAATGCAAGTTTAAAATGGGATTCATCAGCCAGATAGATTCTGAATTGCCATACTGAAATGGAATGATTTTTTCTGTTTGATTTTCAAAATTTTGCAATTCAACAGAGAAATTCAGTCTGCATATAATTCAGCCAAGGACTCAATTAATTTTATGCAAGAGAGTAAGCATGATTTCACTGCATTTTTATCCAAATATGTTTAAGAGAAATTTAAATATACCTCTCTTTCTATCTGCTTGTGACTTGCTACTTGTGAATTCCTGATTGATGTTCTGTGTCTGCTGCTTATCTAAGTCCTTCCTGTTTTGCCTATCAAAATGAGTCAGGTTAGTTCGAGCATCATTTTGTGAGAACTTTAAGCAGAACAAAGAAGGAATAGCAGTTCTTGATTGTGTCTTGTGCTA
The DNA here is from genome assembly GCA_013397075.1 of Rhabdornis inornatus. Taxonomy (NCBI): domain Eukaryota; kingdom Metazoa; phylum Chordata; class Aves; order Passeriformes; family Rhabdornithidae; genus Rhabdornis; species Rhabdornis inornatus. Next base: position 12,688 of record VWZS01007495.1, read on the forward strand.
GAAAATATGTTGGTATCAGTCCTAGAAATTCAAAACAAATTTGTTTGACTTCTATTTTCCAGGTAGATAACACAGGAAGAAGAAGAATTTGAGAGTCAATAAAGATGTTTTTCTAAGGGAGGCTAATGGGAGGGGAAAGACTTAACTGTTCAGCCAGCTGTTAACCTCCCCTTTGACTAAGACTGATGATGGCTCATGTTTTGTTGTCCAGGCTGCAGACAGGTACAGGGCAGGAGACATTCTTTCAGCTGATAAATAATGTTTCCTAGCAATCATAAATAATTTCTCTCAGGCTTCTTTCTGATTGCTGGTGTCTCTGTCTCAGTTTATAGCAGGGCTGTGAAGACTTTTCGTGCCATGAAGAAGGATTCATCTCACCAACCTTTTGACATTTACAATGAGTTTACATTGAGTCCCTGACTTATTTACCCTGGGCTCACTTTGTAATCCATAGGGATAAATCATGAACTTCTGGGCACATCTCTTTTGACCTATATTAGAAAACTACATTAGAATGAGGGAAATTGCATATTGAAGATGCCTGATTCTGTTCTTGGACTATTTGGGGAGAAATAGCTGAAAAGCTCTGAGGTTATTTTACAGAGGTAGATATAATAACATGTATTTATTCAGATTTCTTTCAATCTGTGTGACTATCATCTGATCTCAGACCTTGTGGGTTTAAAATGCTGAACCTCAGCTATAAGTATGAAGATTCCTCTTATGGGACCCACTGGCAGCAGGTTTTTTTATTGCAGCCTGTTTTATACACATTCTACATGTGCCAAAACCCAGCATGTTCAGAAGTCACCAAACCGGAAAAAATTGATTCGTTTGTTTGTTTGTTTTGTATCTTAATCTGGAACAAAACATAATGAAGAGAAGTCTAAAACACGATGTACTTTCAACTCCCTGAGTCTTTCATGTTATTTTAAAGTGTAGGTAAATAAGGGACTGAATTCTTTATTTGTGGTTTATAACCAATTAACAGACCCATTCACTTACAAACATTACATACAGTGTGATTGTCTGAACTTTGCATTTTTTTTTTAGTTAATCATTTGACTAATTTTTTAGATTTTATTTTTCATTGTCCAGTTATTTTGGGTAAATAATTTGAAATGTGCAAGTAAATGTGTAATAGTCAGCACACTGTGCTGACTGTCATACCTTATTATTGCCTTTAGTAATGAGATTATAGGGGGACCTTTAAAATAGTATCAAATTATTAGAAGTCAATTTTTTCAAATTTGGCCCACTAGAAGATATTAAATGTAAGCTATGAATTAAGCTTTATAATACTCAGTGGGTCCTACTTTATGAATACTGTTTGAAACCATTTGTGCAAATTTTTCACGCTATCAAACTTTTAAAAAAAGATGTTATCCTTTGCCCTTATTCTGTTACTCCCACACTTAGTGATTTAAAATACCCACTAACAATTTTGATTTAAAAAATCACAGCAATGTAATAGGTAATGGATCCTCCCACCTTCCACAGGTCACAGGCCTCACAAGCTTAGTTACATCAAGGAGAGTAACATAAATGACACTATTTATTGATGTGATGACCCATATTCTTGATTTCCAATTATTTTTTAAATTATATTCTGGTAGGGTATCAATCAAGATCAGAAGCTGGAGAATCTAAATGAATGCCTTTCTTCTTTTTTGGGGCACGGGTGGTGAGTATCCCTGCTGAATTTAATCTGTTACATGAAATGTAAGCAAGCAACAGAGATGTGGAGGAACAGATAGTTAATGTCTAGATAATAGACTCCAAGATTTGAAGACCTTGAGTTCATGTATTTATTAGCTTCAAATGAGAATGAGTTCAGTGGTACTGGAATAGTCTCCAGTGAGTGTTGGTCTGAATTGCAAAGGCACAATCTGTCTGTAACTTGCAGACATTTGCTCTGGGAATGCCTAGCAGCAATGCCACAAATTTAAAATAAGACCTCAGTTATATTTACAGTTTGCTGGTGATCTAATAGGCATCCTGGCTCTTACCAAGTCTTGTTTATAATGCATAAATAAATAAATAAATACATAAAATAATTAAGATCAATCCTAGCTTCTGAATCGTGAGAGGTATTACATATATGGTTTAAAAGTTTTCAGTTAACTTATTTTTATATTCCAAAAGAAATATAATTTGACAAATATGTAAAAGTTAGTTAATTCCTGACAGGTTATCTCCCTCGAAATTTTTGTCTTTTCCTAACTTCTTGTATATCAGACTGATACACTCAAGCGATGCATTCCAGTAAAATGCATTCAGGAGTAAAATATTTATGGAAATCATAGTACTTACCATCTATGGTATTTTTAAAGTATGGAATTCTATGTTCTTTTTTAATTCCATGTACTACTTTTTATGCTTCCTGTGGTTTCTATTATGTTGCAAAATCTTGTCCTGGCAGTCTGGTTTTGTTTTGGGGATCAGATGTTTAATGTATATTGAAGAGCTGTTTCACAGTTTGTGTTCTGTGATTCATGATAATCCTTGCCCTGAAACTGATACGATTTCTATAAGGTTAATGTAGCAGTAGATTGATGAATAATGAAGTAGGATTTAATCTGTCTAAAAGTTAATTAGATGAAAGATAAGCAGGTTTAACAGCACTTCTTGAGCTAGCTTTTGTGTTAATCCATGCATTGTTCAAAGTATACCAGTGATGTGCAGTAAAAGCAAAACTATTATTCTTCAATCCAACTTTAAAAATAAAAAGCAAAGCAACCTGTTCTCAGATATTGGATGAGTCATTTTTCATACATACATTAGACTTGTTTAGTGTGTTTCAAATATATATTATTTATAACTATATGAGAAATATTACATACACATTTTTGATTTGTATATTTTTAAGAAAAGCAAGATATAGAATAAACATTATTCAAATTGTAATGTGTTAATTAGGAGGATATTAATTCTGTTTTTAAAGATGTAATGTTTTATGTAATATTTAATGTTTTGGTGAAGATATGACAGTATTTCCAAAATACTTACATTAAATCTTTTTCGAATCACATGGTTTAATAATACTTCTTGTAGATAAGTTGAGAAAGTTTTACCTATAATGAATATTTTTCTGTATTGTTGATTGACCTCTGATACATCAACATATGCTCAGTTTGTTCTTAATTTTCATTCCTCAGACACAGGACTAGTGATTAATATCTCTTGTGTTACCTCAGCAGTTAATGAAAAACATCGTGTGTTCCTTTCACTACACAGAATGCAAAGTCATGAAAAAAAAACCACAGGTGAAATCCTTATGAACACTTCTAATTGCTTAGGCACAGTGTTTGAAAAGCTCAAGTAATTTGCCATTAAAATAATGAATAGCATAAACTGTAATTTTTCATAGTAATTAATTTGTGTCAGCACCATTATTTTTCATTAATTATAAATGAAAAAGAATGAAAGATCACCTGCAGGAACAGATGTGTGAAATTGTCTCTGAGGTTCTGTTGTAGACTTTTTTTATTCTTCCCTCCAACAAATTATACTGAGAATTGGGTCCAGACATACAGGAATGCAGATGGTAGAGACTGTCCAGAAGAAACTGGCCAAAAGGGCTTTTAATAAGGTTTTCGTCTGTGAAGACTGATATTTTAATGAAAAATGCAACTATTAATGACAAAAAAAAACACTAAAAAAACCCAAACCAAACCAAAACACTGCAAAATATTTGAAAAATTTTGTCTCCTACAGCTATAAGAAGTCAGGAAAAGCAATCTGACAGTACAGTAAAACTAACTGGGCTGTTTTTTTTTTTTTTAATTGGAAAAGCCTACTTGCACAATTTGGACCTTTATGTCTCAGTTTATTTAAAGACTTTGATAGGAAATATTTATTACCTTTTCAAAGGTTGTGGAGGTTTTCTTGTTTCTTTCTGTTTGGTTGGTTTTCAAGGAGGTTGATGGGGATGATAAAGGAAAAAATAATTTTGCCTATCTTTAGATGTTTCCGGTGTTGTTGATGTATTTTCTACACATCTCTTACATTCACAGAATACACAACTGAAAAAGTCCACTTTGATTCCTACAAGGTTCTGCTGAATTGTTAATGATGTTTTTTTAAAAGAACATACAAACTTCGGTCCTGTGTACACCTTCACCTAAACTCCCTCATCTATTATATTACCGAAATGCAAACATCTACTAAGATATAGTATTGATAAAACGTGGCCTTTACTATTTAGGATAGAATGATAAAAATATTTATGTTGTAAGTATCCTCTGTAGGTCATCTATGTAGGTTCAATTCTCTGCAAAAACTGGAGTTACGTCCAAAGTTGGAGCATTATGCTCTGGACTTCATCCAGCTGAAGTGCGGATTTCTGCAAGAATAAACAAGTATAAAATGAACATAAATAGCAGATTTTGTATTGTAGAGGACATTCACTGTACACTATGTGTTGTCACTGATTTAGATACTTTTCTTACTTTAAATTTCATATATTTATTTCATAAATCCTATACATGGGAAGTATAATTATTCTTTTACATATGTTATCTTTATATTTAGCTCCTGTTCTTTTGTTTTTCCTCCAAGGGTTTGGAATAAAAAGGTCAATCATGTTATTAACTGGAATGCATTAACAATTCCAGAATATATGTTTGAAAATGGACTCAAGTCATGTCAGGGGATTTTCAGTAAAAAGTTGCACGCAATGTTCAACATAAATTTTCACAATTTTTGTTTGTATATTTGTTTCTTAATAGTAGTCCTGAGAAAACAAACATATTTCAGGGTACAAAATAATAGATGTATATTTCGTATTGTTCAGTACCAGAATGATGATGTGACTCTTACCTAAATTAAGCAGTTTTGCTGCATACATCTCCAGTAGTCTGGTAGATAATACATTTTTTCCTTGAAAACAAGCAATATTATTGTAAAATCACGTACGCATTAAATAAATCTGCTACAAGGAAACCAGGATGGCGTAGGGCATCTATTTCTATAATTGCTCAAGCCCCAGATGCAGATGACAGCAGACAGAATACTTACATTTAAAAGCTGTGAGAGAGGTAAATGAATCAGCACTAAAATCACAAAAAAATACACTGAATGACATTATTATATGTTAACTAAGGATAAGTGTCAGAAAATGACAAAAATTAAAATCTCCATACAGATACTACCTTGAAGTTGTATATCTATTTTGAACAGTATTATTCATAATTCAAATATTTAATTTAATCTACTGTTTCAAGTTTGGTAGTTTACATCCATGTACTCAGCTCTTAGTTGCTTGTGTCTGTTTAGAACCAGGATTCTCAACAGCTGCCATAACATTTGTGCCATAACATTTCAAATGCAATCAAAGTGTAACAATAATATTTTTATTGTCAACAGAGAATTCTTCCACTTCTTATGGAAAATGTAATTGAATGCCACATATATCAAATTCTGTTGTGAAACACAAAATGGTTATAATACTGCATCTTGAGTTTTGATAATAGGTCTTGTAAGAGTAAGACTGATGCTACTGAGATAGTGTTAAAGTTTACATTGAAGTCAGTGTTTATAGTGCCGCAGAATGTTCAAAATTAAATACAAAAGTTACAATTATTTGTTGTGGCTTGTTGTTTTTTATTGTTAAGGTTTTGATATTCTTGTGTTATAATGATTCCTTCCTATGTTGTTCCCCCCTGGTTTCATTTATGATGGTTTGCTCCCCTCCCACCTCGACCCTTGTCAGTCTATTCTGTTCTCGACCCACATTCCAGAGTCTTCCCTGTCCCTTTCCCCAATCTCCTCCCAGAGCGATGTCAATCCTTCCGGGCCCCTCCCTTTCTTCCAGAATGTTCCCTGCCTGTCATCCCTTTCCAAGTGCTTCATTCACTGTACCCTGGTTACTCCACCCATGCTCTCCTCGATTGGTTGATTTTATACCCCCCTCGGCTGCATTCACTGGTTCGCCAATTGTACCCTCCCATGGGGCGGGACCCCTATTTGAGTGTGCGCAAGCCTTCTCCTCCTGCCTTTGGTGGTTCCTCCTCCGCGACGTTGGGCTGTACCTTGTCCCTCTGCAATAAACCTTTTCCCGGATCCACTAAAGGATTCCCTCACATTCTTTGCTCTCCTCCAGACCGACTGCCATCACTGTAGTTGGCGGTACATACCCTTATACAGGATTCTTGGAGGAGATTCCAGGGAAGGACCACTCGTGGCACAGGCTCACCCGGAGCCAGCCAGAGTGTCCTGCTGGAGTGGACAAGAGGGTGGGTCGTGTCAATTATTGATTTGTTAAAAATAGTTTTACTTCTTTTGGGCAAATGTCAGTTGTTAATATTGATCATTATAAAGCCCAAAAGAGTCATTATATTGTATTATTTGTAGCACAAACAAGCCCCTCAAAATGAATTTGCCAGCAAGCCTGCACTACTACTTGAGCTGCAACATTCTAGTTTTACAGTTTTTTAAAACAGGTATATAATAAAAATGACACCTTCCCACAAACTGCATATTCTTATAGTGGGGGAAGACTTACCACTTTCCATGCACCTGATAGATTCACCTACCAGAAGAACCAATGCTAAGAACAAGTCCAAACCAAATACTAAATGTAAACACTTTTTCTAATTATCCAAATTCTAGGGCTAAGGAATTAGTGTAATTTCTTTGCCTGAGTAAAAAGTCTTGGCATAGAGAACAGAAATACACAATGATAAAGGGGGATGTATGAAATGTTGAAAAATATTAAAAAAGTACAAGATTGTGCTGTACACCTTTCCAGCTGATTTCCAGGAATAAACTTTTAGGTAAACTATGATAAAAGAAATGGGAGTAAGTTTACTCTGCTATCAGAAAACCTACCATCAAAAGAGTCAGTAAACAAATATCAATATTTAGGAAAACTCCAGAATTATCAGATCATTCTGAAGGCAAGAAGATTTTGAAAAAGGACTGATATGATATAATTAAATAAAAATAACTATTTCGATCTAAAGAATATTCTGAAACAACCACAATATTTAAAAAAGTATTTTCAAAGACCATAAACTGTTCCACAATGTATTTTACACTGGGAAATTAATATTTAATCCTTGAAAAAATTTCAGTGAGAATAAAATTTGGACTACAGCTCCAAGGGGGAGAATTAAGTGTCTGACTAATATCTGACACTAATGTGAAACTGCAAAAGGGACAAAAAGTTTCCACAAATATTAAAAAAAATTTTAAAAAATGCAAAAAAAATAATTGAAAAATTACCTGAAAATAAAGAAGTGTCTATCTATATACTGCAGATATCATGAAAACACTAATAATATGACCACCATAAAGCATGCAAAGGTTAATAAGACATTTGTGGACTTGAAGGTACTACCCAAAAAAACCCCAGTCTGTGAAGCTATAACCAGATTGTATGAAGACAATTGTTTATAGGTAACCACAGGCTACTCAGTAGATTTTTGGAAGTTTAGCATTCTTAAAAATGCATTATTAACATTTCAGTATCACTAAGAATATGAAAAATGAAGAGATATGCATCAAGTCCAGTAAGGAGAAGCAGTAAATGCAGTGAAATCCCAGTGATCTGCCTATATATGATCTTGTAGTTACTTGCAAAAAAAATATCTAGAATGTTTTAAATTTCTTTTATTACAATTTCTATTTTGTTTGAATTAGCCTTCCGAACTGTTCTTATAACACAAACAGTACAAGTTCAAAAAAATACTACTCCAGACTTAGCGATAGAAACATTCAACGAAACAAGAAAGTGAGTCTCATTGAAGGAAAAATATGGAAAAAATAAGGAAGGAGGTCAAACCAGTAATTTACAGTGCTTCTATGTATCTTTTAGGACCACTGCTCTGCCCTGATTTTCTTATACCATTACTTGATACTCCTTTGCTTATCCACTTATTAAACTTATATGCTTAATTATTAAGCAACTAATCAAAATCTTCTATTTTCTTTTATACATCCCTCTACATCCCCAAATACCTATGGGTACAAATACTCATAGGTATTTGCAGTATCTAGGAACTTTTTTCTCAGCTTTTTCTTAATCACTAATGTGGAAATAAGCAGAATGGAAGCATTTTGCTTTCAGAGAGTCTGTGGTTATTTGTTACTCAGCCTAAAATCTTACCAAAGGATACTGTAAAAGTAATGAACTAGAACATGATGCACAAGCTCTGTGGAACAGGAAATGAAGGAAACATCAGCAAAGAAAAGAGCTCTCATCTGATGGGTCACTAAAAACCCCCCAAACCTGGTCATAAAAAATGATCTTCCAGCAGATCCTTGCATAAGGCAAGGAAAAGGAAATGAAACTATTTTGAGTCCCAAGGGGGCTTGTGGGCTGTGCAAGACTTCTTCCAGTGTGTTATAAGGAAACTGTGAAACTGATCAATATCTATTATAGGATATTCATGGGAAGGGCCACAACTGAGAAAAAGGAGGAATCAAGGTTGATCAGGGAGGAAAATGGGATGGGGTGGGTTTAAAAGAGGTCTGTCTTGTGGGTAAGCATGCTGCTGGGCAATCGACTTGTTTGTCCAATCTGTTTGCTATGTCACTGCAGTCCATCCTGTCTTCAATTCAACCCCACCACTAACTGCTTTCTATGTGAGTCTGCTCAGCTGTAAGTGTGGATTGTTATTGCTTTTTATCTTCTTTTTTCTCTTCAGCCAACATTGGGATTAAATGCACAAGAGACAGAATATTGTGTTTGGACTCAGATGTTTATTAATTCTTATCTAAAGTATAGTGAGGGCTACAGCCTTTCTAGCTAACAAGCTAAAAAGGAAAAAATGGCAATGTATCTAATTACAAGGTCTTTTAAGGCTTAATTGTCCAATTAAAAACTAACACCTAAATTATTTTTACTTTTGACCCAATGACCAAAACACCCATGACCCGCAGTGAGACATTTTATATCCAATTAAAAAGTGCTACCTAGACCCAAGAAGAAAAAGGTGAAGAAGAAAGAAAACCTCCCTAAAAGCTCCATCTTGCCTTATATCTATTACTATATTCTAAAACCCCAAATTCCAAATTCTTCACCGTGTGATATTACACACTTCAAACTACACACCAGTGATTCTAGTTCTATCATTCAATTTCAGAAGCCTTGTCCAAGGCCTCAGGTCAAAAGCAGTGTTCTTTTGGGGGTCAGTGCCTGACAGCACAGAAAGTTCAGAACTCCCACTTTCCTGGGTTCCAACAGTTTGTTGGAGTGAACTTCATTTGGATCAGTCAGCAAGGAGAGAAGCTACACCTTTCAGCTGTCAGGTAATTCTACATGGTTAATAGACAGAATGAGTTATTGTGCACATCTATGTGTGTATGAATAAAGAGAGCAAAGGTGTGCATGTTTTTCAGTAGGAAAAGGCAGTCCTCACCAGAAAGAGGAGCAGGAACCTGTCCAAACTCCTTGTGTTCAGGTTTCCAAAAGTGCTGGTCAAATGCTGCCCTCCACATGTTTATGTCAGTAACGACACCTTTGGGACAGCTGCTCAGCCTCATACACCACAGCAGCAGAGAGCACATTGAGGAGAGCTCATCCTCCATTTTAGCATCCTTTGGAGCAGATGTCCTTAAATCTTGATTTTTCTGCTTCTCTAAGAAGATTTCTTCTGCTTCACATCTCTGTGCAGATGTCACATTAAGTACCTTACTTCGTAACTTTACATACAACCATAGAGAAATACCTTATTTTTTTATATATTTACCATTTATGTTTTAGTACAAAATATCTCCCTTACCTCTCTGTAGAACTTTATTGCTTTTTATGTAGTAATTGTAAGAAACAGTGGTAAAAAATTTAAAGAAGTACTCTGAGATTATTTCAAGATTCCACTTCCAAAAATTTCGTAAGTGGAATTCCCCTTAATGATAATTGGTTTTGAGATCAAATAAACTAATTTAAATTCCTTCTAGCACTTCTTCTCTAAATCCTTAAATGCCATATGGAAATTACTTAAAGTCTTGTTGATTTTAAATTATTCCACTTTAATTACTCCTGTTTGATAATTTCTCTAGTTCTGATGTTGTAACAAAACTCTATCACAAAAATATGTGAATACATATCCTTTTTCTTTAAAAAAAAAGAACAAAAACAGATTTTAATCAGAATCTTATATTCTATTGCATCCTGATTAAAGATTCCTGATTGTTCTACTATAGTTATGTCATGTTACTTTCTTCTCAATGTGATATGCTTCCTTTTGATTCTAATTTGTCAAATTTTTGTCTTTAATAGTTCTAAATTTTCAGTTTAGCTTCCCTAGTTTTCAAATTAAATATTTGTTTACTGCTATCATCATGCATAGCAGTCCATTTTTGCTAACTGTATTTTCTCACGTGAATTGAGTGTTCTCAAGCAGAAATAAAACAAGAATTTTTTACATTATTTTTAACTATATTTTAATTTGCTAAAATCTATTTTAAAAATGTTTAAATTAAAATATAATTCACAGTCTTCAGCCAAGTTCCACCATCTTTCTCCAAAGCCACCACTTTGGACTGAATCAGTTTTGTCTGTGTGAGCAACATCATTACTTGCCATCTGTGAAAAAGAAACAGTCAAAACTAGGAAGCAAGACTTTTTTTCAAATTATTCTAAAGATAAATAGTAGAATAAAATTTAGTTAGAAATGTGGAATAAAAAATCTTTTAGAAGCATTCAGTGCTTACCTGCATGTTCTGGATGCTTTTCTCAATAATTATTGGTTTTATCATTGAAGTTGCCATTTCATCCACTGGTGAGCTGGTCTCTCTACGAGTAAAGATATCAAAATCCCATCTGAAATCCTGACCACTCTGCTGGATCATTTGCAATTTATTTAGGGACTACTGTGTAATTAGTTTATCTTAATTTGACCTATTGATTTCCAAATGTAACATTTAAAATTGCAAGACCAACTTTCAGTCCATTGATTTCCCTAGCAAGATTTTTTGCTTGTAGAGTACTAATATTTTTAAATTATCAGAGTAAAGAGGACTGTGTTTTAGTCTTCTTTAAATAGAAATAAGGATATCTACATATATCCCGTAAAAATAAGACAAAGAATGTAAAAGTGCCTGTTTAAAAGGAAGAAAACTGATTAAGAAGAGTCATTTCAGTATGGGTGTGTGCATATATGTGTGTGTTTGTCTGTGTCTGTATGTTATGTTCATTAAATTAGCTTATTACTTCCTAGGAAGGTTATTTTTCCTAGAGAATAGATCACCATGACGGCCACATATGGAAATGATAACAACAAAATCACTTTTAGCAAACCCTGGAGTACCCTGGGAAGCTCAACTTTGTGGTGAGAAATTTTCTGCTTTTATACAGACCTATAAGAACCTTTAAGATATTACTCTTTACCACCTCAATAGTCTTCACAAGTTCTGTACTGTCGAAGCAGGACACATTTTAATGAAGTGGTCTTCAAAGCAGATAATGGGCTTCATAGAGAATGCTAATCAATGTGTGCATTTTGACTGCAACCATTGCCGAAGGAGTCTTTGTGAGAGCAGCCTTGTCTCTATTAGGAAAAGAGTTTTTTTTTTAAATTGAAATGTCAAATCTGAGTAGGCAGTGTATGTTCATTATCTAGTATTTCAATTTTCCCCTCTAGGGTAGGGAACCAATTTATTTTTACCAAAGTTCAACTCAGAAGTTTTATACCTACCTGACTAAGTAATTGATAGAAGCAATTAGAGGAAAACTTGCACAGGCCACAACAATCTAAAAATCAGAGAGCAGAAAAAATAACTGGACACGAGGAGGAAAGAAAAGAGAAGGCAAAAATGAGTAGAGCAATGAGCTCATGAAGAACTCAAGGAAGGGGATTCATTCCTATAGAGGGAAACATTTTTATGCAGACAAAAGGATAGCCTCTATTGTCAATTGCCTATAGTTAAACTGGCAGAAACATATGGACCACATCTCAGAACGTCCTTCCGGAGCATCTGCTGCAGATGGCCCACTCAGTAGCCTCTCAATGGGTTTTTGTAGATGAGCCAAGACCAGAGTAAAAATCTCCAATATGAAGTTAGTTCCCCACTTCCAGTGAAGCCATGCATATATATGCAAGACTTCATTTATACAGCAGTACAGGGCATTCCAAACTAGGATTTTCATCTGGAAATATTATTTAAAATATAGCATTTTTCAAACAATTAAATTGCTAATAAAGAGAAACTATTATAATAATACCTCCCAGATGGAATTTGAATGAAATCATTAATGTGATTTATGAGCCCACATTGAATTTTTCTCCCGATCAGGGAAATAAAATTTGATTTGGTGCCTTTTTGAGAAAAAGAAATGAAAAAAGAAAAAATGAAATGAATGAACAAACGAACAAAAACAGAGGATAAAAAAAGGCCAGCAGACAAGTAACACTTTTATTACTTTGTTATTTGTTGTTTGGAATAATGATACTGCTAAAAGATGGAATGGAAAGTCCTGTAAAATATGTTAAACACCAACTTGAACTGCTAATTCAGCATCAAACTTTAATTGTAACATAGATACGTAGTGGTTAGCAGCTGAATGAGGTCAGACCTTCATCTGAAGAAGCTTTAAAGTAACTCCTTTCACTTCATCTAGCTGTCAAACAGGAAAATACTGATTCTATTGCCTCTTCTATAAAGCAGGGAAAATTGCAAAAACCCACAAATGAATAAATGGCAAACAGCTAGGAAAAGAAAAACCAAAAAGAGATAAAGAAATCATAGGAAAATCAGAAAGAAAACACACTATTTTCTGGGTTTTTTTAATTTTTTTTTAATCAAGAATGGGTTAGTAAAATACACTTGCTGATACCTTAGTACTTGGTGTTTGAACTTGACTAATCAACAGATATTTCCATTGCAGAAGTTTCCATTGTGCACTGTTGCCAGCTTGACGTGAGTATAGTTTCATATATTCCAGGTACCAAGCATTTTGCCACTACAAAGTGGGGGTTTGTAAAAGCCACAATGAAAAAGCACACAAAGTGATAAGCAGATTGTGGTTAATGAATCTGTAGCTGCTCTGGTACAAAACTTAACTGTGTCTTTCCTGTCAGCAGTTTGATAATTTTGAAATACCAGGCTTGACAATTATTTTAGTGCTATCCACTATCACAAAGAGTAAGTCGTTCTCAAGCAATCCTTGAAACATACCCAAGTAAAGTTCTCTTCTTTTTGTTCTGTATCTATGTAACCTTCAAATTCCTCACAGAAAACTATTCTGCTACTTTAGATAATCAATATGTCATTCAACAGAAATATAAAGCTAGGGGCAAACCATGATGTAATCGAATTAAATACCTCAAGGACACAGCCTCCATTTTCAAATTACAGGCTTCAGGACTCTAAACAAAGAATTCAGGTTAGTTGTACTGCTGTGGAAAATATGGGAGCCTTGATTGCAGTGGGCACTGACTTCAACAAAAGTAAGTCTCATTTATGCTCGTGGCCAGCATTTCTGTGGAAGAAAAACATTAAGTGGTGTTTGTATCCTTGACACAATATGAAGTGAGATTAAGATAAGCTTCTCTGTGGGTGAGTATAACAAGAGAATTAAAATTAAATAGCATTTTATACAACTGGAGATGCAGTAAGCTAGCTAAACACTAAAACCTCTATCAGTTTGACTTAAGAGGAAAGATAACGCATGCGTTCCCCAGCTTTTATTTGTGTAAGCCTATTTAAAAGCCCTTTTCTTCTCTCTTTCTCTGGTGTCAGTAAGGCACCTTGGAATATAATCCCCTAATTTAGGCAGATATAATTTAGATAAACATGTCTGTCCTAGTTACCAGATGCACTACTGCCCTCTGCCAATTAGGGACAAGAGTAGTGTTTATTTGAGCTACACTGAAAAATCGCAACTCTGTTCAAATTTATAAAATATTCCATTAAGTTGGAAAAGGGTAGAGATTCTAAAGTAGAGGAAATTATGAATGTATAAAGGAATAAAGAATTATTTATAGCATAGCAGAATATACCAGATATAATGGCCTTGTCTCCCTTTCCTGTGTAAAAGGACTGTGGTGACCCAGAGGAAGTTTTCATGCCTGTGGCTGGGCAGAAGTATGCCGCAGCACATGTACCCAAGGAAAACCACCATCCTCTACACAGCCCAGGCACAGATGCAAGAGACATAATTGCAGCCACAGGGAACAGGACTAAGACCTGTGACTCATAGCTCTCCACAGCTGCCAGACCCTGGTCCCACAGGCTTCCCGTGCCTGGGGCATGTTGGCAGCAGTCGGAAAGGAACAGACTCATCTAGCAAACCACCAATGTGAACAGCTGGAGGACCAGGCCACCAGCTGCATGGGGTACAGAAGTAACTTAAGCATACCTAAATCATATTAGGAGCCACTTCCTTCCTGAATCAATAAAGTCTGAAGGGGCAGATCACACACAGTCTGCAAGCATTCCCCAGTGTTTCCATGGGCAATGTCTGGATGCTGAATGGTATCAGCCCTAGATCTTAGCTTGTTCCCATCTCCCTGAAGGCACCTGATCTCAAGGGATGAGATTGCCCTGGCTGACCCCAGCTTGCCCTTCTCCCCAGACACTGTGAGATGAGGAGGACTGCTCTTAAGGGCAGTAAGTCACAGTAATCCCACTATTCAGTGATTATGTAAAAAAAAGAAAAAAAGAAAAATGTATCATACTATCCTGATTGTGAAAAGGTAACACTTTACTATGCCCTGAAGCACAAATAATTTTCAAAAATAATGATTTTAAAAATGCCTTTCATACAGATGGAGCACAGGTATTTCACAATCTTTGCACCTTCCATGGAAGTAACAACATTTTGAGATTCTCCCTCTTCCTTTTGTGGCAGGAACAAATTTTAATGGTGGAAACATGTTTCTTTTTCAGTCACAGCATAACATAGGTACCAAAATGAATGCAGCCTAGAGACCTCTCTCCTAAATTTAAAATTCCATAGCTGAGCATAGCATTCAGATTTCTATTGGTGCAACTTCTGCCATGATAATTTTGCTTTAAGACTTGAGATATAATTATTCCCTCATAGGTTTCCCAAATCACTTTTCCAAAGTATAATCTGTGGTTGCTAAAAACATCAAATGAGTTTTTGAAAAAGCAGAACAGATTTTCTATCAAATATGCTACTAGTCCAGACGTAGTACAATGTTTTTTGTGTCCCTGTGTTCAGATATCATTTTTATCAGAGGTTTCATTGTCAAGCAAAATTGAGGGCCAGTGTTGAGTCATACAGAACATTAACTGCATCTGTAGAGGAATTAAAGAAGGAATTATTAGAAGACTCAGCCCATAACAAGGAAAAAAAAATTTTATTAAGTGCATACTACTGTATGTACCCAACTGGTGGTGTATTTGTGTGTGGTTAATGGATTTTTAAAGCCGTGGACATTTCATTTTTTCTTTCTATTTGATGAACTTAGCAGATCATTTTGATTATTGGAAAATCCATTACTTGTCGGACAAGGGAACAACTGACCTTCCAACACAGCTGCTGTGGCCATGCTACGTCTATTGTATACCAAAAGCACACTAGCAACATTATAAATCTTTGTACTAATCTTCCCCAGAACTTTCCAGCCTGCAGTTATCTCAAAGCATTATACTAAACACCATGAGATTTGCCGGTTAGGCTGGCTAGCCAGTTTCAATAAGCTGGTCACAAGGTGCTGGTAACAGCCAACATCTAAAGAATATGTACAGAAAACAGTGATTAGTGTCAGAGTTGTTAAATGCTTATGTGACACTACATTAAAAAAAAAGTGAATATGAGGAAGCTTGATGCCAATGGCCATCATGTTGAAGACTCTAATAAATTTAGCTGAGTGTTACAGGAAATATTTGGCACAGTTATTCAAGGAAGATATGGGTAAGGAGCAATCACTATGGTTACTTAC
>VWZS01007495.1:52401-95898 GCA_013397075.1 Rhabdornis inornatus
CCCTCTCTTCTTATTTTGACATATTTAATCAAAACCTTAAAATAAAAACAAAATATATAATTAAGAACTGTCAGATCAATTATTTAATCTCTCAGAGTACAGATGTGTAAGATAAACTTTTCCTGCTGTGCGCATACGGGTTTGTTATACATATATTTCAAAATTATTTTTCCTTAATCTCACAGTTATCTTTAAGTAAATTTTAATTTATTGGAATTTTAATTTCAATTTTCTTTAAATACTGCTTTTAAGTTAATACCCCAGAATTTCTCTGTGTTTCAAACACATTTTAGTGACTGAATTTTGCTTCAGTCCTTGGGAGCATTTCATGAGATTTGGCCTGTTACCTTTTCTACCATCTTATAATTTGTCTGATTAACATAGATGTAACACATCTGTGAGTGTCTCTGGTCAAAAATATGTGTGGCACTCTGGCGCAAATCAGAGATGCCTGAAAGATACTGTATGAAGCTCTTAATATTTTATTATTTTTTCCTAAACTTGGAGAAATCTTCTGATAAGTCCTTTGGAAAAGAGAAACTGTGTAGCCATCGGGGAAGCATGGCTGAATTACTTTTCCCTCAAATTTAGAGTCCACATTCTATAAAAAGAAACAAACTTCTCAATGAACTATAGGTGGCTCTGAAATAGAGATGCTGGCTTGGAGATTTATCTAAGACAACATCCTTGGTAAACTCCACAAAAGAGATTAAATTTAAGTGAAAGGGACTTGCAAATTTAAGGATTATTTTTTTTTTTAAAGGAAGAGAATCAAATACATTTCATTTCAAGAGGAAACAAAAGGGTAAAAAGTAAAAAGAGTGAAGGGCAGAATGAGTACATGAAGATAATAGGTGAAAGATGCCATCATTGTGGAAGATCAAATAGGAAAAGGATGTACCTGTAAGTACAGTCATACTTACCTTGTCTCCTCTTATGGTATTGTGAATATAATTCCTCTGTTCTTACCTTGATAACTTTTCCCCACAGACTTATCACCATAAATCTTTGTCTACTTTTTCACAATTTCACAAAAAAAAAGAATCTGCAAATATCTAATACTTCTCATATATTTACAACTATTTAATATTTATATAGTTTTCTCAATTAAAAATAGGATAACCTGTTTCAGAACCAACTGAAGTGTCTCATGTAATATTTCCTGGATATCTCTGATTTTTGTTTGAGAATGAAATTTGATCCAAACTTAAGATTTTTTTTTTCATGTAATTATAATTTGCAGATTGTATCCTTAGTGTCATTTCTCTCTCCTTCATCTCACAATTGTGAAATGCTTCTGCAAATATGAGGAAAAAGAATGAAATAATTGGGCATTCCACTTCAAAACTGAAGTTGCCATTGAAATAAAATGTCTATATAAATAAGGATGGTGCTCCTCTTTCTCTTTATTAATTGATACAACTCTCAACTGTATTTATTGGGCCACATTCCTATGCATGAGCAAGCGTTTTACATGTTTTTCAAGCTGAAAAGAGAGTCAAGAACTAAAGTTCAAAGAGAAGAGATGATGATTAACTCTGTTTAGGACTTAGAGATATAAAAATAGAAAGCATTTACTTGAGAAGGAATTTAATAGGTACCCAGGACTGAAATGAGATCAAGAAAAGAAGGAACAAATTTTACTTTAGAAGGTCTAGAAAATTTAGAGACTACTTTTTTCCTGTTCTTATTGTTTCAGTTGTAGCCATAGTTCTGGGGAAAATTAATTCATAATGGTTAATATTAATTTGGAGAATACTCAAAGCCCATAGGTCATGACTATAAGTCATTTATCAAAAAGTGTATGCACAAAAGTAACATTTCAGTACAGGAGAATGTAGGTTCCATCATAAAATTTGGCATTAAAACATGCTTCAGATTTCTAGGGTTTACATAATTGTCTTGTTCTCTCATTCTGCCTGATGATAGATGCACAGTTTGCTTGAAAATGCAATAGTTATGATAATGCTGCCCCTTGCAAAAGAGTGATATACTAAGTGCATCTTCCATTTTATTAATGTCTTATATTGAAAAAGAAACAGCATACAATTTGATAAAAAATAATTCTTTGTCTTGAAACACCTACAAGAATGCTTTCTGCATACTCATTTTTTGAACTGAAGATTCTATTGTCATGAAGTTAATTCTAATGGCAAATAATGTATTTTTTGTAGTTAGATACAAAAATGTTGTAATGGTCTCAACACATTCTTCACCACTGAAGTGCATATTATTACTAAAATCATTTAACAGACTCAAAACCTTGCAAGCATGGAAGCATAGCTTTTAACAATACAGGTTATTGGTTTTATTTCAGAATTTGAAGCACCTTGTTTTCATAAGCTGGTCTTCAAAATACAAAGATTGAGGTTGAAATACATTAATTATTTCTTTCTATCAAGGAAGGATGATTCATGTGTAGTGGGAATCCCTTGAAAAATATGGAACTTTTGATATTCAACTATTCTATTAAGTATTTTAGACATAGTTCCAGTATATTTTAGTGAATTGTTAGCCTTCAGACATTTACCTCTATATATTGCAATAGCAATCCATATAAAATTTATACATTTGTATCTGGAAATTCTTACTGATGTGGCCCTAAGGAGAAAATTGCTTAAAGCAATACTAATAGATTTTGAAAATTATAGATTCCAGAATGGACTGGTTGTATTTGCAAGGAGAGTAAGCACACATGGTTGTAAACACATGTAGGTTGTGAATACGCTGGGAAATTGCCTGTTGACTACTCTCCTTTTAGAAAAAGATCAACTGCTTTGTAACTTTTGATTGTCTTTTTAATTAATTGAGTAATTAAAGGCAATAGTTACTTTCACAATCACACACTTTTAAAATCAAAGTCATCCTTTGGGACTAAGCTTGGTCTCTGTCACTCTTAATATCTTTTTCATTTCTCTGATGCTCAAACCCCATTCCCTCTGGAGGGTTGGTGGCTCAATGCAGCAGTATTCATTTACACTTTATCAAATATCTCCAAAGGGCAAACATTAGTTCACTCATCAGCTTGAAGAAGTGCATTTGCTAGAGTTTGATTATCCATCAAATGTTTCCCTAAAGCTGTAGGGATAACCAACATTTTACAACTCATGCCTGAGAAAAACTGCAGCCCAATGAAATCTGGAAATGAGATGTATAGCTTAGCATTTCTTGAGAGATGTGCAATTCTGTCAGGTTTAATTTCTTTGCTTTATTTTCTTATCATTTTGAGAATAGAAATAGTTTGCGTTTCACAATGAGAAATAAATTCCTTTCTATGTTTAGAATCCTTTGCATTATGTACAGTCTTTTATGTTTGTTCAGTTTGAATGAGGAGTGAAAAGTGTGCCAGAGAGACAGAAATGTAGCATCTACTGAAATTGGAAAACTATTACCTCGGACAATATAGTAAACTGAGACTTGATTCTAGGTGGAGTAATTTCTAAATTTTAACAACCAAACTCTCAGCTTTTATAGTGGATAACACTTGTAAGAGCATTCAAGGAGGATATACACTTACGTCTTTCCATATCAATGTTTAGAATTCTACTTGCTTAGTCTGTTAAAACACAATAGGAGGAGACATGTGAGGAAGATTCTCTTCTACAAAATTGTTTTGTGCAAGAACTAAAGACTACTTACTGCATAAGGTAAGTCTCTGTGGAGAATAATAATGGGAGTGCCTGGAATATAGAACACATTTTCTCGGGTCCATCTGAAAACTGAGACTAAAAGAAAATTAACAGCCAACTTGCTAAGTGCCGCTTCCTGCCATGAGTANTAATGGATACAAAGTTTCAAAAATTACCAGAGGCACCTTACAACCTGGGATCTGAGTTTTTCATTCCCCTAGTCTGTTTTTTAATATGTGAAATCAAAATAAATAAGTAAAATTATCTCTGTGTGGATACATGTGTCTCCATTCTTGACAATATGGGCTTCTGATATATACCTTCAAGGCAGAGAGCATGCAAGTCTGAGAGAGAGGAGGATCATTTAATTTCATTTTGTCTTCTTTCATAGCTTTCATATTTCTGTGTATACAGGCTAAACTTTCTTTGCCTCGGTCACACTCTTGTTTTCCTCTGGTGTTTGATTTTGCTGTATCTGCATTTATTTGATAACCTGTGGCTTAAAGATGTTTTCCTGTCTGGCAGAGGTTTCACTGATTTCTGCCATATGTTGGCCTATATCAGATTATTTCTTTTTTGCCAACACATTGTTTTTAGCTTCTCAGTTTCTGTAACAGAATTGTGAGATCTTTTCTTTTCTTTTCTTTTCTTTTCTTTTCTTTTCTTTTCTTTTCTTTTCTTTTCTTTTCTTTTCTTTTCTTTTCTTTTCTTTTCTTTTCTTTTCTTTTCTTTTCTTTTCTTTTCTTTTCTTTTCTTTTCTTTTCTTTTCTTTTCTTTACTTCTTACTATTTGCAAACTTTTTTTTCTCCTTTTTTAACCCTCCCTTTTCTGTATTGCCAGTGTGAACATAACTTAGCATATGTGAAACTCCAATGCACTTGATATGCCTGACTGTAAATATCATCCAATTAACAGTCCAGATCCCTTAAAATGACAGTGAAAACACAGAATGATCTGGCATGAATCACCTGGTGAATCTACGACTAGTCTTTGTTAATACAGACACTGACTTTTCTGTGGTTTGTGGATTACCACAATTCAACTCATACAATTTCTTTCTTTTGCTTGCGTCTGCTTACATTTTTGTGTAACCAAAATCAATATACTGTTAAAAATATCCTATTAAAATGTATAAATAGATATATTTATACATATCATTGGAAAATATATGCATTTCATCAGGATATGTTGACATTTTATATGTGTCTTTTTGTGTAGGTGGACAGTATTCTATTTAATTTCTTTTTCATTACCTTTTAACGAAAAAAAAATTGCTTGAGTTTCTTTTCTACAAAGGGTGTCTATTCAATATTATCTCCCACTTTGTTGCAGTCAGCTATACTATGCAGAACATAATTTGTAGGGATTTCCTCTGCTGCCTTTTTTTTTGTAGGTGCCAATAATACTGGAGGTGAAGCAGCTTGATCTTGAGAAAGGCTACTTCACAAGTTGGTCAGTTCTAGAATGATTAATTCTAAAACAAAACCTGTATTACTAGAGCTATGTTGATCTGTTTAGCCTATGCCTGAGTTGACAGGCTGTTCTCAGATTGTGCATACACTGTCCCACATTGGTTTTTTGATTGTATGTTTAGCTCTTTCTCTTTTCTTTAAAGGCAATCCTGGATTTTTGTTCCATAAATATTTTATATTTCCCTACACTCAAAAAAACCTCAAATGAACAACTTTTCATTTTAAATATGTACTTACTCTTTATTTGGTGAGTAATCTATTCACATAAATGTGACAATTTGTAGTAAACACAAATTATTACCTTAGAACCCATTTCTAAAATTGTAATCCCTACAAGAAATTTCAGTTGTGGAGCAAACCCACGTATGCCTTCTACAAAAATGCATTAAAATATAAAGCAATAGAATAAATTATGAATAATTTGGGAAACTTTAATTCTCACAATATTCATTTAAATTCCTGTCCATGTTGATGCTTCTTATAATCTGTTGCATTTTCATATCTAATGACTTTGTTTGTTGCAGCTACAGGGTTTGCATAATTTTCTCAGCCCGCTGAACTATCAGTAGATTTCTGTTTAAACCTCATGACTAAGATTTGGTTTTGACCTAAATCAATACACAAAAAGGAATCTTTACAAAAGGAATAATTTCTTACACAGATTTCTTCACCTGTAGGCTTGTTTAGAAAACCCCATATTTTATTGAACTCTTCTCTCAGATGATAACATCAATGGCATTTTCCTCAGAAGTGTGCTACCGAAAGAATGCCATAGATCTGCATTTCTTAATCTCAATTTTAGGAACATGACTTTGGTTGCTGTTGAGCAGGAGTCTACCAATATCTGTCCCTAAATTTAAGCAGAACCTAAACCAAAGATCTCTAATTCTTCTGATTTGTTATATTTTTATTCTTTCTTTGTCTCTACATTTTCAGGCATAAATGGACAAGTTACCAGAAGGAAAGATGTATGGCATATTTTTCAAAATGTAATTTACAATGCAGAGAAAAAAAAGATCCTGATGCCTGAAAGTATTGGTTCCAGGGGTAAGCATGTAAGATCATTGGAAAAAACATTTTGTGATGCTACTCCATAGAAACTGCATTCAATTCTTGCTGTAGCCTTAGGACTTGTTTGCTTAGGCAATAATTACTTATGTAGAGACTCATGGCCTACTGGTGGTAAGGGAGCCAATGTAATTTCCCCTAGTGAAAATAATATTATACCATTCTAGTTAATCCATCTTTGTAATGGAGAGTAGGATGACCTGACAGATCTCTGTCTCACCAAGAAAAGAATTGTTAAAATCATTTTGAATCATCTAAGCCAATGAAATAATAGAATTGCTTGATGTTGAGTTTCTCATTTTGGATAATGGCATTTGTGAATGTTTATATGCATAAATTTAAAAATCAGTTTACATATTTTATCTCTTGCTTGAGAACATTTCAGGCCCTGAGTAGAAAGTTGTTTGGGTTCATTGCTCATTCACAATGCAGCACCTCACCTGTGATAAAAATGTGGAAACTTTTATGCACCACCAGACCTAGACACACACTAAGACTCATTGCAGTTCTGCTGTAAAAGACTCACAGTATCCTGTGAATAAAAATTTATCCTGTGAAAAAGTCCTGCAGATTTTTTCTCTCTCTTTTTAGCTGACTTGCAGCATTGAAGCCTCAAGAACTCTGTAACTTCCTTGGGTGATGGGTACATTTCAACGAGCTGAACTTTTGCCCTAGGCAGTTGCAAGATGAGAGATTATTACCTCTGAGACACTCTCAGATAATGAGTATGTGCCATGGGAAGATGGACAGTGTTGGCCATCTCCACTACCGTGTCATCAGAAGAGCCTGATAAGTACAGAGCTAATAGAATACCAAATTACTGTTGGTTTTAATGCAAATCTGCTCAAGTAATTTCATTTCCTCTACTACCGGGAGCATTCCTCAGACTTTCTGTGTAACAGATACATACAAGTACAATTTTCAGAAGATTCTGGTGAAGTCTAGAAACATTTTATACTGTTAAAGGAGCACTTGTTTATAATGTGACCTTTAAAAATACTCTATTACTTCAAATGTGATTTTATTTTGGAAGTGTTTTCTGAATGAAAGCTAAACTGTGTGTAAATTTCAACTGTTAACCCTAAAATGAAGTTCATAAAAGACACAAAGAGATTAAAAGAATCTACTTAAAGTATTTTTAGCTGGTTTGGGTTCTTTTGTTATTTTTGTTTTGTTTTGNTACATAAGAGCATATATGCACCTTCTTGAAAAAATAAAATTCATTTTAGCCTATATAATATAAAATTATGTCTTTTTAGAAAATAGCTGTCCTGTTCATAAAAACGCCTAGGATTTATGTCTTATTATTTACTTTAAGAAAACAGGCTGCCATATTTTCACAACTTTCAAAAAGGGATCAAAATAATGATCCAATGTCTAGTCATTTTAACATTAAAATAGGTGAGCCATGCACAGAATATTAGCTCTGTTTCTTGAATAGTTTTGGATTGAAAAGGTAAGGTCTCCAAAATGAACTACCTCTGTTCCGTAAACTGAGAGATGTTATCTATTTTAGCATTTAAATATAGCTGAAAAACAATGATGGATGTTGTTTTCATCCTATTATTTCCCTCATTTTTCTCACAAAACATGTAAATCACTAACCTGCTTGCAGAATTCCACAAACACAAGATTAATTCTACCATTTTGTACATTCCTCAAGAAATGGAAATTGTACACTGCAGGCATAGATACTCTGTATTTAAATCCTGATTCCTCTGTCTGTTGAAATAGAATGATATGAAAATTAATACTTGAATGATGAAGTTTTATAGAAGCTCACCATGACTAAAGTCAGTGTTTCAGATCTACTGTGACACTCTAACACTCTCTTAGCCTGCTTACTGTGCATAATTGCATTGGTTAGTATAGGGCAGTAATTAAGAGAGAAAAAGCATGTCATATTATTGAGCCTTTCAAAAAAACCGTAATCTTTGTCTCTAACTGCCATTCTAGTTACAATTTGGGAGTGGAAGGAGACAGGAAGAGCTTTATAGCTTTATTATTCATCATAGTGTAGAATGAGACATATACGTCTTTTGCCTGCCTTGAATAAATTTTTGTTTCAATAACTTTTTTGAGATGACAGTGTTTTGGTCCGGTTGCTGCAAAAAGATGCTGTGAGACTGTTCCCATGGATGAATTTGCATTTTAAAACTTTAGGGTGTACAATACTGAGGAAGCAAATAATGGATGAGACAAAGTACAGGTTTGAAAGAACATTGCTGCTTTCTGCTACTTTCCATTCTCAGACTACATTGCTTGAAAGCAACTCATACTTTCTTTGAGAGATCTCAAATGAATAATCAAGGATTAGGGAGACCTCCAGGGTGCAAAACTGAGCATAGGGCAGAATAAAAAGATATGGACGATCAAGTCAAATGGAGGATTTTCTGTTCATTTCAAAGTGATCTGATTTCTCTAGGGTGCATATGCCAGCAAATCCTTTGCAAGTTTTCTTATCTACATATACATATACAGAAAAAAGCTTTTTATTCATCAATGTATCTTCATAAAAACAAAAAGTATGCCACATACTTAAAACATATAAGAACACTTTCATTATCCTTTGAAAATTACATATATATTAATTCTAGTTCTATACTTCTATTTTTGTACTATAATTTACTGAACTTCCATGCTATTTCTTTTATTAGCATTTCTGTATAATTGAATGGTGTTTTGCACTTAATTAGTTTTTTCTTGTTGCTAGTGTCATGCACGTAAACATAATCCTGTACCAACTCTTCTTGTACAGGTGTACTAGCATTGTATATAACCAATATGCTGTTTGGGTTGAATTTTCACAGTTGTCTTTTTTTCTTTTTAATATTAACAGCCTTTTCCACCCACATCTACTATGGAGATTAAATTAGTAACATACATTTCTTCCTTTTGGAAAATTATTATATTGATAAGGTTTTGTGTTTTGTGCTTAAATGATTTTTAAAAGCCAAATTAATTTTCACAGTATTTGAATATTGAATTCAGCGTGCTTTAGTAAAAATAATTATCTTGTCATATAAGCTGGTGCAGCAGCTGACTGCCTGTTGGATCCCAGAAACCCGGGGTTTTTGAGCTTTCTGTGCTTTCAGGCACTGACTCCCTGGAGAACACTGCTTTTGACCTGAGGCCTTGGAGATGGCTTCTAAATATGAATGATGAAGTAAAAATCATGAGTGTGTAGTGAATTAGAAGTGTTTGCTTTCACATGGTGATGGGTTTTAAATTTGAGGTTTTTATGGTATAGTAATAGGTATGGGACAACATGGAGGATTTTGGGTGTTGTCTCTTTGTTCGTCTTTCTTCTTCTTCCATCTTCTTCATGGATTTCAGGTAGTAGTTTCTGGTTGGTCAGTCAGTGTCACACTAAGGGTCATGGGAATCTAGTTATTGGGTCAAAATTATAAATAATATAGGTGTTAATTCTCTATTGGACTGTTTAGCCTTAAAAGACCTCGTAGCAGCTGCCATCTTTCACCCTTTTCCTCACCTCTAGCAGGTAGCTGAAAGTGCTGTTGAATTCTCTGTACTTTCTGATAAGGTTTAATAAACAGCCAAGCCCAAAAACGAGAAAAACAGTCTCCATCGGGTTTTTGTTAATCCTGGCTCTGAGTGAAGGCAATCAAGACTCAGACAAACCACTAATTAGGTGGTGCAAAACTCCCACACCGCTGTTAAAACTGCCACCAGACACAACAGTCCTGTTTCTCTTTCCTTCTTTTTGTTTGCAGGTACTGAGATCTGTTTGGCTTTATGGTAAGCTTGTTGCTATGGAGACTGGAGAGCATCTGGAGGTATTCTTTGGTTCAGAGACCTGAACCAGATCACTACTAGGCAGTGGTCACCAACATTTTTAATGGGTTTTAGAGGGCAGAGTTACTTAATGTAAAAGCATTTCCAAGAAGACAGGGAACTTCCATTCTTTTCTTCCTTTGGTTTTCTCCCCTCTTGTCTTTACCTGAGAGCAGTCCAATGGTTCAATTGTGTATCAGGAGAAGACCATTGTAGTCACTCAACCGTGATATAACTTAGTCCTTCTTAGAAGCACAACAGTGTTAAAATGAAATCTCAGTGATAATCAAGGCATCTCTAGAGAGGCTAAAAATACTACTTTCTCACTTTGTTGATAAAAGGTCAAAACGGCCATCTGCTTCCACATATTTTTAATGGAAGAATAAGCATCACAACATTTATCACCCAAATGTGTTATCAAACTAGGCATGTCATTCATACAGCATCATCTGCGTAGTCCTTTATGGCTCAGCAACCATGTACAGTACTTAGTTAAATTAGAACAGTACCCTGCAGTATTCTGTTCTCTTGTACTGTTTTCTGATTACTGATTATTAAACAGTGTGGGAGAAAAAGGGTGAAAATTATTTCACCATTTGTACTTATCTTAATCAAACAAGCAAGAATTCTTTAAAAAGAGGAATATGTGGATTTAAGTAAATAAAACCAAATAGCTAATTAGCACATGGGGTGAAAATAAGAATTATGATCTGACAAAACAGTAATTTAAAAAGAAAAAATAAGGATGTAGTTAAAACTAACTAGAATAATACAGTTGTGTACAATTCAAAGGCATAATTAATTTGTTGTTTCTTAATTGAGAACTTAATTTTCTATTCATTACTTTATTTTGAGTACATTTAAGACATATTTATGCCCTCCAAATGGTAGCAATGATATTGAAATAGTGCTATTTAGCCTCTCTACTTTGATATTAAATTTCAAGACTCTCAAAGAAATAGCAGAAAATTGACTTTCCAATAAAACAATTTCACTGTTGTTTTGGTAAGTTTGTGATAGTTTTCAAATATTGAATCCAATTTGCTTTCCTAATTAAAGCAACTAAAATAAAAAAAATTGGCATAGTTTTGTTGTGAGCAGTTGCCAAACTTTTAAGCTCAACATATGTTGAATATTTTATTTAAAAGTGATTTATGGGAAAAATTACCAATGATGACAGACAATATTTTGCTTAAGTTTATTTTCTTAAATGTCAGCAGTTTTAATGATTCAACATCATTGCGTATTCAAGTACCAAGAATATGTACAAATTCAAGCTCTACAAACCCCTTAATTATTATACTATATAAGGCTGCCAGTTTATAAAATTTGTTCCAAATGTTTCTGTCCATTTCCTGCAAGTATCTAGTAACTGATGTTGAAAATGTTAAGTAGGATAATAATTTAACCATTGTTTTCCTTTTAATTTCTTAATCTGGGGAGGAAAATTTTGTCTTCCTAATTTGTACCTTAAGACAATACATGTTGCAAAAGGAAGCATTATTAGTTTGGTTGTTTCAAGAAGAAAAATATCAAACAATAAAACAAAAACACTACTGAAAGCAAAAGCAATAAAAACAGACAAGAGTTTGCTAAGAACTCATATTATCTGTCTGGTGATAAATAAAATAGGTAAAAGACAGAAAGATAAAACATTTATCTTACTGGGTATTACCTTGAGAGGTAAGGCACTAGTGTTTGGTCATGAGCAACGTCTGTGTTTCTGTCTCCCTAATTAAGCACACTCCAGGGGCATACAAATAATTAAGAACATAAACAAACAATTAAACAAAAGAAAACAAAACAAACAATCGAATACCCCCCAAAACGCCAAAAAAACCCCAAAAAAACAAAAATAACAAACCAAACAAAAAACCTCCAAAAAACAAAAAATGAAACCCAATAAACCCCCAAAAACTCCAAAACAAACAGTAAAAAAAAATCCCTAAAACACTGTAATTCCCCTTACTATTTCATATACAATTAATAAATCTAACAAAAAATGAATTTTCTTTCCTTAGCTTAATGTATGACATTATAGTTGTAGAATATTCACAAGTGAACAGTGTTCTTTCTTCCAAACTAGAACTTTGAGACTTGTTTTTGCTCAAGTTGCAGTATAAATATAGACCAAATATTGCATAATATATCTTGTGTCAAGTCTGAGTGATGACACACCACACAATGCTCAGGACATGGTTTCACAGAGCAGGTATTTGAATGCTTGAACTTACACTCCAACACTGCAGAGAAAGAAGACCTAAGCATTTCTATAAGATAACTTTCTTGATCTTAAAGTACTTTTTCCCTGAAAGGATTCAACTTTAATATGTACAGGTGGCAACCCAGTGCAAGAATGAAATTAAAATTTGAGCTATCAAGATCATGAAGGATGACAGGTTTCTGTAAATTTAAACTTCTACTTCTTCAGCTTTTGCACTTCATATCTTCCGTGAATCTGAGTTATTCCACGGCCATTTATAGACCCTGAGTTTCCTAGGTCAGATATTCAGCAATCTTAAAAAAACTGAGATGATCATATAATTCTGTTAAACGTAGCAGTGACCAAGTTTAAAAAATAAAAAATATACAGCTGCTTCACTTCTGCTAAGTAAGAGAAGAATTGACAAATATCCTATCTTTAATGGGAAAAGAACAAAACAATATCAAATATGGGGACTAATTAGCAGTCGATATCAGTGTGGGAAGAAATAGAAACAATAGAAATGCCTTCTGTTTCTTGGTACATACAAATCAGGAATAAAGAATACCTGTGTAGATTCAATTTACATTGGATATTTATCTGCAGGTGTGGGAGTGTTACAGTTCCATTTTTTGTGTTATTAACCACGTCAACACTGTTCTCTGCTTTCTCTATTTATTTTTAAAATTGTCTGAGCTTTTTAATACTCAACACTGACCCTCACCAGGAAAACCCCAAACAAACATGCAAAAAACCAAACTACTCTCCCCACAAAACAACCAGAAGCATCACTAGGTAAAGAATAACAGAATGTCTAAAGAATGTTGCACATGATTAACTAAGCCATACATTTTAAAGACCTAACATTTTTGAAACCTTGTCCTGTCTTCAGTTTTTATCAGACCACTCTATTTTTCTGAGATTATAAGATAAAACATTAATATAAAATTTATATCCAGTTGTTACAATAATTTTTCTAATTTGATTTTTAAATTAGACAAATTCAAGAAGTTGAAAGTCAAAATAATGTTCAGAAGTCAACATTAATATATTTCTAGGGTTTGCAATATACATTAGAGATGTGATAAATTTGAAAAAAAAAAAGCAAAACTTTCATAATGAATTTAAAACCCCCATAATGAATTTAAAATCCTATTAATTAATAATTGCTCGATTCTTCAACTTGGATGGAGACCACTTTTTTTACAGGGATTGGACATTTCAGAGAGATGGAAAAGAAACATATATACTGATGAGTGAATCTCACTTGGATCCACTAAACCTAAAATATAACCTCTCATCATCTGGTCAAATATTTTACAGCTTTCGTGTCAAAATGCTATGACAGGAAACGGCCAATAATTTAAAGTAAAACATAAAAGGTTTAGGATCTAGAAAAATCCTTCTTTGTCAAATCTTAGTGTTGCAATTCTATGTTATTACTGCTTGAGGTCCCTGTTTGGTAAATAAAACACTATATAATTGCTTAACAGACTCCCTGATATTTAACTGAAGGCAAGTTCTTAAATAATTGCACAGGATCATCACTACCATACGAAAATCCTTCATAATTTGCCAAGCTTACTACAAAGCCTTAGAACTCAATTTCCCTTATATTTAATTTCATATTTCAAAATGCCTGTGTGACAAAATGTAGTAAAACATAAACGTCTCAGGACAACTCCATCATGACTTTGTAAGCATCTCAAGGTAATCATATATTCAAGTTGCTAGGTAGGTATACACATATTCTAATACATGTACAAGAGACTGATTTACACGCACAGCAGGATCCCGTCTTTTGGAAATGTGTGTTTAATTTCAATATGGTGAAATGCCTTTACAAAGAGGATGGTGGATTCTAGCTCTCTGGTGTCACATTGTACAATGCAGGACATGCAAGCAGTAATGCAGGCAGACAAGTCTTTGTGTGTCTTATTCTTTAAATATCACAAGAAAGAATGTATTAGAATGTGAAGATCCTTATCAATGAAACCATAATTTTGATTTTTTTATAGGCTTGGAGACCACAAATTAAGCCCCACAAGAGGTCAGTGATTATTTAAAGGAAATTTATCTAAAGAGTTATATCTCTCATTTCCGAGATTGTACATTTTGAAGAGAAAAGCACAAAAATCCATAAAAGGATATGTTTTATGTTTAACAAATCAGCCCCCAAATTCTCTATAGGTTGGAGTCAAACACTTGTTGACATTACTGAGAAGAAACATGTTGATCTGTCCCATTTGGCGCTGCTGATTCTCAGAACTGAAAAAAGGTCTGCATTGTAGATGAAAAAATGTCTACTAAATGATTTTTTCCTCAAGTTCAGTCCTATCAGAAAATTGTCCTTTCTTTGATGATAAATTGATTATCTTTACTAATCCTCTTTAAACCCCACAGGCATCAAAATGGCAGAAGAAGTAAGGGAATGTCTAAGTTGCAGGGTACACAAATATCTCAAAATGAACTGGGTTGTAAATCATCTTTCTAGATACTGTCAGAATAATGCATTTTTATAAATGTAGCCATATTTATAAGACAAAATAGTTTAAGAAAGATGTGCTACAGATGATACTATTTTAATGACTAGAAAACCACAGTAAAATAATAGTGGAATACTGTACTGCAAATCAGGTCTTAAACCTTTCAGAAACAATAGTAATTTGCATATTTTAGTCAGTTCATATTGCCCTGACATAAAGACAGGGTATTTTGTGCACGTGATTATGTCTATATGTGCTATACTGTGAATTAGTTGAGCAGTTTTGTTGTTTTTGTTTTGTTGAGTACACATTTTTTGTGTATTCAACGAAACAAAAACAACAAAAGACTAGGTATGTATCCCCTTACAACTTGAGTGATTTCTCACAAGCAGTACAACCACTGGGCATTGAGTCTTAATGACTTCCTCTTTTGGTATTACATTTTTTACTAGTTTTGAATTGAGTTCCATCAACTTAACCTAATATCCACTGACATTCAGTCCTGGATTTTAAAGGTGGATCTGTGATGATTATTTCCTGAACGTGATATCCTCCTCAGCCTTTAATGGAGAACATATTGCATATTTGTATTTGCTCTGGTTTATAGATACGGAGAATTATTCCTCACAGCCAAGATGAAGTCTGGCTAATTATAGGGTTTATTGCACAGTAGAAGATGCCATGAAGAGCAAACAATAGTGCACACAGAAAAACCACACACAGCCATTTTAGTGTCACTTGTTTACAATTGCTGAAAAAGGTACTTAAGAATTGTACTACTCTGCTCTAACAGTGACAGTAAAAATATCTTCATCAGCAGTAATGTGTGAACATGGAATGAATTTTATGAATTATGTTTATTGCTTAAAACACCTATGAAAACAATTTTTTGTTCATCTGTTACAATTCCTGGTCTGGGAAGAGCATTTTGTACAGTAATGAAACTTATCCTGAGGGGGAAAGCAGATATATTATATTTACCATTTTTTATTAGCTCTTTCTAGTAACATCTCAATAATCCATTAGTTATAATGTCCTTTACAAGAATTTGGATACATCATATTTATAGTTTATAAAGTATCTTTATGTAATGGAAAATTAAAAGAACTTGTCATTAAGTTTGACCTAGTATCTGTCTCAAATTAAGAGGTTCTGATCCAACGTGATCCCAGTAAGAAAAACACTTAGACACCATAAAATAAAATCTAAAATGACATTTCAACTGGTTTGACAATATAAAATACTGTTTACTGAGCTAACACTAGGATATAAGAATAGCATCGATAAACTTAATGTCCCTTTAGATGCTGGAAGTTCTGGGCGCAGAAGCATTGAAATGGATAATGCAGATAAATTGAAAATTTCTT
The DNA here is from genome assembly GCA_013397075.1 of Rhabdornis inornatus. NCBI lineage: Eukaryota > Metazoa > Chordata > Aves > Passeriformes > Rhabdornithidae > Rhabdornis > Rhabdornis inornatus. Next base: position 68,422 of record VWZS01007495.1, read on the forward strand.
GCTGATCTTGATGGGTAAAGAATAGTTTAACCAGGTCTAACACTCCATTGATATGTAAGTTATCACTTAGGCAAGTGTGCGGTCATGAAGGATAAATCTGCAGAGCTCGCTTGTGATCACCATTGTTATTCTGAATTCCACCAGCACAGCTCTGGTCTAGTATTTTAGAAACACTATCTTTTTTGAAGTCCTTTCCATCATACTTGATGCCATATTCAATATGATTTTTTAATGATTAGGAAAAAAAGTTCAATTATAATATTTCCATGAATGATTATGTAGGCCTTGTTTTCCATATAAAAGAAAAGTTGGTAATACAAGAAGATGTCTGTTTTGAAGTTTTGATGCTGTCTGGGTTTTTTTTCACTCTTTCTGTCTGAGCCAAAGTAATGCTGTTCACTTGAACTTATTATTGAAATTACCTAAATGAAGCTGACATGGTTTTTAAGAAATACGTGCACAAATACTAAATAGTCATTGCCAGTCATTGCTAGCACTTTGTACTGCTGTTAATTTTTTATTCTAATGTAGATCAGAGGCTTTCTGGACCTGTGCAGAGCCCTAGAATTTTAAGAAAAGGCAGAGATGAATTTTCATAAGCTTTAGTTTTCTGTTAGATACAGTAGTAAATTGGGGTGTGTGGTCATGTTCCTGTGAACTAGAACATTCAAGGCCATAACCCTGCCCATTACAGCATTTCTTTCCGAATCACAACCAGGTCTCCAGAAGAAGAAACTTTCACTTAAATCAACACAAGTACTTTAAGGGAGACAGCGTCTTCCTTCTGCTTTTTCAAGGACAGCAAATTTTATATTGACAGGTATTTTGTGTACCTCTCCTTCATACTGGCTTTCCATCTGAAAGAAAATTTAAACCTATTCCTCATCTTTCTTCCAGCCTATGAGAATTTTCTATCTGCCAAATGTGAGTCTGGCCTCTGACTTGAAACCCAATGCCTATGCCTGCTTATCTTCCAGCGCCAAGGCCCCCATTCTCTTGGGCCTTAAAGGACCTGTTCTCAGCCCTGATACACAAACGTTACCCTCCCTCATTTCGCTTCCATAAGCTCTGAGTAGAAAAACTTTATAGCATGCTGTTGAGTGACAATGGTCCATTTCACATTATGTAGTTCAATTTCTTAGATTTTTCCCCCCTAAACTTTCCTGAATATGTAAACAGCAAAATGCATGTGCTCTATGAACTAACCACAACTGTCTGCTAGAGTATGTGGTTTCATTTAATATCGTCTGTCTGAATTCTTGCATTGCCACAAACATGGTCTCAGTAGACTGTGGAATGCTTGCCAGGCAAGGAAAAGTGAAAGGAAACGTCCTTCCGCTTTTCATTACGGCTCCAGGTTTTATCAGTTTTCTACTGCCACAAAATATATTGGCAATAGGTGTCACAATTTCAAGGAGAATCTCCTTCCGAATATATATTAAAAAAAGAAAAAAAATCTAATTTAATCACCTTAGTGACGCTAAGAACAGTTAGACACTTATTTTTTTAACCAAAAATTGAGCTATCTCTGTGTGTTTAACTTTGGGCCAGTTTTGTTATAAACCATTTTTTCTTGTAATGTCTTTGACAAAGGTTTTCAGCCTACTAGTGCCTCAACATAGTGTAACAGAAGAAAAGCATGGAAAACAATTTTGATGTCCTTCTAACTTTTATTTAAGTTTTCATTAATGCACCCTTTTGAATTTCATGTTCATTGTGTAACAGGTGAGTAATAGAAAAATAGGTTTCTTTAACCTAATGATCTACTCAATCCTATAAACAAAGTCAACTATGGAAGAAAAATACTTAATTTTAGGAAAATTTATATAACTTGTGACAAACTTAGTCAATATTTCTGACTAATTACAATGATCATCAGGATTCTGTAAATGTCACTTTTCTTTAAATGTTTAGACTAAAAAACTTTTCTTTAAAAATATCAATTTCATTTTTAAATAATAGAAGAATAACACTACAGAAGAATGTGGGTGGAAGAAATAATTTTCTCTTGACCCATATTAGAACTGGGAGCTGAATTTTTCTGGAATTTTCCTTCTATTTTGCACTGTTTCAGAACTTGATTATCATTTTGGTTTGTTTATTTTCCATCATGATGTTGGAGGATAATAAATAATGTAACTTTATAAACTGACTTATTAGATTCATGATACAGGTGTGAGCCTAGTAGATATTAAAATTACAGTTGTGCATTATTGAAGGAGACGCATGCACAGAATTTATCTTTCTTCATGAGGAAGGAAACAAAGTTTCACAGGCTTTTAGTAGGAGTCCCATCATCTGATAGAGACATTTGTCACTACTGTCTGCACTTGAGGCTGCCAGAGAAAGATATCCTTGCCTGGAAAACTCGGTGACACTGTGTAACTCTGATTTTTTTAAATATTATTGGCAGCTTTACCTCAGCAACAAAAATTAGGTTTTCTCAAGATCTGTATTTATTATTGTTTTCTACAGGAAATTGTTAACAAATGAAAGAATAGAAGAATCAAAATTCAACTCTTACTACCACACAACATAGCAAACGCATTCTGCAGCAAACTGTTTTTGAGTACCAGTGAAACAAACCTAGTCTTATAGGTCTGGGAATAGAAACTATAAAAGTTCTGTAGCTGCAGGGTGGGACCTCAAAGAATGTGTAATGAATGCACAGACATGCTCATCCCTTATTTATCCATGGATTTTAGGAATCTGTCAGAGTACTCTCTCCTCCCATCGCAACAGCTAAATTACTTTTCACAGGCTTTTAAATAATAAAAAAAAAAATTAAGATTAATGAATGCTGTACTTTGGTATTTGCATAATTATTTGATCAATCTCCCCCTGGGAATGAATATTACAGAATATTTTTAAAATTACTTTAAAATAAATGAAATGCCAGAAACCATATATTATATTTTGTAAGTTGTATCCTCTAAAATCATAATGCTGATTTACTGCTGTGATCTACTATTTAAAGCATGAATGAGAATTATTAAACTCCCATTCCAGAAGGGATTTTTATATTATTAACAGATGCATTCTAACCAAGGAGTCTCACTCTATCATGAAATGTGAATCTTTCTTCGTCATGCCGTTATTAATTAGGTATCAGTTGGGAATTCAAAGGCAGGTCTGCTTTAGGCTGAGACCTTAATTTTTGACTCTTGTCATTCGCTCCAAAATTGTTTCTGGACACTTTGTCTTCAATGACCCAGCTATAATTATTACTACCCTTTATCCTGTGTCAATAGAGAACAATCTTCTTCCCTGGGTGTACATAATTTCTTTCTTCTCCTATCTCTTTTGCTTCAATAAAAAATACATTTTTCAAAAATGGGAGGACATTCTTTTTTCCAGGCTCATTTTTCAACAGCAGAATCATGACATTTCGATTTTTTAAGTAAACAAAAAGTCCTATTTTTCATACTGACAGCAAAGAGCAGTGATGTATGAACCTGCAAGTCTTATAATGACTTATCCATGATAATACTTGAAGGAGCCCCCATGTATTTTTAAAGAAAGTCAAAATAATTTGTTTTGGCAATGGACAGAAATTCTCATTTCTCAGACGGTAATATGCTTGGTTTAAATTTTTGTAATGTGGGCCCATCCCTATAGATATCAGAATTGTTTTGTAAAATCAGTGAGAACCTTCACAATAGGTGAAGTAGTTTTAAAATATTTACAGCACTATAGTCATCATTTTAGTTTGGGTAAGGATTTTCATCCTAAAGTAGGTCATTTTACTGCAAGTTGCGTATTTTGAGATAACTTTACAGAGGTGATTTTTTTATCAAGCCTAAGTTGTGATTCATGTTATTAAGAAAGATTCTCATCTTTATGTTGCGGTGCTTTAGTTTAAGTTGGTTTAAGTTCGTTATAAGTTGAATTTCCCCTTGTTACTATAATGGTTTCTACCCATGTTGTTTCCCCCAAAGTTGGTCTGCCCCAGGTCTCCCTTTCCCACCTTTGCCCTATCGCACCACCCTAAACCCCACCCCAGTTCTTGTCACTCCTCCCCGGCTCCTCCCAGACCCCTAGAATGTTCCCTGTCCCTTAGCCCAAAGTCACACCCAAACCCCTGTCAATCCTCCCCAACCCATCCCTAAGTTCTGGAAGGTTTGCTGTTAATCACCCTGTTCTTTGTATGTGATTGGTTGGGGTTCTATGTACCCCGCCCAGAGTGGCTCTGATTGGATATTCCATTTGTAATCCCCTCCCTTCACTCCTCCCACCGTGTACCCCAATTGGTCGTTGCTTTGTATCCTCCCCTTGGACCTCCCTCGCATTTAAGTTGGTGTCAGCTCCCAATCCTTACGTTTGGTGGTTCCCTCTCCTCCTGAGAAGTTGCTCCCTGGGACCCTTCTCCAATAAACCTGTGGATCCACTAAAGGGCTTGCCCTACCCTTTGTTCTTCCTGGGCGCGCGTCAGTTCCTGAAGGCCCTCGAGCCTTAGCCTTATTCCTGCTGAAGACCTTGCGGGAAAAGGTCCACTCTTGCCGTGGAGCGCCTCCCTCGTGGGCTAGCCGGTGTGTGCAGAGTGGACTTTAAGAGGGCAGGCTGCGTCACCTTTATGGTGCATACTGTTGAAAAACTTCCTAGTATCTGCCTCAAAATTCCGGACAAAATGACTCAATCATAAAAGAAACTTGATTAATTAGATAATGTTCCTCTTGTTCAGGAGTTTATTATTTAAATACTCCACTCTCTTTATCTCTCTTAATGCATCTCAAGAGGACAAGAAGGGGTAAAATTGAAACGCTGGTTAAATAAACATAAAAGTAAAGCTGAAAAAGGTGCTGGCAGAAAATCTCTTTGGTACATCAAGGTTCAGTTTGTCTCTCTGGATCACTGTTGCCCTATCCATGGTTATATGGATTGGTGGCCCCACTTGCAGTTCAGTCCATGGTGTCATGAACTGGAATTTGATGTTTTTGGCAGATTTACTCCAGGACCTGAATATCAGAATGTTTTAACTCTCACAAGGAAAGCAAACTTTCACCTGGAATACAAGACTGTAGATTTACCCATGGTCTAAATCAAACTTCTTTTATGGCCATACAATCATCTTCGGTCTATCTGTCTAATTTCTAGAAATGAAATAGATATTTCTAAGTGTCAGAAGCTGAAATGGTTCATACCGTAAGCATTGTTATAAAAGAATTTTGCCCATTATGGCAAAAACTGTATAAAGAAGCTACAACCACAGAAGCCCACTCGTTCTTGAAAATGCCCAACTGGAACTTTGGACCATGAGTTAAGCCACCTAGATAAGACAAACGGGACACTAATGATCATCTCAGGTTTAGGGAGAAATAAACATGACTGAGGGTAAAGAATACATCCACAAGAAAGCCAAATGCAGCAAGAAATCCTCCCCTGGCTGGGTTTGGGGGTAGAGGAGACCACAGCACACAAAGACCAGGTTTACACAGACTCCCCAAAAACAAGGTGGGCGGGAGGAGGAGGTTTCAGGTGTGTGGTATAACTTCTGGTCAGAGGCACTGAACACCCATCCTCCCTTCTTACACAAACCAGGCCAGCTGTGAAACCCCTACTCCAGGAAAGCCACATCCAAGAGACATTCACATGGGAGGCAGCCGAGGGGGTATCATAATCCATCGAAGACCCCCAAAGTGCTCCCCAGACTCATTCCTGAGGCTTTGCACCACAGGACCGCACAGGATGCAAAGCAATGCAACAGACCCAGAGTCTGCTGTAGGATGCTGGGTCAAACTGTAGCCACCGCCTTCCAGGGGAGGTACCTGGGCATTCCCACCTGGTCTGAGCATATATTAATCCATTAGATTCTATGCTCTTGGGGGGACCCTCACCACCAAGGAGACCAGCTAGAGAAGATCATTGGGACACTGGTGGCATTCACAGAATGGTGATATTGTCTATGTCACTCTCTTTCTGTCCCCCCACCTCTTGTCTATTTCTTTCTCTTCCTCCTTTCTCTCTCTCTCTCTCTCTCTCTCTCTCTCTCTCTCTCTCCCATATTTACTATCAAATAAAACCCGTACTATTGACTTTGACACACGGTCTCATTTGGCTCTTAATTTGGATAGAGACATTTCTAATAATTTAATAACTCGACTGTAACACTAAGATATATAGATAATATGTCCAGTCTTTAATGTGCAGTCTTTTGAGCACTGCTGCTGAATACTGTGAATGGGTAGACTGTTCTTTTCAGACTCTTGTAAGAGAGAAGGTGAATATAGTGACCTCAGTCAATATAACTTCTTGGTCAGGTTGGGAGGCAAGGCAAGCCATTAAGCACCTCCCTTCTCAAGAGTGGATGCTAGCTGATGGACAGGGAAATTCAAGATCACCAACCAGCTATTAATTCCTGAATCCCATGCGACCATACATACGCCCTCACATAATACAAAGCTAAACTTAAAAAATCAGCTTAAAATAATCATAGAGGTAATTTTGAGACAGATATCTTGCAGTCAGTTCCTTCCTTAGTCTCATTATTAGACTCCTAAGTCTCATTATTAAAGGGAAAATTAAAAGATAGAGATTTAATAAAGTTTAAATTTCCTTTATACACTAGTGTTTTCTGAAAAAAGAAAAGAAAAGAAAATAATGACTCAGTGGGACTGATCAACCTTGAGCAGTGGTCTGAAGGCTGAAACTGGAAAAGGGAAACGGACTGGAACACAGAATTCACACTACTCATACCTAACTAGAAAAATATAGGTTAAGGACTACCAGAAGGTCTGATTAAAAACTGTCTTATTGGAATAATTATTAATTGTTAAAGTCACATAGAATATGGGGAGTAAGGAGGACGTTGAAGTTCCTGCTCAGGATTTAGCTGTGTCTGTGGCACCCTGATTCCTGCCTGCCTTTTATTGTGGATTACTTTGTATGCTTGCTTGATAATGCAGGTGTGGAGCGATTTGTTGCCAACAAATGTCCTGCCTCAGCTTTGAGGGGGTCAGTTGTTAAAAGAAGTTTAAAAAGGCACGACATATATTACTTAAAATTTTGCACAGAAAAGGAGACGGAGAGAGAGACAGAATGAATAATACCCTGACTCTCAAAATGTCCAAACAAACAGAAAAATAGTTCAGAAATGATTGCTGTGAATTATTACACATGAAGAAACTAAGATTTCTGAGGCGGATGGTCCTACACAGTTCTATGTCAATGCAGCTGTCATCAATGTTCCTTCTGTATGAAAAGTGTGTCACCTGAGAAAGAAAAATTCATGTCATGGCAGTTTCGAGGTTGTCTTGGTAAAGAAGGATTGCACTTGTCTGAACTAATACAAGTGAGTGGTACATCTGTATTACAGCTTGGACTATGTGGTACCTGGAGAGCAACCAAAGTCAAGAGCCCTCAGTTATTCAAAAAGCAAAACCTCTTCACACTTAACACTGGTTTTCGTAAATATGTGGGCAATTTACCATGATTGTATTAGTAGCTGTGCAGTAAGTGAGTTACACAACAATTAAAGGAAGCAGTATTCATACAAGTATATATAAAATGGCAGGCCCTAGTAGAAAAATGAGAAAACTCCCATCTGAAATAATGATTATAGAACTGCAGGAAAACAACCACACATTTTTAGGGAGATTTTTTTTTTTAATACATATGAGCACCTGTTTCATTCTGTATATAAACAGTCCCCATGACTAGTAACTGTTATTCTTTCATAGCCCAAAGGAAATCTTAGAGACAGGTAGTTTCTGGGGTGGGCTTTGGTAGCCAAGACTTCAATCAACAAAGGGAAGAGGCTCTGGAAAGGGAAGGGAAGCTGGCAAGGGAACTACAATAACATTCATGGAGAGGCAGGAGCTGAAAGCCAGCTGTTTCCTGGCTTCCACGCATGGAAAGTTCACAAGCCAAATACATCATTTCCCAGTATACAGAGTTGGAATTTTGGTCAGGGAAAGCTATTCCCTAAAAATCCTGAAACTCTGTTTGTGTTCCTTATATTCATTTCACCATAGACCCTGGAGAATCTAGGAAGGCTAGCAGAGACTAGATGGTTTGTGATAGCCTTTTTTTTTTTTTAAAGACCTGCACCATAATATCTATTGGAAATACCAGATAACCTGTCGAAATAATTTTGGCACAATTAAAAGAAATATATATAACCCTGTGTTTCTTTCTTACACTTTAGAATACATGCACAAAAAGGACAGCTTCACAGATTTACATGAAGAATGTGTGCTGCATATGCTTAAAGTAGTGCAGTAACATTTTTAAGTGGATTGACAAGGATCAATAGAAAAGACAATGAATAGAAATCATCCTTTTTAAAATGAGATTCTTACACTTAAGTAGGGACATTTACATAGGATTTTTCTGCATTTGTAGCCTTTAGTTACTGTATAACAATAATGACCTTTATAAACCCCATTGCTAATCCTCGTGCCAAAGAACAGCAAATTTTTATTGAGATAGGAATGAAAAAGCTTTTGAAGGAGGCAAACCACTTACTAATTCCCCCATCCCCCCCCAAAAGAGGAAAGATAACCAACAAATAAGTTAAAAAAAATAAAATAAATAGAAAAAAAATTTAAAAAAAATTAAAAAAATAAAATAAAATAAAATAAAATAAAATAAAATAAAATAAAATAAAATAAAATAAAATAAAATAATAAAATAAAACCACCCAGACAAGCAAAATCAAACCAAAACCCTTAGCACTGCATTTATTAGATGCTTACTTGTATACAGGCTTTACTCAAAAAGCAGAAAAACTCTACATGGCCTCTTGTTTCTCTGTTGCTCTTATACAAACACTTTTCTTTACTCCAGCCATTTTTAATGCAAAAAACAAAAACCTTTTGAATAGATCCTGTCCTATGTTGTACAATGGATACTTATGCTCCAATGTTAAGGTAACATGATGCACATAATGTTCTGAATAATAAAAAACTCAGAGAACTCTGCTTATTACAATTATGGAGAAAATAGTTGAAAAATAATTAGACTATGTGCAAGACATAACTGTTTCTATTATCACTATCAAAAGCAGAGAGCAAAATTACATAAATATGTGATCCTGAATAGACTAGACTAAACTAGATTAGACTAGACTAGACTAGACTAGACTACAATAGATTGGAACAGAAAGAGTCAATGCATTTCTCTTATAATAACTAGTTTTCCTCATGGTGTATATTTTTTATAACATATTTAATGTATGGGTGCATTTATGTAAAACCTGATACAAAATATAAGGGAAGCAAAAAGAAGAAAAATCATTATTTATATGCTGTCCACAAAACTTTATGACTAACCCACATAATGGAAAAAAAGGATTAGCTGGGACTTTAGTTCTAAGTTCATCTAGAAAAACATATCTTAGCAGAATTAATGATATGGGGTGTTTTGGATGGGAATGACTATTCCTTCCTAAAGTAACAACTTCAGTGTGTTCTTTTGAAGCACCAAAAACTTACACATTCTTTTCACATCCCATTCCATTCCTTTACCCTTAATTTTATTTTATTTCTTTGTTTATGAGAAGGAAAAGACTGCTTCCCATAACTAAGCTGGCCTTGAATTGACACGTGGCGTAAAGTCGTTGTCAAATCCTTGTGCTTGAATGAATGTCAAACACAGTGAGAAACAGGGGACTTTCCTCAGGGATTCAGCCATTCTTTTTCTTTCTTCCTCCTGATAGTCTGAAGAACAGAAGCCAGTACACATTAGATCTGGGGGAAGGTGGAGAAAAAGAGATAGTTTCTCTACACTGTTCTTAATGTTTTCTATCTTGTCAGACACACTTTAAATTGGTGACAGTCCCTAGTCCACAAGGGAAGCAAATCACCATCCATCAAATGCAAAGTCAGATTACATTCCTAACTGCTACCAGAAGAACCTGCCGCCACTGTGTCTTGGTTTGAAAGACAAGTGTCTGCTAAGGAAGGCAGGAGCCTCCCTTGAAATGGAGAATGTAAACCCCCTCCCTCCAAATTATTATAATTTTGAAATTAAGGAGCTTTCAGGCAAAGATATGGGAATAGAAATAACAGTTCTTTACTAGGAAAATTAAAATAAAAATGCAGTAATACAAAAAACCAAAACACTGACAGAGTCAGAATACAACCTGACACGCCGTCAGTCAGGGTGTTGGTAGCAGTCCCATTAAATGGTGGCTGCAGTCCTCCTGGATGGCAGATGTGGTTCAGTTGAAGGAATGCTCCTGTAGAAGGATGCAGTTTTCCTCCCAAGGTCCAGTGATGATGTAGAAGGGTCTCATAAACCAGCCTCTTCACCCCAGTCTCAGAGAAATGTTTTCCTAAGACTCTTCTAATTTTGCTGGGTGAAAAATGCTTCAGATCTTCCTTTTTCTGTCTGGAAGCTCATTCACTCCAAGCCTCAGCTGAGATGAAATCTGAAGAGGAACAGGAGACCTTGGGTAAGACCCCATATAAGGTGACATGACAACTTCAAAAAGCAGGATAATTTCATGTTTTATTGCTTTCTAGGAATGTTCTTTTTCAGCTGAGTGATCAGTGCCTCAAGTGACACCAGCTCTAGGGTGTGCCACAAATTTTTTTTTTAAATCTATTTCAGTAGTGTAATTGGTAGACAGATATGGTTGGTGATCTTTTTTACTGTCTAATTTAAAGAAATAAGTTTCAGCATTCTCTTTTTTATTATAAAGTTTGATAGTATCATACATTTTTGTGGAGATCTTAGCAGTTAAAATCCTAGTGCCACACTCTGTCTTCTCTTTGATAGCATACTTTCCTACAAATTCATGGCACTTTCTTGTCTTTCCTACAATTGTTGGAGTTATACTTTATGAATTTAGAAGAAATATTAGCATTTCAGGCTGAAATTAGTTGTTAAGGTTATAAATCACATTCTCTGACATTAAACCTTTATATTAAACTGAGTATATAGTATCAAGACGATAAATGTTTTATCATGTTCAGGAGTATTCACAGAAAAGAAGTCACTGGAAGGTGTTCTTGGGAAATATACTCTTTTTGCATCATTAAAGGAGGAAGGTATGGAAAGACTAATTGATATCTCCTTGATAAGCACATTAGTTGGGACAACATTCTCACATTTATGGCTAAGATTAGCAAAAAAGCATTCACCATAAAACTAGACAAGTATCTTAATTTCTTAAAGGAAATACAGTATTTTGAATATAGTTTCTACCATGGGGTAGAAAGCTGGTCTAATTCTTCTGTGCAGTTGTACTTAGTCGAAAAAGACCTCCCAAAAAAGTCACCACATAAAATTAATAAAGCCACAAAGGAAAAATAAAATAAATAATGTAAAACGCCAGAAGATAAAATAAAGAAAAATAGGTTTTTACCCCTCATCTCAGTTGACCTTTCTGAAATGGTAAAGCATAAAATGCTTTTATGACTAAAACAATATCAAGACGTTTTTCAAAGGAATCACTATAAACACATTTTAAGGTTAAGTGGAAATGGGTAATCAGCAAGATGGCAGCATGAAGTGTTTTATGTATTTAATTCTGCAAGTTCAGCATGAGGTCTAGGACCCCTGAAATTTCAAAGCCACTTTGATAACAAGTTGAAAAAGGTTAATTGGTGAAATAGTCTATGGCAAATACATTAAAACCACACAAACAAACTCTGTTTTCAAATTTTAAATTAACTCTGTAATTCAATACTCAATTCATTTGTTACACTAGCAAAAGAATGATTTATATCTATACGTTGTTAACTTACCACCACAAAATAGCCACCTGAAACATATACTTGATGTTAAATTGAAGACTGACAGGTGAGGCTGTGATGTTGTGTGTGTCATCTGCACAGGAGAAAATAAATCCCAGGTGATTTAAACAGCAAAATAAACTCCTGTGATAGTAAATCACTGCAACTTCAGAGCCAAAACTGATTTTCATATCCACATTGAACCCCATGCAGGACTCAATGTTAGAACATGGGAATATTTCCTGAAGGAACTGCAGCCCATGGAAAGCCCGTGCTGGAACAGTTTTATCTTTAAAGACTACTGTCCATGGGAACGATTTATGAAGAAGCAGGGAAGTATTGTGAGGAGAAGGAACAGCAGAGAGGAGCTACTATGGACTGACCACATCCCCCATTTCCCATGCCCCTGAACTGTTCCTGTGAGGGGCTGGAGGTACAGGACTTGGGAAAAAAGAAATGAAATTGGATGTGGTAGGAGGAACGTGTTTCAGCTTTGCCTTTTTTTTTCTCACAATCCTTCTCTATTTTAATTGGTGATACATTATCTAATTTTCCCTAAGTTAAGTCTGGTTTGGCTGTGCCAATAATTGGTGAATGATCTCACCTTGACCTTATTTCAGCCCACAAACTTTCCATCTTATTTTCTTCCCCTCTGTTTTGTGGAAGTGGGGAAAGGTGAGTTACAACCCTTTGAAATTAGTTTAACTTTCAGAAGAAACTCGTGTCAGTATTTACTTTAATCTGACGTGGACAAGACTGAAGAATAATAAGGGTCTATAGTCTCAGTGTTTTAAATAAAGAGTCTGCTCAAAAATTAGGAACTGGATCTTCTTAACTCCAGACTGTGAAGGGGGAAAAACAGTCCAAAGGTGAAATTTATTATCATATCTCTGTCAGACTTATCCAGGAAAACTATTCAAAACATATGAACATATTGCTGTTCACTTGCTTATTTTTGTCTGCAAATTTAGCCCTGCTGAATGCAACAAATGTCTTACTCCACACCTACACATTACTATGTCTAATCTTTCTTCTTCATTTACCCTTTTCCTCCTTGTATATTACTGGGAAATCGGTTTTAGAACCAAAAATAACTTAGAGGTTATGCTGTTTTGACAGAACTCAGTCTCGCAGTGTGAGGTGGAAAATTGCTGGAATTGAGTCGTAAATGTGAACTCCAACTCTGATGAAAAGAGCAGGTCTAGGCTCTGGATAGAGTAACAACACAGACTGCTTCTGGCAGCTCCCACCTATGAGCCCCACTCTGTTGATAGGTACTGGACCCCCTTCCCTGACTAGTGTGGCTGAATCTAGTAAGTAATTTTGGATTGAATTAGTTTCTGTGACAGACAAAACAGACTTTACAGTAGGCAAATTGAATTTCTCTGGTTCAGTGACCACTATGGCATTGCCCCCTCAAGAAGATTTTCACATTATTGAGGGCTGGTAGGTTTTCTTGTAAATAGCTACAGGCGGGACGCATTGCAACACAACTGATTCTTTGTCTGTTCCCATTAAAAAAAAATCTGCCTACATCTGCCAAGTCACTTACACAAGTGTATATAGACAGCCATGCACACACAAGGAAAACAAAATGCAAACATCTGCATAAAATTTTATTTTTGTTCTATTGAGGCTGTATGCATATATCTGGAAAATTCGCCTTCTTGAGAGACAGCCTCAGTATTGTTTCAAAACACAATGTGTTTTTAATGAAGTGAAAAGGCAGGAGCTATTACCTATCTTAAATACAGTTATGTATGGGGAAACAGCACCATGTACTTTGATTCAATTGGGTTGCAGTAAAATTCAATATAGTTGCAGCCATATCGGGAAAGGAAATACAAGAACTTCCATATTTAAATTGTAACTAGTGTGGTTTTGCAAGTCTGGTATCCCAAACTTCCCCAAAGCTGTCACTGAACATAGCCTCTAAGTATTTTCTTTATCTTACTAGACTGATACCGCATATATATACTATAAAACTGCTCTAAAACTGGCATCTGTAGAATGTACAAAATGCAATTTTTTAGGCAGTGCTTATAGAATATATATATAATATATGTAGAGTAGCATATACAATAAATAAATTCATGTTTTTCAAGTGCCTCCATTCACATTGCAGATTTTCCAAATTGCTGTTTATTTTGCTAAAGTCCAATTTTATTCTTCTCAAAGACGAGTGTTCTGTCATTTTCATGGATATTTGATTTCTTAAAATGGATTCTTATTTAATGGATAATTTTTATTTTCTTTTTGCTCTGGCTTTTAAGAAAGCATCAGCACAAAACAGAGAGATGAAGAACATGCAAGTGAATTAGAATATTTTTTATTATAAATTGTCATGAACAATATAATTTCAAAATAAAGCAGACCTAGAACACCTTCACTGATCATCTGAGCTGGTCTCAAATCACAATCTGAATGTATGATGTAGCAATATTCCACTGTATTATTTAAAGATATTTAAAGGACAGGGTAGGGCTCCAACAAACTATGGGAAAACATGAGTCTAATAGAAAGATGCATTTTTATTGTTTCTCATATTAATCCATTATATAGAGTTCCCTTGTTTCAAGTCATCATTGCAGCAGCAGCACCTCTTGGATGAGGTACTGCACAGAGTCCTCCAGAGAGCCAGTTATTATGACAGCCAGCAAAGAGGTACTTTTTCATTATCTTCTGAGGTTAAGAGGCTGGTTTATGAGGTGGTGAAATATATATGAAATCTGAAATACTTTAAGAGCAAAATGAGACAATTTTTCTAGAAGCAAAAAAAAGTCAGCATTATTACCCTGGCAAATCTTTCAGCCCCTGTCTTTCAGAAATCATCAGTTTTTCAAGTGTGAGTCACTTGAAACAACAGAGACACATCTTAAATGTCTTTTAATCATAGAAAAAAAAAATTAGTTTGAGAACTACAGCTTCTGAGAGAACTGCAACTGAGAGAGTAGTTTTATTATCCTATTTCAGTTGCTTTTCATAAAAATTGACATTGGGTTATTATCCATATAATTTAAAGAATTGCAATTGAAATTTTTCATTGACTCAAACCTATTTTTTGCATATCCACCCTTTAAATATTTGATGAGTTTAGTCAAAGATTTTCATCTTTATTTTATGGGGTTTTTTTTATTTTTCAGACATGGGTAGCCTTGTTACTCATTTTTCTTCCTGCTCAGCCCTAACATGCCCCATTGGTGCCTGGAAGATTGAAAATATATCTATCAGAGAGATCCTTATGAGGAAGTAAATGTAATTCTGTATATATAAGAGTATTAGATAAACTCTAAATATTAGATTGATGAAATAGCAAACAGGTATTAAGTAAGTAGACTTTGTTCAATTCTAACCAACAGTCTCACTTTCACAGTTGTTATTGCATAGCTTCAAATAATAATGACCCAATTTATTTCATTTGTTTTTTTGCCCAGGTTTATTACCTGTATGTTTATACAAACAAATCTGGAGCAATTGTGAACTTGTATGATTTCCTGTTAATTATTTATCATAGCAATGGTAGTATGTTTTTAGTCATGAAGGTTTCATTACCTACTTTTGGGTTCCCATGGGACGTCATTCCTACACCACTTCCTCCACCCAAAAATAAAGTGTTTTCAATTTTTTTTATTGCTGTAACACAAACAGAGATTAAAAGGGAATTTTTTATTAAAACTCTTTATTTTTCTACCCTTTCAGTAATTAACTCCATTTTGTGGAGCCATATTTTTAAACAGTTTTCATGTCTTTATTTTTACTTTTGCAATAGAGAAATTAACAGCAAGAGAGCCTTAAGTTTTACAGAGAAGTTGCTGTTTAACTAACTCTAATTCTATATTTAGAAATTGTTTTTTTTGGTTTTGCAAAATATATACATTGTATTGGTATACCAAGGTGCTGGCCACTTTTTCTAATGCTTTTAAGAAAAAAAAATAGTAGAGTAGCAATAAAGGTATGCTTTAAAAAAAAAAATAGCTCTTCTAAGACAAATACATATCTGTTTGTCTGCAGTTAATGGTGACTGGATATAGTAACTTCACAAGGTATATTTAAGAGAGGACATCCAGCGAAGAGGGATCTAATGTTTGAACACCTCCATTTGAATGTAAATGTATTTTTCAGCTTTTGTACATCACAAGGCCTGTGCATCTGTGAGTTTTAAAACCCCAGTAAACACTGTATTGGGACCGCTGAGAGTCTGATTGTCAGTTTAAATTTTTATTTTTCCTATGCCACCACACAGTCTGCAAAATTATTTACTTACTTGTTGCAGTTTGAGAACTCTAGATGAGAGAATTCAAGTTCCCTGTTCCCTCATTTACATCCTCCTTTTCTTTGACTTTTTCTTCGGGATGTTTTCTTCAGTGTACAGTATTCTGTGAAAAAAATGCTCCTCAGCCTATTGTCTCTTCACCTAGAAACTCATCTTTTTAGTTCAAGATATCATCTACACCTATAGCCTAGGACTCTTCTGTCCTTCTGTCTCTTACCACAGTCTTGTCTCAAGTTCTTCATTTCCACTGACCATATGTGTAATTTCCTGGCCTCAAGAAACCTTTGCATGGACATGGGTTTCGTGGTTTGACAGTGCAGTTTCCCACTCATTGGGGAAGCATTCTAAATGTTAAAGAAAATCTTGGATTATTTATGAGGTGGTTTCTTCTATCACAGGAGAAGCAGCCTGTCAGTGACCACATGAACATTTGACCAAAATGAAATAATGGTTGCAATTGTTTTTTAGACTTTATGACTGCATTTCTTTACCAGAGTATGCAATTCAGCAGTGTAACTAGAATTAGTAGATGAACCATGCAAGTGTGAATTTTTTATGCTTATGAAATCAATAAACACCTAATGTAAAAAAAAAAAAAGGAAAATAAAACTGTTGAACTGTTGACCTTCCTGATGCTCCTGAGCCAGCTATGCATAATCTGGCAGAGCAGATAACTGAGAGATTGTTTAAGTAATTGCTCCAAGTCTAGTGAGTGTATACTGAAAGTCTAAACTATTTTTAAGTCATCCAATAATATTGTTGACTTACAAATCCTTTGGTCTGACTGAGCCCCTTGTTAAGAAAATACATTCTGATTTTTTTCAGAAGTGTCATATGCCTGTTGCACTTCTAGTTATAGAATTTTCATTAACATTTTACTTGCCTAGCTTTAACAAAAGCATAAATTAATAGCATTAATGGGTGACTGCAGTGGTATATGGGAAACTAATGACAGGGTGCACAGCATTCTTTGGTAAAGTACACAGAATGTCCTAGGATACAAATCAGACTTAGTTCAGAAATTACTTTACTGCATAGCTTTGTTTTCATCCTCCTTTAATGGGTATTATTTTTTTTAGATTGTATTATCTTAATGTCACACATGCTGAGGGCATAGATAGGCATATTGATGGAATCCTTGGAGCAGTATGAATTCTTCTGTTACGTGGTTACCATCAGTCTCGATTGCATTTACTGAGGGTGAAATTTGAGGAACAGGTTACTTTGAGCATTTTTGTTATTGATTTACATTTTCATTCTTAATGTTGCTCTTGTTTCTTTCCTTCTGTTTTTTTCTTTTCATTATTTTCCTTTTTTTTCACCTAAGCAGATTTCTGTTGTTACGTTACCTGTTTTACTTGTCATTGTAATAATCACTTTCATGTTTTCTTAGTTCCAGTTTAACATTCTGCTACTGATTAACATTTTTGTTGTATTTACTGGAGCTTGTGTTGTACATATGAGGATACTGCCTTTATTTGTCACTTAAATTTTCTTTTTCCCTTGTTAGTGGTTTTGCTATCTCAGTTTAAATGTTCTGGCTGGTTGCAATTACAAATTTTCCCAGCTGGGAGCTTGTTTCATTTTTCTTGGTCTCTGTGACACACAGATCTAATGGAACTGTAGTTCAAATTGTTTGTCTCTCTGTTTTGCATCTTCTTTCCACACAGTATAAATGATGACTTCACTGATATTTTTCTGCCCAGGATTTTAAAGAAAAGCGGTAGTTACAAAAACTGGTCCTACTCTCTGACCCCTTACTAAACAGTAAAATGATTCCCAAGTGGAGTCTGAAGAAAAATGTAGATGCCTACAACTTATGAAAGACCTGAAAGTTTGAGAAAGCTAGTCTAGCTGTCGTGGTAAACAAAAAAGCTTGTGATAAGGGCTGGTGATAAACATAGGACGAAAGCATCAGAAGTCTCTGATTAGCTTCTGACTTGTGCCTAAGTCATACTTTTTATGGCATCATACATGAAAGTTGCTGTGGTGGTGGGAGCTTCTTATGGCATAATCTTGAGAGGATAACAACTGCTTTGATGGAATCTGGTAAGCACTGCATTTGGTGGGCCTTGGTCAATAAAGGGCTGTATAATCAGAGTTTTGTACTCTCGCTTACAGTGTGTACCTGCTCTGTCCTATGAATAGACAGATTGATGTCTGTAGCTTGTGATGCCTTAAAGAACCCAGAAATAAAACAACACTCTTTTGAGATAATATTATTATAGAAGGTAATATAAAGGCTGGTCTTTATTGGACACCTGCAAGGGGCAGATGTGGAAAAAGCCCAAATGCACATCCCCACATAGGGTGAATACAGTTTTATAAGTTTTGCAAATAAGCATAACTAACAAAACTCCCCAGTTGGAGACATAAGTGGTGAGGAAATCTTTCCAGGTTCAACCCCTTTCTATATCCAGCCACTCAGGCAGGAACTAAACTTTGTGAATATGTGTCTTGGAGAGGTGGTTTCAACCTTGGCTCCCAGGAAAAACCAAGACAGGATAAGGGCCTTGTACCCCCCAGGGCCTAGAGCTCTGGAATGTGTTTTGTCATTCTGCCTAGGGAAAAGGTAGGGAAAAGTACTGGGACTAGCTACAAGTACAGTAATAGGCTACAGAGCAGCAAATGTATGTGAAAAGAATATAGAAAATACATGAAAGCAAAATCATTCTGGCAACACTTGACAGAAAGATGTACACGAAAGAAAGTACAGGGGTTTATTTTTACAAGGAATGCAGGCTGAGTGCTCTCAGTCCTTGTTAAGGAGATTTAATGCTCCTTAAAAAGGTGCTGTCTATGACTCATGATTTCAATTCTTCAGACTAATTGCAAATTGCCTTATTTAATTATGGTTGATTAAATCAAATCCTTCCTATTATTTTTGCTGATTGGTTGGATGAAATGACTTGTGGAGATGGATATAAGTGAAGATTTCTGGGTAAATTGTTTAAGACTCAGCTCCCATGAGTGTTCAAAATTTTGTGAAACATGTTTCGGAAAACATAGGATTTTTCCAGAAACTTCACTGAATTTGGAACACATACATAAAACAATTATAGTAAATATATTTATTAATTTGTAATTAACTGATTAATAATTGTAATTAAAATGGTCTTAGAAAGCAGGATAGAAAGAAGTATAAATATATGCAAAATAAGCTAATTAAAAGCATGAATTATCAGGTAATTGACTTATTTATGCAGGTCTGGTCCATGTTTCAGAGTTCTGCTAGATACAGGAAAATGCTGGCTTTAGTAATCTGTATCAGACCTTACAGAATACAACTTTTCAATAAGTAAGAATGGCACCAGACTAGCTTGTATATGTCCAAATATTTCTGATTCTTTTTCTTCCCACCTGTTTATCTTGCTGTTGATTTCTGGAAGTTGTGCAATGCAATGCACCCTTTCAATACTATAGCTGCCCTCCTTTCTAAGAATTGCTTCCCAAACACTTAAGCAATTGTGTCTAGATTAAATTTCAGATAGTCATTATCACTGGATTACTCCAACAATTAAAAAAATCCACAAAAAAAGTACATTTTTCTAGTTGTTTGAATATTACAATAGCAGTAATATTTCAGAGTGGTAATCAGGATTAATACAGGAACTAAAACTTTTTTCTTTGAAGGCCATCCTTTTGTAAAAAGATTGCATACATATGATGAAAGGTGATCAGCATTTCATACTAACCTCTGCATTAATGAATTCAGCTGACAATTTATTTATGATTTCAAGAAAAACAGAAAATTAAATTCTTCTAAGAAACAGAATTTAGTTGACTGCCTAACTTAAAGTGAAACTTTGAAACTGTCACCAATTCATGAACAGATTGAGTATTGATGTATAAAATCAGATAATTTAGAGGCAAATAACTGAGAGAAAGTTATTTGGATACTGGATTTAGATTCCCGTTAATGCAGGCAACTAGACAGTGTTTCTCCCCCTTAGCATAATTTTGAAACTAGCTAGACCTTTTTTCTCTATTATTCTGATTGAAAGGCTCATCCTTGGTCTTAGTCATTTAATGGTTAGAAACATTAAACTAATTTCAATTCTAAATTTATTTATGACAGTTTTATACCCATGCGCTCTTGTGCCAGCATTGTCCTTCAGCTTAATTAGTTTTTGTCTTTCCCCAGTGTTACCCCCTAGTTTATTTATAGCAAGTAATTATATCCCCACTCTGACCTTGTTTTCTAGTCTTTTGGAGCTGAGGTCTTGTCTGTTCTTGGAATACAATCAATGAAAATCACTATTAGATAGGTTATAAGCTTAGGTTAAGAACTTCAACACTAGAATGTAGGATACGATGTTAGAATGTTGCATAAGGGAATCTGAGCAATATCATCAGTAATACTTTCGCATTCAAAAGATCAATAGACAAGCTTGTTAATACGAACCTGTCTGGAGAGTAGTGGAGTGTGAGCAAGTTGGACGGATTGTTACATCGGGGGACTGAGAAAGTCACGAACATATTACGATTTCCTTATGAAATCTAGAGCTGTTACAGAAAAATGGTTGCTTATTATTGTAACTTAAAATACATATTTTAAAAGATTTTGTCATCTAAGGCATAGCTTTGAGGCACAAATTATATATGCCAAACTGTGGCATTTGCTACATGGACAGGACCAGAGTTGAAACCTGGCTATATCTAAGAGAATAATTAAGTACTTCTCCTTTAATTCCTCAAATTCCACTGGGAAAATGTGTTATTTCTTGTTGCAAATTATTTATGGAGACATAAGTAGATATTTATTTGCATGTATTTTGCATTCATGTGTGTATTTGTATACCTATATGTTTTCCACAAATCACTTTTATATTTCATAATTGTAGGGATGGGGGTGATTTCTGGTTTGTTTGCTTTTAACAGGTGAGAAAGAATAGCAAAATCAAGAAAACAGATTCAATAAATACAAACAATGTCCCCACACCCGATTTCTGTTCTGTCCCCTGAAGGCCAGCTACAGCAAAGACAAAATTCAGGGTTGGATTCAAGCTGATGATGTGTTTGTTGCTCCTCAAATTTAAGGGATTTTAAAGTTAAAAAGGCAAAACTTGCTAATTTAGTTTACTTGTAACATAAGTACTTGATTCAAATACCATCTGGCCTGCAAGAGAGTATCACAACTGGAACTGAAACGGAGATACAGTGCCTCTATGGCCTACTCATTACAAGAATAATTTCTAATAAAAAAATGTATGATTTTTTAAAACTTTATATTTTGTTTTTCCATGTTTTTTCTCTGCTGCATTTTTTATTTTACTCCCAAATATTTTTTTTAATCAGACAAAAATAACCTAGAAAATAGCATATATCTGACACAGCTGACAACAATGGTCAGTTTCAAAATTTTAGAGAGCTGTAAATTATTCCTGAGAATTCTTCATTGTGCCCAGGTCTTTTCATTCCTTCTGTACTATATTTTGACATCTCCTCTATCTCAAATGCAGTTTCTCTATTTCCCCAGCAAAGGTAGCCATGACTCGTTTTCGTGTCTCATTTTGCTTCACTGTCTTTTACTACTTGAAAAAGTAATCTGTTATTTCTCACATGGGAAATGAAAATGATAATTTTAAATCTCATCAAATACATTATAAAATCTTCAATTCTATTTTCTTAGAGATTCTGAAGGATAAACTCTTGATCTCAAGATCTGGAAAACAATTTGAAATCACGTGAAGAGTGACAGCTTATCGCGTTATATAATGCCTTTTCCTTCCTGGCTTAATATTAGTATTTCCTCCTTCCGTCTTTTACATCAATTATATAAATTAAAAAATCTCTGTCTTTCTTTACCTGTTTGCTTTTCTTTGGTTTTTAATTTTTTTTTTAGTTATTAACTTCCATGGTTCTCTATAAAAACGAATCAGTCATGTGACTCATTAACACCTTGAGAAGAGTGATTAGCAGGAAAAGCTTAAGTTTTCTTTTTTAAGTGATTCAGGAAAAACTTAAGTTCTTCTAAACTTTTCATGTAATTCCAGTCCCAACACACTGTTCTGTGCAAAACACAGAATTCAAAATTATGACCAAGTAACTTTTGCTCTAATAATCTCACAATCAATATAAGACTCTTAATGTAACTATGTATAAATATTGGTTCTTGTAAAAATTGTTGTAACTGCTAATATTATTCAATGATGCACATAGTACTTACCTAAACAATTACTTGTAAGTAAATTGGATGCTCTCTATCTCTCTATTCTTTTAAATTTTGTATCTTTATTTAAAAAAAACCAAAAACCAAAAAGACCAAAACACCATATTTATTTCAGACCTTAAAATCACAGTTTGAAATATATGTTAGAAAACCAATGCGAAAATAGTTTGAGNTTATATGCACACAGAACAAAGTTGTTTTTTTCCCAGTGGAAGAAAACTACTTGAAGATTTGAGATGCAGAAATTTGAGAATTTGAGCTGCATGAAAATACAAAATAACATTTATTTAAAAACTAATCTGTAGTTCCACCAAAATTTATAGTTATATTTATAATATATAGTCTATATTTATAATACTGTATATTAGTACAAAATCTGTGGACTGTTAATTAGTCATGTTCAAGAAAAAATTATATTTTATCATCTTGTATCCCTCCACATGCATCTTGACCTGAAGATGTTTGTATTTTTGGCTTAAAATCCAGCTGTATAGGATCTTTATTTAAAAAATGTAAAATTCTAGTGTCTATCAAGGTAAAAAACCTTCATTTTGTGTTACTTTTGTATAGCTTTTTTTCTCCTGAATACTCTAGCAATTCTGAGGGACAAAAATTGCAATTTTTTTCAGATCATTTTCAGATTATATCAATCACCAGTGTTTTCAATATTGGAGTCTTCAAAAATCTGGCAGACATTTCTATGATAATGCNACCAAAACACCATATTTATTTCAGACCTTAAAATCACAGTTTGAAATATATGTTAGAAAACCAATGCGAAAATAGTTTGAGAAGTCATGTCAGAAGACAATGGAACAGAATAGTGACCTTGGACTGTGAACAAATGAAAAAATTCCTGAGAACTTTGCCTCAAGCCTTAAGATCTTCCACCAGTAGATTGTACACACTCTTCCCAGGTGACCTAGTCCAGTGTTTAAATTTCTGGTCATTAGAAATTTTTTCATTATCTCCTTTGCTGCCATTTAAGGTCATAATTGTCATCCCATGAACAACAGAAAAACAAGAAAATATAGTATTCCTTCCTTACTGCAAGAATTTCAATGACAACCTGCTTGAAGACTGTTATTTCAATTCACCTCAATGTATTTCCTACTGAGATAAAAAGATACCAAATCACAATAAAATTCAGCTCAGGAAGATGAGATTTATAAAGTATACACAGTGAATCATAAAGGATGTCTTATTAACAAGTACTAAACTTAATCAAGGACTTCACAGTATCATCATCCCACAAAAAGAAGTGCTTCCATTTTCAGAAATGGACTGGTTGATGTGTCAGTCAGTCACCATTCTGCTGCTGCCTTTGGTGACACTTTACAATTGCATGACTTCAACCAGTGCTTTGAAAGCTTTCAAGACGCTTTCAAAGACAATTCATATATTTTGGAACTTTTATATTCTGTTTTACACAGAATGGTAGAAAGCTAACACCAATCAACTGAAGTAACAATGGGGAAATGGCCCTGATAGAAAGTCTAAATTTGTAGTTCTAGAAGGAGCAGGACTGTAAGCTCATTTTTTTGCTAGTCAGTCTTGTATTGGTTGGCTTTTGTAATAGGTTGCATTAAAAAAGCCCAACAAACCAACCAACTAACCAACCAACCNATTAGTACAAAATCTGTGGACTGTTAATTAGTCATGTTCAAGAAAAAATTATATTTTATCATCTTGTATCCCTCCACATGCATCTTGACCTGAAGATGTTTGTATTTTTGGCTTAAAATCCAGCTGTATAGGATCTTTATTTAAAAAATGTAAAATTCTAGTGTCTATCAAGGTAAAAAACCTTCATTTTGTGTTACTTTTGTATAGCTTTTTTTCTCCTGAATACTCTAGCAATTCTGAGGGACAAAAATTGCAATTTTTTTCAGATCATTTTCAGATTATATCAATCACCAGTGTTTTCAATATTGGAGTCTTCAAAAATCTGGCAGACATTTCTATGATAATGCTGTCTCATACACACATTTCAAAAGATTTGTTTTGAATTTCAACAATTTGCTATCATAATAAAGAAAACAGCAAGAATTAGCAGGATCAAAATATGCATATTCTGTAACAAACTACAGCAATATTCAGAACAGTATGCTGCTGGCTTGGCACAACAGAAAAATTTAAGATGGAGTGCACTGAAAGCAATATACATTTTCAGGCTACGTAAATCAAAAAATCGTTTTTCAGAATGAGTTGCCTTGTAGGGGCTTTGCTCCTTTTTCTGAAACATCTGGCATCTACTGTCATTGAGAGAACATTATTGTCCTGGGTAGGACATCTATTTGCTCTGATATGGCATTTCTTATGTTCATATACAGCCCATCCCTATAAATTATTGCTATTTTTTGCTGAAAAAAGAAATGGCAAGACCAATATTACTGTTGCAGACCCTTTGCATTTTTGTTTTTGAGTTGTGTTCCTTGCTGTGCCCTAAATGGATGATGGAGTTTGTTTTGTATTCTCAGAAACAAGAACATACAGGCTTTATCATACATTGCTAAATGCCACAAATTCCCACCTTCCATTGTTCTGTTTCTGAAGAATATTAGTAACATTCTTAATCACCAAACAGAATAAAGTGGTATATTTCCAAAGAATCATGAGAGCAAGTAATTCAGACATAGAAAGAGTTCTTTAATAGAATTAGCTCTAATTTTTGGAAAACAACTGTCAATTTTATTGTAAAAAGTAATACACTTTCATTACAGTCCATAAATTTTTTTTGGTTTCTAGTTTGCCTTGGACACAGACTTGAGTGAGTACCACCATTTTGATGAGTTTAGTTTCCAAGAAAGGAAGGAAAGTGGAATGAAAAGAAAGCATGTATTCATGGAGAATTACTCCTTAACCCTTAAAGCTTAATAATGAAGGACATTGAAAGGGAAAATGATTAGGCATGTCCACCCGAGCAAGATCAACAATTTAAATTTTTTCTGCATGGAGGAGAGAAAACACTCTTTGCATCTTTTTGGCTTTGAGTGGCAGCAACCTTACTGATTACCTGAAGTGCTGCTGCTGTGAAGCTGTGCTCTGGTTCCATATCATCATCAGGAAGCCAGGGTGATTCATCACTCACTGTGGAGAGAAGCGCACCTATTGCTGCACTTCTGGTAGACTTTGCAAAAATATGTGATTCTCATCAAGGCCAGCTGAGGTGAGACAGCTCCTTGAAAATCTGAGTGAAACAAATTAGCACTTCAGAGTAATAGATTTATTTTAATAAATTAAGAATTAATTCAAAACATACCTCAATTAATTGTCCTCTATATCTTGAGCTTTAGTCTAGATGGCTCTAGTGAAGCATTTTATCCTAAGGTTCCAGGTATTTTTTGGATTCAGACAGCCAGCAGATAGACAGGTGTTTGTGCAGCTGTCTGTATAGGAGTGTGTGTATGAGCGTGTGCAATGTACCAGTGTGCATGCATCAGTGCATGCCAGGGGTGGGGGCCAGGGCTTAAACCACTGATTAGCGCAGCAATTAATGGGTCAGCAATGGAAATAGTAGCAGCAGTACCTGTCTTTCCTATGTGTGATACAGGCTGAGGTAGCATTTAGCCAGCCATTTCCCAGAAGCCCTGTTTAAGCAGTTAGATATTAATTCAAACACAAAAATTTTCCTACCCCAGTCTGCAAGTCTGGGCTCAACTATAAAATGTCTAGTATGTGAAAAGTGTAGACATCAATATGGGTTGTGATTGAGTGAAGTCTGAAGGATTTCTTTGATTTGAGAAGGGATTTTATGGAAGAGGGATTGTCATCTGCTGGAGTAAATTCTTGTGTCTGAATGACGAATATGAACAAGCAAAATTAGAATATCTGGGTAAGCTGTGAGCATTGGTGTCATCATGTTCAGGATTAGGAACTGTATTTCCCCCCATTTTTGAGTTTGTATATAGAAGTTTTGTTTTGTTTTCCTGGCAGCATCTAGATTCCTTGTCTAGATTAATTTTTATGTTGGCAATGAAGGAGTTATGTATCCAGAAAATGGTTTGTTTTACACCTCTTGATAAATTAGATTTTGATGAACAGACCCTCAAATAATCTTCTCATTTTTAGTCCTTGACATAAAAAAGACGCAATGCCAATTCCCTTACTGTGCAACTTTTACTAAAGTGGAAGATAAAGTAAAGAAAATAAAAAAAATTTGGACAGACAACTGATTGTAATGGATCTACTAAACCTAAATGAGTGAAACTGGAATTTAATACTGTTACAACTTTACTTCTTGATCTTCCTACTCTGTGGTTGGGATAGCATGAATTTTTCACACAACAAAATACATTAAACTTGGAAATTCCTACATGTAGAATTAAACAGCAATGTCCTTTATTACTCTAGCTGAGGTAGTCAGAAATACACTTTTGATTCAGCTTCTACACATGGGCAAGGCAAAAAGACATCTAGAAACCACAAAAAGATGAAAAATATTGATCTGTGAGGAGAGATGCCTGTAAGAAAAGGAAATAGGATGAAAGACTTTGACAGCACATGTGGAAGAACATTCTATTGGGCACAGCAGCAGTGGTGTGAAGCACTAGGAATAAAGGTAAAGCTGACATTTGAATTTCTCAAAGTTATGATTTTGGACCCCATTCAAATACATACTTCAAATTCAATTTCAGCAACACATAAAAGACAACTCAATTTTAATTTGCTATTTATTGTATTTAAATTTACCAAAAAAATTAGCATAAAAAGGGAGATTTAAGAACAACAAAAGCAAAACATTTCTATAGTTAATTATAAAAAACATTGCTTTATGAAGTCTCTCAATAGAGTCAGATAAAAAAAGGCCCTGAAAATATATAACTTTATTTTTAAAATCTTCAGTTATAGTTTAGTCCACTATATATATATAATAATGACATTTCCATTGTGTGAATGGAATTGGATTTTCTTACAAATACAAACTGTCTCATGTCTGTCAATTTGTTGAGACAAGATTTTTATTCATGAATTAAGCTTTTTTGTCCTATATAGAACATATTTCTAAATATGACCTTTTCCATGCACAAAGATTTTTAAAAATTTTATTACAGAAAATGCATATTTTATAGATGCATCTTAAAAACTAAAATACTAAAATACTAAAAAACAGTATTTGATATTTCCAAATAAATAAATGTTTTCCTTCTATTTTTAAAAAATGTTCAGATTTAGGTCATATGTTTGGAAAGACAAGATGCAAACAATGAAAGCAAGGGCTACATTTATTGCTGTAGAAGATCTATATATTATGCATAACAGTTGTATTTATTCCTTTGATTTATAATTCAAATGTCTACATTAAACAATATCTACTATTGCTACAATCATGCATATCAAATTCCATCCCCCAT
>VWZS01007496.1:17256-75559 GCA_013397075.1 Rhabdornis inornatus
TGTACGAGTATATATCTATTATCAGCATTAGCATAAATACAGCTGGTATAGGATTTGCTTGTGCAATTTAGACGGTCAGCTTTAACAACAGACATATAAATAGAATTACTCCTTCCTTTGAAAGAAATGTTTCATAAATCCGAATATTCTATAATGAAGAACTCTGCCATTAAGGTACTATTTAAATGAATCACTTAGAAATATCAATAGATACTGGTGCAGAGTATCTATTAATGGAAGTGTATTTTGCTTAGCTCTATCTGTAAAGAATCACTTCCTACCCAGTTTTTAAATGTTAATTTTGAATGACTATGTGGCTCTGCATTTAAGTTGCTACTCATACTCATGACATCCTGTTCAATGGGAAGGGAAAAAAGTCCAGGTGAACACTCCAAACAAAGAAGTATAATGGCCTTTTTGCATCTGCTCTATCTGCTTTCTAGAAGCAGATAGACCTATCTTATCTATCACGTAAAAAGGCCTTGCATGAAGAACACGGCCATGCCATATATAGAGAAGTGGTATTTGAGCATTCATATTTGTTCATGCTCTGTAATCTTGACAAGATCATCTCCTTCCCAACAGCTTTGTATACAGGAACTCTTGCCAAGACAGAAATTCTTAAGATAACAAAAGAAACCAGTGTTTTTTCTGAGCCCCATTATGACAGAAGACGAGAAACCAGAGAGACTTTCAGAGCAGGACACCTATAAGACACAGCTGCTGCTTCCTTCAGAGTCCAGTGAACAACTAACTAAATTCATTCCATGTCTTCAGTATCATCTTCAGCTCACTCTTTGGTCAGTGATGCTCAGGGATGTTCTTGAACCCTCTGTCTCCTCCTGAAGAATAACTGTCTTGAAACACATGACTCCTGTTAACAGTAACAGCAGAACTTGCAACCAAGAGTGGTCCTGCACCAATAGAGGCACAAAGAAACTTTTAAACCCTCTTGTTTCAGTGAGGGGAGGCCCATGAGCATAGACTTGCCCTATCCTTTGCTCTAAGAGTCCAAATCCTAAGTTCCAAAACCATTTCACAAGCGATTATGGGGACAGGGGAGATGTGTACAGCAACAAATCAATATACAAAAGCATTTCTGAAGATAAGAGTCACCTGTTAGTTGCACACTTAAGCTGTATTTAAAACCAACAGGAGTTCCTACAGTAATACAGTTCCAATGCTGACAGTAAGTGTCAGTTTTCCAGCAGTCTCCACAGGTATTTTTAGCAATCTAAAAAGGTGTCTTCTGGGGAGTGGGGGAATTTTCGTTATTTCTGTAGTTTTGACCCTCTGTCAGAATGAGAAAACTGTTACAGTTCTTAGATTAAAATGCTGGTGCAGTCCAAATGTCAAGTTCTTATTCACCAAAATTTTCATGCACTACTTTTTTTTGCCTCACTTGGAGGTACCACAGCAAACACCTGCAACTAGTTGTGTCCACAGAAATGCTAGAATCAGCTCTCTTGTTGCTAATGTTCTTTATTTGGATAGAAATTGCCTCAACAGTACAAGTATGAGGTCATATAACTGATTACACCTTTCCCTGATCCTTCTTCTACTGCACAAGTTACTTCCAGAAAATGCCCTGAGAAAAAAACTGGCATCACTCATGTTAACAGTCCTGTTGTTCTGCACTGTGGTAGATTAATATATTTCAGAATGGCAACTGGTGAATTAACATCTGTAGCAGTGCTGAGATGTGATGAGGTCTATTTAATGAAAGAGTGTCTTCCCATGTTCTGTTATATTGAACACAAAATGAAATACAAAATAAGTATAAAATATACATGAAAATGTACTCACTTTACATAGGCTCCTATTTTTTAGAGTGCTGAACAAATTTGCATGGAAAAAATTGTACCTAGAAACAAGAAGGGTTTTCACACAGAAATGAGAAAGATCTATGGCATTTTTGAGAACCTCTGTTAAAAGGCTCTTTTTGTTCCCGGTGTGAATTTTCTTAACCCTTGCTTTTGGAAGCAAGTCAGGCTGTGAATAGCATTTAAATATAATTTTTCACATAATACCTAGCCTACTTTCAAAACTCAAGTAGCAATTTAGTTACCTGGGTTTTATTATATATTTCTACTTCAAACCTCACCTGTGGTTTGAACATATTTTGTCTTTCATTTCAATCCAGTTGCTATGACTCAAAAGCCCGTGCTAGACTAGAATATGGTAATAGAGGCAATTATATCATTGAGTATGCAGCACTACTCTCAGGTTAAGGTTTCACACCTGGGTGTCATTATTCTCTCCCATACCAATTTATTATTTAAGGACTTACTATTTGAAAGCTCTTAGTGTGCTGTGGCAATTAGAGTTGCAGAGTTTCTGTCTGCAGTAGCTGTATTCATTTTGCTCTCCTAGCTTTTTGTGATACAATAATTAAATCTGCTTATAATTCAGTAATGGCCAACTCCTCTGAAACCGTCAATATTGCCCAGTCCTTCTTTAATCATCTGCATGAAAAAAAATAGGTGAGGTCTGTATGACACATCTATAAACACACACACAGAACTAGGAGATAGAATTGTAGTAAAAGTATATCCCAATATTTCAATTTTATTTATATTTGTAGACTAGACTGATTTTTGCACTGAAACTGCAATAGCTGAGAACATTACATAGTAGTTTACCAAGGACGTAAAATTCCCCAATTTAAAAACATGAACAAAATCCATTTTACTATGGTAATATTAAATATGTGTTATGGTATTTAAATTACATTGTTATCCAAGCTAGGCCCATGCATCACAACCCATCCGAAAGTTTTGGAGACAATCAGGTCTGGAAGTATATTCATTCAATGCTATGGGCACGAATAACATTATTTGCCTTAAAGCCACGAAAAGCAGAGTAAGTTTCCTGTTTTACCAATACTACTTTTATACTTGTTAGAATAAGCCAAGCCTCTCCTCTTTGATTGAAGGAATGGGCCCTTAATAATAACAGCATGAAAAAGAGAAAAAACCCGCAGAGTTGTACAAACTTACACGAAGACACATGCATGTCTATATATGCACATATGCAGCAGAACACCTTTATGAGCGCTCACATCTTAATACTCTAGATATTTCTTAAAGTTGCTAGATAGTTGACATTTAGGTGAACACAGGACACCGTCAGAGAAATGTGTGCAAGCTCGCTGTAAAGCACATTAGTATTTGGAAAGCAGTTTGCATTTTCCTAGTCTATACACCAAATTGCAAAACTTGGTGAATTGTAACAAGTAAAGAATCACAGATATTTTCTCTATCCTAACATTTATTGTCAGATGTATAGCTTATTCCTTCACTTAGCTGTTTACCTCGCCATAACATAAACCTACTTATTCATATGTGATTTTCATTACCTCACATATCAAGCTTCAGATATAAAAGATTAGTAAATTTATTTCTACCCCTGTAAAGTTGCTTGGCTTGGGTCATGTCTATTTAACTGCAAATATGCTTGTCTTTTTCCTTTACTACTTTGAATTTTATGTGCTTGTATTAAAACGTTAATATAAATAGCATGTAAATGTTAAAAGAAAATAAGGATAAAGTCAAAGGCAGAATAGATGTACAACACCCTGTCATATTCTCTTCACTCAGAAAAGTAAAAAGAGAAATTTGAAAATTTTTGATATTTACCGATGCACATACTCTTTCATCCTTGAATATTCCCAAATCCCCTTTTCACATGATCTCAAACTCCAAAAGCAGGAGAGATGGAAAGAAAGAAGACAGAGCCAAATGCATAATTTTTACAACCAATAAGTTTTCTTAGATAGCAATGCAAACCACAAACATAAAAATGAGTCCTTGCAGAAAATTCACAAAAGGTAGGCAACCACTAGCGTGTGTAATTCAAGCTCATTTGAATAATGAGATGAATAAATAATGCTGAGATTGGAATTTAAAAATTATATTGTTATGTATTTTATGCACCTATAAATTATAAAATATAACCTGATTAATACAGCTACATAACAAAATATCATGCAATTCTAGGAAAGGGAAAAAGGATGTTAAGAGCTGTCTAAACTTGATGCAATGTCTAAACTTGAAAATGGTAAGTGTAGCAAAGTTCACATAACATTAGAAGACCTTAAAACCCCGAAGTTCCAGTACACCAAGTCCTTCTGTTAGAGGTCACACCCACCACATATTTAATTGCAGTATTCAGGCTAACAGAGTACCTCTTCACTGGTGCTGCTGGCCGAGGCCATCATGATTTATTACACGTGTAATCAGTCATGTGTGAATGACATCCATCTACTTCCATTTCAGGGCACCTGCCACTGTGGTCTCTGAGCAAAAGCATGACACCCAGTAATGTGCACAGATCAGTTACGTGATAATTTGCTTTAAGCATTACAGCCATTTTGAGTCTTTTTATACACTCTTCAGAAAGGGCAGCATTGAAACCAAAGTCTTAAATTTTGTTCTGGGCATCATGTGGCTAACTGACATTTAGAAACAGTATGAACAGTTTTATTTGAACAACCAACAATACCACAACAGCATAATGTGATTAACATCAGTGAAAGTGAGTGCTGGAATTAAACAACAAAGAAAATTAGAGGAAAATCTTATTGGAGGTCAAGATTTGGAACTTCTGTTCACCACTTTCTCATGTATTGATTTTTGCCAAAATAAATGTTAAATTAAAAATGTCT
Source organism: Rhabdornis inornatus (assembly GCA_013397075.1). Classification (NCBI taxonomy): domain Eukaryota; kingdom Metazoa; phylum Chordata; class Aves; order Passeriformes; family Rhabdornithidae; genus Rhabdornis; species Rhabdornis inornatus. The sequence continues at coordinate 21,923 of VWZS01007496.1, forward strand.
CTAGCATAAACAAAGTCTTCTGTCTAGGAGACTTTTGATGATAAACAAATAGCAGTTTTTCACCAAGATTTCACAGGACAAGGAGAGCTGCACTTTTTCTTTCTATTTGACTTCTCCTTCATGAATAGTTGCATAACTCTGAGTGTCACATTAAAATATTACCCAGAAAAGAAAAGGGCAGATTGGATATTTCCTCAAGTTATTGGCATTCAGGAGACTTTGAATTTTCTAATTTTATCCATTTATTAAGTTGGTTTTGTAATCACTAGGGATATAAAGGCACATCAACGAGTAATCTATTCACCAAAGAAAAATAGAAAAATATTATTTAAACAGAAAGATGAAAGAACCCAGTACTTACCTATACATTCCTTAAGTAATGATGGGAGTTAGAAAGCAAAGGGATGCCTTTCATGACTGGAACAGTACCTACCCTTATGTAGCATTTTGTAAAATCTTTTGTAACATGGGGACACATGATGAGCCTTTACATGTTTAAATTTTGCTTTGCTTCGTTTTTGCTATGCTTCAAAAATATATATCCTCCCACAGTGGTGATGACCAAACTTTTGCTGAGTGCAAACCACAACTAAAAGATCAATAAAAAATTACTGCACTTCCATCAGAAGTTAGAGAAACAGAGATTTATGGAATTGGCAGCATAAGAGAAATGCCTTGTCCCTGAGGAAATCCAGTCTGTGAGGCAGTCAGAGTAAGAGTGTCACCATGGTGGGTCAAAATTTCCAAGAACAAAAATTGTAAAAATACTATCCCAAAATTCAAAGGGGAAACAATATTACTAATCTGCATTAATGTTTTGTAGATTTTCTGCATTATAAAAACACAGTTTGAAATATTATTGCTTGTCAAGCTAGCGACTCCATTTAATTATTCCTTACACTGTCAGCTACAATCGATCAGAATATTGGAAACAAGATTTGTAATTTCTAAATAGAAAGTGGTAAAAGTTATTCTATGAAACAGTTGTTCTATAAAAAGTAGTTTATACACCTACTGAAAATGTAGTACAAACAAGGAATGCCCAAAAATCTGTAGAACTTTGTTTCTCTGTATGTGGTTACAACTAAGCAGTTACATTTAAAGGCATTTTTAAGCCTGCATTCCTGGAATTAATGCGGAGCTGGGGTTCTTCTTGTGTGGGGATATTTTTAAGGTTGTACACCAGGAGATAGTCAGCTTATAAAACAATCACAAAAGTCACATCCGACATTTGAAAACCTTTTCTTTCTGAAAAAAAGTTCTTTGGGCAGATTAAAATCAAGTAGTTGAATACAGTGTGTGGCAAAACCAAATCTTTTTGTGAGAAGACAAGAAATTATCTTTAGTCCTTGCTAATGTAATAAAGATTTAGTACCCTTGTTAAGGATGCCTTGCATTTAAATATTTTTGAAGTGTTGATGTTATGCCAGTTGCTCTTGAACACCTGGTTCATTTTTGCTATGTGTAAATACTTAGCCCAAAATTTCTTAAACTTTGAATTAATTAATTTCCAAGAGAACTACTGATTTTACATTCAAAGCAATCAGTAGAGAAGTATAGCTTGACAGCCACTCAAACCTACTAAATATAAAATTCTTGAGTCTTTCCCCACTGCTGCCCCTGGAAGTGACTTCAGTGGCTCCTGGATTTCCTACAGCACTGATTTGTCCCACAGTACTGGTCCCATCAAGCTGGCAAGATGCAAAAAAAGTATTTTGGAAGCACCAAGTTCTTGGAATACTGCTGACCTTCATATATATCAGTCCTCCTTAATTTAGTGATGAATGGATCAGCTTCAGAGGAACTACAAATATTTTTGACTGTTGGATATCCAGATGCTTATAGAAAGAGACAAATGTTGATAGATTTTCAAGAGCCAAACATACTTATTTACAGAGTCAGCCATTCTCCTTTACACTTCTCTTTTTAACACAAAAGGCCCTGGAGCATCTATATTGATTGGATAAAACAGCAATGTTATGGGTAGAATAGGTCCAACTATGTCAGGATGAGATTATAGATCCTTAATTACTCAAATAATCTTATTTGAATTATTTTCAGCAGAATCACAGAATTGAAAACCTTTTGTTTCCACATACTTAAACCAATTCAATTTCTCCTTTAAATCAATGTCATATACACTTCAGAGTTTCATGTGGAATACCAAGCTCCCATTTGGTATAAACATCATACTAAGAGATTTAAGTCAGTAATGAAAATAAAAAGTACTTTAACAAAACTAGAAAAAATATTTCCTGTGTGAAGCAAAATCCACATATTATATAAAGAATCTCAATTTTCAAATTTCTCAATTTAAAACTAAATACTTATGAATAGCAAAGACCATAAATTTTGTGGGTTGGTATTTTCTAGGTACCTTCTACACTTTGAGTTCTCTTATGCACACACTGATTGAATTAGACACTCTGCTGTGTCATTCAGCTAAACAAGTTTCATGACCTGAAGTTTCCTGTCAGTTCTCATACATCTTCAACCTCAAAGTCAATCTTAATGTGCTTTTAATATGCTTTTCCCCAGAATTACATCTTCCAAAAATCCTACTCTGACATTTAAAAAACAGTATTGCCTATAGAAGACATTAACATCTAAAGAGATTAGATTAGCATTTATGTAGAATTTACACATTTTCCCAAACATTATAAACATGTTTCTCTGGGTTTATGGGGTATTTTTGGTTGGTTGGTGTTTTGGCTTATTGGTTTGGGTTTTATTTGTGCGTGCATGTGGTTTTGGTTTTATTTTGGCTTTTTCTGTTTCAATTGCCACTGCCAGACTGTGTACTCGAATACATAATTTTCTGGAGGTGTAATTTCTAAGTAATTTTTGCATCTAAAGCGTCTAGACCTCTGTCCTAAATGCCAAATAGAGGAAACAGTTCCACAAAGCTGAACATATCTGAATAATTACCACATTTATTTCTATTTATCCACAAGTTCATTCTTGTACTACGTTACTGGTAATCTAAAACTCCTGATTTATCATCTGTTATGTCTTTCCTCTTCCTAAAGCACTCATGATGTTTCTTTCCTCTTTATGAGATACGTCTTTTTATGACACTAATTACTTAATGATTAAGTAATAATTACTTATTACTTACTGATACTGGTTATTTCAAATCTCTTTATTTCAAATGGAAAACAGTACAGTGACTGCAATTTGTTTATGCAAAACCAGACGAAGTTCAGAGTTGATGACAAGATTGGTATGTTCAAGAAGGAATCCTTAAAACTCCTTGTTAGAACACAGCAGCAAAAATAAACATGGTCCAGCATTAAAATATCTTCTAAGCTCATCATATTCATTCTCATGAAAAATTTCAGAAAAAATAATAATGTCAGAAAATAATATTTTTCCACCTGAATGTGGGGACAGTGTAAGAGTTAGGCAGATAGACAGAGAAAATACACATTTTTCAACCCTCTCAGTCCTCTTTTTGATCTAGATTATATATAACTTTTTACTTCATTTCTAACCTAAGTCGAGTGCTGGACAAAGAACTTAAGGAGACAAACAGTAGGGATGAAAACAAGTGAATTTTGCATATTTTCATGCCAACAACTTCATTATAGAATGATGGGATTGTTCTTGAAAGTTTCAAGTTTCCCATTAAGAAAGAACTAAGACCAGGTATTTTAATGCTGCAGGTATGGAAAAATATTCTGTATGGCTTGCTTGAAACAAAAGTGACTGTAGATAGAATGGAGAAGTTCTCAGTCTCTCCACAGTGAAGTCCTGATCAGTAAGAGGCAGGAATAAGGCCTTTTCATGACTAATTCTTCTATGAGACTGGATTTCTGTTTCTTAAATTGTCCATGTGATAGAAAAACATTGTCATTGGCCATTTGTTCTGTTTTCCTGCGGAAGGGTTACTATTGATGTTCAGTGAGGGCCATTTCCAAATTTATAGGTATTCCTCTAGGATTATGTAGTAGAGGAATTTTTGTAGGAATAGACATTCCAGAAACCATTCTGTTACTACTGTAAAGGAGAAAAGTGAGCATCAAAAAGTCTTGCAATGGACTCTCATGGTATTCTCTTTTCAGTATGCTGACACAACATTTAGAGCATGCCAATAGCAAAGGCAAAAGCTGGGTCCTGCGCTGGGGAGGAATAAGCCCAGGCACCAGCACAGGCTGAGGCTGGCCTGCTGGAAAGCAGCTCTGTGGAGAAGGACCAGGGGGTCCTGGTGAACAAGCTGTCCATGAGCCAGCAGTGTGCCCTAGTGGCCATGAAGGTCAATGGTGTTTTGGGGTGCATTAGGAAGAGCATTGTCAGCAGGGTGAGGGAGGTGATCCTGTCCTTCTACTCAGCCCAGGTGAGGCACATCTGGAGTGCTACGTCCAGTTCTGGGCTCCTCAGGACAAGAGTGGTATGGAGCCCCTGAAGTGGGTCCAGAAGAGAGTGACAAAGATGGTTGTGGGACTGGAGCATCTCTCTTATGAGGAGGGCCTGTGGGAACTTGACCTGTTTAGTCCGAAGAAGAGAGAGCCTCATCAATGACTGGGTATCTGAAGGGAGGGTGTCAAGAGGATGGATCCAGGTGGTGCTGGGCAATAGGAAAGAGACGATGGAGAGAAACTTATGCAAAGGAAGTTCCACCTGAACATGAGGAACCATGTGGGTGACTGTGCACTGGAAAATCTTGCCCAGAGAGATTACGTATCTTCCTCACTGGAGTCATTTAGTAGCTGTCTGGGCACAGTTCTATGCCATGAGCTTTAGAATGACCCTGCTGGAGCTGAGAGGCTGGACCAGTTGTCGCCCTGTTGTTACTTCCAACCCTACGCACTGTGAGATTCTGTCAAAATATCAGACCCCATAACAGTATGCATCTCCTGGGCTTCTACCACTGGAACAAGGCCAGCATAAAATCTCCTGCTTGTTGATGCTATTTTTATTGGCCCACAGGAGTTTTGTAAGGATATAAAAATTCTATAAAACTTTCCTGCAACATTGAGGACATCTCACAAATAAAATGCTTTTTCATAGCCCTAGTCCCAAATGCCAATGACTTTATTCAGAATTTTCCAACTTTTATACCAAGTCTATGCAAAGAAGGCTACCGATATTTTAAATTCAAGTATCTATTGAAAGGCCAGAGCCTGACTCCCAAGTATATGAAAGACAGATTCTGCTAACTTCAGTTACTGGCAGAAAATACAATGTGCTTTCAGGTAAAATACCAATACCTTTTTAACCTCATTTCTGAGTTTTCTCTGAAGCCTACAAGAAAAACCCAAGGGAGTTCACTTGGGAGATGCTTCTACAAAAGATTTTTGATGCTTTTGAGGTTTCAGAAATAATCCCAAATACAATTAAATATATTTAAATGGTATGTAATTCAATCAATATTTGCACTCAGTCTGGGCAACAATTCTGATTTTTAAATACATATTTTATACAAATATCAGTGTTTATTTCAGTTTTTAAAAGGAAAGGTAAGGAAAGCATTAATCCAGCTTAATGTAATATTAATAACTTCTCTGCCTTGAGATAAACAAACAAGCAGGGCAACAGCAGATATTGGCACTCACAGGAAGGTAGGTCATTTTGATACGTAAACATGAAGTTTAAGACTGCATACAGCTTCTTGATGATTTCTATTAACTGATTTCCAAAAAGGTCTAACATAATGAGAATAAGTAAATATTCTTCCACAGAAAAAATTCTATTTAAGAGAAAATTTATTCTACAATAAAAATTGAATAATTAAATCAAACTATTGGACACTGTGTAATTTAATTTTTTCTTCTTAAAAACCTACTGACACAGACAACCAATTTCTAGCCAGCGATATTATCCATGGTCATAATATGATCAAGAATAAATGGCTCAAGAAAGTTCTTTTCAAGAAAGAACTCATCTTCTCTTGATTTTAGTAAAGCCTTACATCAGAGATGGAAACTCAGTTTTACATTAAGCTTCATAAAACAAATGCTTTAACTCACTGAAGCAGCGCTCACATTCTATATATCTTCCTGTCCTTTCTCTGTCTATGCATAATCCTAAACCTCCTTCTTGCCAGTTCTTCATGCCTCTTTGCTATCTCATATAATTCCATGTCCTGCCTCATCCATTTCTACCCTAGTCTAGTTTTGCTCACTTGTGTTTGTTTCTAGCGCCCCCCTCTCTCTTGTTCCCTCTTTCTCTCTCTCCCACTTTCCCCGGCTGTCCCTCTCTCTCCCTATTAATCGCTTCTTTCCCATCAACTACCTCTCTTTTCCAAACGCTCTTCAAGTAATGGAAGAGATATTCCTTTCTTTCACACTACCTGAACACCAGTACAGGAGCAATAATATTTAAAAAAAATAACCTCTCTGATCATTTTTTGTGCCTGGCAAAGGAACGGCTGAGAGCAGTAACCACAAAGAAAATCTCATTTTGAATCTCAAGTGCCAAGCAGAGACCATCACTGGTGCACTGTGGAAGAGCTCTGAGGAGCAAGAGCAGGGTCTTTTTGTAGCCAGAGCCTCTAGAGAATTTAGCAGGCAAATATTAACGTAAGTCTATAAAGCACATGAAACTATATGTCTTTTATCTCAATGTAGGCAACTTTCCATAAGAACAGCTAAAGGACCTACCTGAAACAAAACACCTCCACAAATCTTCATGTGCTATATGTGTAGACTACTGCAAGTACAGACAGAGCGTTATCACCAAACTGGTTGAGGAAAATATTATAATGATGTATTTCTGGCTCGTTCTCAGAAATAACTGGAAGATGTTAGCTGAAGGAGTGTTTACTCCTTTGTTTAAATCTGCTTTAGGGAGACATTTGGAATCAAATATTTCAGTTGGACCTGGCAAAACGCTCAAATTGACAAGCAATTGAAAGAAGACTGTACAATGAAAAATCAGTGTGGAATCTCAGCTGTTACCATCCCTGCTTACATTGCCTGTAATAATTACTATTTAGAATCTGCATGTTGTTTTCACTTTCTCTGAGATCACCTCCCACTGTTTAACTCCAATCCCTTAGTTTATGTGACCTATTTGTCACAAACGAGTAGCACAAACGAGTCATCTAATAAATCATTCAAATTTTACCAAACAAAGCTACTGTGAAAGTTTTGGTGTGATGTTTGGCTCCATCTCATTCAAATGCTGGACTGTCTTGCAACACACCTTATTAAGATGTTACCATATGTAAAATCCCATAGTTATAATTAATTTTAAAAGACTTATCATGTTTAAATTTATTTGTCTCAACAGGGCTTCAGTTGCTGGCATAATTAAGATCTAACTAACAGCTCTCCAGACTTCATGACAAACACCAGTATACACCAACACATTACTGCTTTAAAGGCAGACTTTTAACTTCCTGTCTCCAGCAAGCATGGGAAAAAATACATGACCCCTAGAGAAGAACTCATATTTGCAGAGTTGGATGTGAGGGGATGCAAGTATACCAATAATAAGTAAATAATAGTAAGAAAAGCCAAGAGTGAATTTATACATGTTAAGGAAAAAAAAAAAACCCAACCAAAGACAATTCTGTCCCATATGCCTGTTACTAAACATGATGACTTTAATAAAGCACTAGATGGAAATAAGAAATAAAAACAGCCAACACCTTTAACATCAGCACTAGAGTAGAGGATCCTCAGAAAGAGAGTCGAGAATAGAACAGAATGTCTTTTATTGTCTATTTAGTGTGTTAACCTCCTAAAAATTTTTTATGAGAGAAAGGATTATGGAAAAAAAAATCCCTTATCCTAACATATCATATGGTTGGTTGTGCTAGACAGAGTCATTTATCTCCATTGAAGGAGGACGAGACCTTTATAATTCACTTGCGGCTTCATTGCTTGTGAATTATGAGCCTTGCCCCCTTACTAGTGGGCACCAATCTGTTATCCCAGCAGACTGCTGTTGTTGTTATGCACTTTCTTTTTTCTGCTTTATTGATAGGTGCCAGAAGATCTTGTTTTTCTCTTATCTGTACCTCATAAATACAATGAAATGTACTTTCCTCTGACATAAAACAAGGCTAGGTGGTTATACAAGGTATATCCAGCTGAAGACCTTTGAGTATCCTCTGTATGTCTTTATATCCTTTAGAATTCAAGTACTAAATTTCTTAAAGCTGCAAAATCTCTCAATCCTAAAAAGTAATAGTTTAATCTATGGAAAAGGACAAAAACATATATTAGTGAGTAGGAAATCAAAGACTTACTATACCTGCTAACCCAAAGTTTGTAGAGGCTTAGAAATAATCCCACAAAGATGAATATAAAAATATTTGTTGACAAAAAGGGACTAATAAGTGTGCTAGATGACTGCCAGTCATTCAGAAGCAGGGGGCTCCTATACTGCCTTCATGCTGTAGCTATTAGTGTCACCTAGTGCATGAAATTATCATTCCCAACAGGATATATATGCTTAGATTCTGGGTCTGTTGAAAGTCTGGAAGTAATTTAAAGTTGATTTTGAAGTACACATGGTAAATCCTGATGCATAAAAGTTGTTATTAAAAATAGTAACTAGGCTGATACATTTAAACTTAAAAGTTTACAGTGGTGTTTTTGAATTTCATGTCTATTTGGTGAGATTTAATTTCCTAGTGGAACTGCTGTAGAAATTTTAAAAGCCTTCACAATCATAATCCATTATTTGTAATGAAATATGAAAAACAGGGGTTTTCCTTTGCATATTATTTCTGAAGAGATGAATTTGTGGCAGATACCTTTATGCAACTGCAGTTTCAGACACATAATATTTTCTTTCAGTTCTATCAGTTATTTAAAGACAAGGAATTTTTGTTGTCTGAAATAAGTTAACCCCCAAACATACACTTTAGTTTGCTTTCCATGTCAGAGTTGTTTCCTACTGCATTGCTTAGTATGAGAAAAGAAAAAGCATCTAAAGTAGATGTGATATGTCAACAGCTAAGATAAGGTGAAATGGATTTGAAACTGATTATTCCTTTCTGGTAAACGATGTCCTCTAGCATGTCAGTGGATGAAGTTTAGCACAGCTTGTTCAGTTCTTTTGCTAATCACTTAGTAATAGCTCAGGGCAAAATGCCTTGGAAAGATTCTTAGTCCAGTAAAACTGAGAAATTGAACACTAAGCTAGTAGAAGAGAGAGACACACAAACGAAAAGTGCAGGCTCCTATCATTATTACATTGGACAGGGACAGTAAATAATTGAGAGTTGCCACCTAGCAGTTTCTCCGTTATTCACGGGCTTATATTTAGTCTTTTCTATCAGTGCCATCTAATCTTGTTACATCACATGCACTCCTCAACTCAAACATTAATATGTCTGCTACTGACATATGATACACACTGGCTTTTCAGAGATATTACAGGCTGCTGATCTGCACCAGTCAAGAGCAATGTAATTGACACTGGCAGACAGAAATATTACTGCCAGATTGAAGAGTATAAATAATAAATAAAAAACTTCTTCCAGTACTGCACAAAGAAATGTCCATAATAAGAAAAAGATCTCTTCAATCACACCCAGCGAGAACCACCTGCAAATTAAAATAGCAATAGACTAAATGCATGGGTTCCATTCAATTATGCTGGGCACCTGTACTCTTTAGATAATACATTGTATAGCTAGAGAGCAGCTGTGTAGGTTACTGTGAAGAGAAAGGGAAGATTGCAAGTAGGTAGTTCAGATTAAGCTTCTGTTTCTAGGTTTAAACACCTGCAGAGGAGGCTCAACAATTTAGCTGAAGATACAGATATTTAGAAATAAGGAAAGGCTAAACATACTTAAATTCCTGCTTCATATTATCATGGCAATAAAATGAAGATACAGTGACTGGTCTGCAAAACTCATGAAGAGAGAAATAAAAGTGGGCTTAAAAAATTAATACATCGTGTGTCTTAGAAAATTAATACATTGTATGTCTGGTGTACTTCTACACCACCAGTGGTATGTATCAGTGTGTAGAAAGCTTAAACATAAACTGTGATCAAGAAAGAGTGTCAGGTTTGCTTCTCTCTTGAGACAGCTCTGGTGCACATTGCTATGAAGAAAGGACAACATGGGGAAAAAGAAGAGGCACTTATTTATTCATCATTGATGGAGAAAACCAGAGTATTAAACAGCCCATCAACAGCCCAGTGGGACACTCATCCCTATCCACCTCTCAGGTGAACTAGAAGCATAGTTGGATAGAGTGAAATGAAGATGAGCAAGTCCAATGTAAGGATGGGGGGAGAAAAAAGTGGAGGAAAGGAAATGGAAGATGAGAAAAAGAAACAACTTCTTAGGAAAGGAAATAACATATTACCTCTTCCCTGGATTGCTCCAAACTGAAGTGGAGTGTTTCTCTTCCAATAATTTCTACCTCTACTACAGAAAGGGAAGCATGACTTTTCTTTGATTTTAGGAAGTGAAATTTCTTCTCCCTCCCAGCTGGCATTGACTAAATAATACCCAAATAATCCCTAACTCAGAAAACAGTTGCATCTAAAATTGTCCATATTTACTTAGAGTTCAATACAATTGTTAGTCACCACATTCTGTGTTACTAAAACCCAAGGTCAGTGAACAGATAGACAGATACAGTTTAGTGGGAGATGGAGCAGGTACAGCTGTGTTACATGGTAGGGGAGCTCTGTGCTTCTGATGCAAAAGGCAAAATGAGAGAAAGAAACCTGATATCATGCCCTAGCTTTGTCTTACTATGAATAAGCTTGACACACTGCCAAAGGTAGTACACAAACAATTGTGTACAAAGATTAATTACGCAGTTTTATAATAATTGGTAGCTTTTATGTATCAGTTATGAAGCCAAGGCACGAACATTTAACAAAGAAAATAACATAGACTGAATCCCTAAATAATTTTAGTAAAGTAAGTCTTTAATATTATTTTGTGTTTGCTTAGCCTTTCCCCTATTTCTTTGTTCTTTAATTAAATAACAGTTTATATTTGCAAAGGTTTGTTGTGGCTTTTTTGTTTTTCTTTATTTTAAATTATAGCAACTACTCAATGCCCAAACCCAATTTTAGGACTCTAGGGTTTCTTCTGTGATGTATGTTGTACTGGAAAGGAGTCCACAATAATACCACATCTTGCTACCTCTATTCTATGATCTTTAAAGATATCTTGAATGTAAAGTAATTATGATAAAGGCAGTTACCATATTAGAATAAAAGGTGGAATTCATGTTGAATAATTAAAAAACAGGAGACTCTGAATTTACATTCCCCTAATAGCTGCAATCATTGTCCACACTAAAAGCTTCTCTTTTCACTGGATGGGACTATACTGCTTTGAGTTCTGCTGTCTCCAAATCAGTATTGGATATGAAATTCAGGAAAAATTTATAAGATCCATCTATAGACATGGTCACATACCAAACAAAGTAGGATAGCCTTCAGTGATATCTTGAGGTAAATTCAAATTTAGATATGCATTGTTTTATGAAAATTGGGAGTACATAAAGATGAAGTGATTTCCTTTTGTTCCACAATCAGCAGAAACTCAATACAATAGACCAGGATGCACAAAAGCAAATCCCTCATATACTGCCAAACTCTAATAAATTTCTGCCAGTCACAGGTTTTTTTCATATTTTAGGGCACACAGTAGCACATTGTGGGGGGTCTCTTTGCTCATTTTCTCTAACAATGATATCAATTTTTAAACAATATCAGGAAGCAGAGATCGTTCTGGCATCAAATATTTTTCCCTAAATCATATGATAATTCTGTGTCTCTTCCTCCAGAACAAAGCATTTCTGAAGGGCAGAAAGTGTTTTCTAACCAGAGGTTTATTCAAAAGAAACAAACCAAAAGGAAGCCATGAAAACATAGGTAATACTAAATAACTTGTGTCCTGCATGTTTATCTTTCTGGATTCATTCTACAGGTCTTATAAAAAAATCATTATTTTTATAGAAGAATTTTAAAAACTTATATTAATAGTCCTTTTGTTCACACCACTGATGGCGATAGGTGAATGCAACAGCTTTTAAAAAGTACTATGAAAACAACTCAAGCATAAAAATCTGGTGGATTTTGTTTAATTCTAAAGTTATTTAGAATAATTGTCAAACAAGTCAACTGTAGTCATCAGATCTTATCTTGTTGAACTTACACATGACATTTGATACTAGCAGGCACCTCTGCTATCATATTAATTATCCAGATTTGACAGAAGTCTTGTATATTCGTATATAATCCTTACATTTCATTAATGCATTTAAATAAATAACTTAAAACCACAAAGCCAAAACTCAAATGTGACAATTCCAGACATATCCAGTCAGAAGCTGATTTGGGTTTAGATCTATAAGGCCAGAGGGGAGACAAGGGAAGCAGTATCTCTTTCATATCTGCACACCTGTGCAGTGTCAGATGAGCTGTCTATAGGCAACAGAGGCCCTCAATCTACCCAACAGGAATCACACTTGGCAAACATTTTAAATTGTTCACTGTAACTCAGGGAGATACTGCTGTTTCCTAGATGTATCTTTCACAATGCTTCAGGAACTGGAAACTGGCCTCTATGCTGTTAAAATGAATCCCTTATATGATTTACCATCATATGCTTAAAAATATCACCACAAAGCTGAGATTTGCTTTGTGATAAAGATGAATGCCACTCTTTAGCACATGTTTCAAAATAAATGGATTATATTAACTGATGTACAATTCCCCTCTCTCTCTGATTACTTTTAATTTGTACATTCATAAAGCCATGGATTGCTAATAACAGCTATCACTCATTTTCCCTGAAACAGTTTGACACTAAGTACTAGGAGATCACAGTGAGTTATAATGAAAACTGTGCTTGCAGATAACATACACACAAAATTACACTTCCTCCTCAAGCATAGCTTATACACTATCTCATTTTGCCAAAATGCAGTCAAGCAGCCTTTGAGAACAGACAGGAGTATCCACTGGTATCCCCTAATGAATTCCTAAAAGCTGAATGCATAACTTCCTTCCATCAGTCTGCTTCTGTCCATGTGCTTGTCTGACATCCCATGTCACACACAAGCAAAGAAAGCAAGTCTAAGGGCCAATATACATATTATTTCAATTCCAACAGAAAGCTCACTGATGTTTGGTATTCTTAATTGCAATACATTTCAAAGAAAGACTGTCAAGTGCTATGGCTCTGCACACAATCCAACAGAACAAGCTTCTGTGGGATCTTCAGTACCAAGACATACCAGGCTACAGGTATACAACTCTGGGTGAGTTCCAGCAAAAATCTTTTGAATGGCAAACTCCTAAGGGCAACATGACAATTGTCCCAAAAGAAAACTGCACCGGTAATGTAAGAAGCTCTGAACATCTGCCAGAGGAGAATCATAAAAATGCAAGCACCTGGAGCAGCAAGAATCACATTCATGCTGTATTTTTTAAGGACTCAGTTGTGTTAAAATTCCTTGTTTCCTTTCTTCTACTGTTTTTTCCTTCCTTTAACAAACACTTCTCTTTTGCAAAGATCACAGCTATCATTACGTCTTCAAGCGTGTAGATTCCACTTAAAAGCAAAGCCTACATAAAGTATGATATAACCCTGAAGTTTAATTCATAACCTGGATTTCAGAGGACGCATCCAGGTCACTTCTTCTTCTCCAGGCACAAGTCTGGGCAATTTTTGTTTTCACAGCTATATTTTCTTTCAAAAGCTGAAAGACAAACAGAAAGGACAAAGCCTGCCACTTTCCCCTAAATACTCCCTTTGGCACCTCAGTCTAGATGAAATGAGGTTACCTTTCCTGAAGGCAAACTCCAGAAAAACAGCAGTAAAGTAGAATGTCTCAGTTCCTTTCACTCAAAAAACCCAACAAAACAAACCCAAAGTTCATTAGTTAAAATTATCTGTTCTCAGTGGTGGAGTGCCAATGTGAATGAGCTAACAGGCTACAGCACAATTTAAAACTAGGAACAGCTGGAATATTTATTGGGTTACTCAGGCCGGAGCAGTCCACCACCCAGAACTTCATTAAATGTCATCTTTGCCATTAAAACAAATCCTAACTTGACTGCAGGGACTGAGGAGACGTCTCCAGCACAGGCAGAAACACCAAACTACTTTGTGTGTTGACTTTCTATGTGTGAGATATATAGTCAGCATTTCTAATGAATCTGCTTGGAGCGGCTGGAATATTATGATTTATATCACCTTCCCACTCTCCATCATAGCATTTTATTAGATGGATGGGAAGCCAGTAGTAATGAGGTTAGGAATGAGAAAACATCCATCAAGCTTGGCTACATCTTCTCAGTAAAGACAACACACTATCTTGTACGTCACAGGCAGTGATCTAGGTTAGGATGGTATAAAATGTGTGATTAAAACCAAGCACTTGACACTAGATAATAGGCATCTAGTTAAAAAATAGCTCTAGTGTTCCCGACTTTTAATTAAACCCAACTCATAAATATGCACTGTGGTAAATATATTGCAGAATTGGTCTTTTTTATATTCCACCACATAACAATTACCTCCAGAACGAACACTTTATTTCACTACACGCTGTTATTAGGCCACAGAGAGTCTACAAGATAGTCTAAAATACAAATGTTGAGCCAGCGATGTCAGGCAGGTGCACAGTGATCCTATCCACTTCAATTGCTTGCTCTGCTTCTCACTTGTTACTGCAGTTATCAATCTAAAATAAAGCATCCTTGATAATTTTTAGCAATCTTTCAAGGCATCTTTGATTGCTTCAGTAATAACAGAGGGGAGGGCTCTTAAATGTAGAATGCTAGTGCACTGTAAATCTGTCTTCTTTTGTGTGTGGCTCATTTACAGAAGATTCTTTTTACTCGGCTTTGGATAACGTAAAGCTGACAAATTTGTGTACAGAAGCCACAGACAGTATGCAGGCATTTGTTCAGCAAGCTATTTAACTGTGCCTGACTTAAGTGCTTGAGTCATCTCATGGAGGTTAACAGTCAATTACCCATTGATTGCTAACTCAACAATTGATCAATAAAGGAGTAATCCAGTTCCCTCACGGCTTCAAGAGACAACATCCTTGTGCTGAAACCAGAGGCACTGGGGTCAAGTTCTGTATGTCAGGGAATTCTTGCAGCAATCGGAGGCTTTCAGTGCCACGGATCACAGTATAGGAGGGATTGAAGCCAGCTGTAGTAGAGCTGCTCAGGGCTTCATTCAGTGGCACGTATGACAACTGAAGGCCCTCTGTTCTAACAGCAAAAGGCAAGCATTTCTGGTTTTAAGGAAATCATTCTCTAGATGAAGTACATTGGTATCTGCTGAGCTGTGAGCAAGGGAACAACCATGAGCCTAAAGGATGTGCCACAATTGATATGTACTCTGACTAAATCTCTTCACTATTTTCCATTGTAAATGAAATAATAGTTATCATGTCTGACCAGAAAAAATTTTAAAAAATTCTATGGATTTTGAGACAAAAGGGTGTAAAACACATGAAATATAATGTCTACCTTTTCCTCTTGTAGTTTTTCAGATATACAGTGAACATACCATTCTTAAATCATCACAGGAAGAAAATTGACATTTTGTAATGGTGACACATCTTGGTAAGAACAACGAGTTTTCCAGTGCAACTGAATCACTAGAAGAATTGCCTAGAAGACTTGCAAATTTGTGATTTCTGCTGTAAACCAAAATTTTTCCCCTCTGGGGAGACCTTTGAAGCATTTGCTAGTGGCCTCCAGGGAGGTAAATATTCATGTGATGCTTCTTCTGTTTCCACCTGCTACACCAAAAGATACTAATAAATACGCAAGATATGTTTCAAACTTAATTTTTGCATATAATCAAAGTCAGCATTGCTGGGCTTTTTGTAGGAAGAGGAACTGGAAATGGCATTTCTTATTTTCAAAGTAAAGACAGCTGAATCCATAATAAAATTATCTTTCAAAAATGAACCTGTTAATTGATTCAGAATGTTAAGGATAATTTTTTTAAAGATATTGCGTCAATAAAAAGTACTATTTTTTTCTGTGATCACAGAATGGGTCAGGTTGGAAGGGACAACAGAGGGTCAGCTCTTCCAACCTCCCTGCTCCATCAGGTTCATTTTAGTGCGCAGGATTTAATCCAGAGAGTCCCCAGATATCTCCAATGAAGGACATTCCACAACCTGTCTGGGTAATCTGTCCCCGTGTGTGGTCACAGGCACATTAAGGAAGTTCTTCCTCACATTCAGGTGGAACTTTTTGTGCATAGGTTTCTGTTCATTGCCTCTTGTCCTATTGCTCGGCACCACAAATCGGAGCCTGGGTCCATCCTCCTGATACCCTCTTTTCAGATATTGATAGACACTGATGAGCCCCCTCGTCTCTCAGTGGAGTCTTCTGAAAGTTAAACAGCTTCCTCAGCCTTTCTTCATAAGAGATGCTCCAGTCCCACAACCATCTTTGTCACTCTCTTCTGGACCCACTTCAGGGGCTCCATACCACTCTTGTCCTGAGGAGCCCAGAACTGGATGCAGCACTCCAGATGCGCCTCACCCTGCTGACAATGCTCTTCCTAATGCACCTCAAAACACCATTGGCTTTCTTGGCCACCAGGGCACACTGCTGGCTCATGGACAGCTTGCTGTCCACCAGGATCCCCAGGTCCTTCTCCACAGAGCTGCTTTCCAGCAGGCCAGCCTCAGCCTGTGCTGGTGCCTGGGCATATTCTTCCCCAGCGCAGGATCCAGCTTTTGCCTCGGTTGAATTTCAGAGTTCTTCTCTGCCCATCTCTCCATCCTGTCAAGGTCCTTCTAAAGGACTGCATAGCATGATAGGCATTGATGTTTGGTAAGAGGAGTACATGAGGGGTTTCAAACTAAATAACAATCATAAAAATACATAAAAATTCACTAACCTACTTCCCTACATTATTAGTGTTCTGCCGGTGCATCGTCCTAATATAGCCCTTTCAAGTACCATGCATTTAAGTGATTTGTCTTTGCTTTCATGCTATCACACTTACTTTAAAAGTTAAACTATTTTCAGTAGTTTCAGAAAATTATTGATGTTTTATTGGATAGAAATGGTGGCATCAGCAATCAAGCTCACTCTGTCATATAGTGAGGTGAAATACATCTTGGTGCTATATTAACAGCTTACTATTTACAATGAATTTTAATAACAGGATTAATTTGCCTCAACAAAAAAGATAAACTTGAATGTTAATAAAACATGGGCTATGATGCCATCTAAATGCACCACTAAGACTTTCATACAAAACCAAAATTGTTTATTGGATGAAGAAAGGACTGTTCAAATAGACCATGATCTGTCTACTTGCAGTCATCATAATCCTTGCAGTAAGAGATTTATTATGCTGGGTTTTATTACACATCCATTTTTCAAAGGAATAAATTACATGCTCCTTTTGCTGTGTTAATATTGCAAGCGAATGGATGCTGTTGAACATTCCCTTGGAAACACATTTTATACAGTGCCAATTAAGCAGGAGGTGGGAATATTGGCAAGAGGATTCTGGTATCTCAGCTAAAGGTCAATAAGGCTAGCAACCAGCCAGAAACTACTTAGTAATGGCTTGTATAGTCAGCACTGGGTTCAAGCCCAGCTTCTGCTAGGGGGGTTGAATATACAGGCTTCTGAATGAGAGCAGGTGCTACCAAAGGAACCATCCCAGTATATTTAGAAGGCAGCTTAAAATAAATATAAATCATGTCTGTGACCTGCCCTGTCCAAGCTAGCTTTTGCTTTTTTTCATCCTTAATAGTCTTAATATTTCAACACAAAACCTAATACAATTCCTATATTGACACTTAGCCACTAAGTCCACCCATAGACTCAGTAATGTTGACTACTCCCTCCCCTTTTCACAGAATGCAAGAAATTCTCTGATCAAAAACTGCATCAGGTCAGGTCACTTGGATAATTTCTAGCATCCGGGGAAAAAAGCATATCTTCTTTTAAGGGTTAATCAGAAAGCAACTGCCAATCAAATTTTTGTTTCTGCTATATTTAAGGCTTCTTAGGGTTCAAGTGAGATTTTCATTTAGCTTTCTTCACATACTTCCATAGGGAAGCTATTGAGACTTTATTGGCGTCTTCATAAAGGCCCAGAGAGGTCTGAATTAGCACGATGAGATCTGGTATGGTCTTTAATTTAAGACTAAATACTGACCTTGAATTGAATTGAATTGAATTGAACTGAATTGAATGACAATTTAGCTTTAGCACGGAACAGATAAGGATATATTAACTGTTTTCTTATATTCCAATAGAAATGACCATACTCTGTTCTCTGTAAACATGGTGGCCACTGATAAAAAACAATACCAAGACTTTATGGCAAATGAATTTCAGTATAAAAGGTCTCACCAACATTGTGCACAATGACAGCAAAGAAACACCTGTATCTTTGAAGAATGAGATGCAATCTGTGCTATCTCCTCCTTCAACACTTTCACTTTTTCTTTGACTGTACTTTTTGAACTCTGCACATTTAGACAGTCCTTGCTCATCAGATGGATTCCCTTGCCATACAGGACTTGCCCAATTAATAGTAGTCTCGTCTTTTCAAGATCATTCTCAAATTCTTCACAGCCTGCAAGAAGTCTGTCATTTTGTTCCCACATGCCAACAAGGCTTAGATGAGGAGAATTCATTCTTTGAATTTTTCTGTTCTGAAAGTCACCATCCCTCATTAATGTACTTTAATCCACAAAAATTCAGTCAGGTTTTCAGAGGGACACTTTGTTTTCCCTTAATTTTATCATTAATTGGGCTGAAAGAAAATGTTTGAATTTTTCCCATGAACCAGGAAGAATCATTTAATATCTACTTATTTCCTTGTATTTGCTCTACAGCAATAATATTTCTTCCCATTTTATCATTGCTAGTAGAAGAGCTTCATTTTTCCTCAGCAACAGCTAACACTTTGAGGGCAGGTAACCCTGCTTCATTACACCGTAGGGCTCTCCAGGACACCAAAAATTCTGCTTTATTAGAAAATTTCCAAGTCGCTCTGATGATTAGCCTTTTGTTATCTGTTTTATAAGATGTGGCCTTTATTCTGAGTTTATGGAAATCAATTCTTTAAAGAAAGAACAAGTCAGGAACACTAGTTTCTGCGAAATGTATGGCTCAAACGTAACACTTATGCAAGTAAATAACTTAAAGGCTGTATGTCACCACCCACACAGTCTTTACTAATTGTGTCAAATTTTGAAGAAAAAAGCAATGAAGCAGCAAAGAAAATGAAATTTTCTACTTATTAATGTCTGTAAACTTTGTGCCTCTCTGGAATGAGAGTGTGAAGCACGTATAAAATAACGTTTGAAATTCTTAGTCTGTACTTGGTCTGATCATAAACCATCAACCAACCCCAGTCATGAGTAGAAGGTATTTTGATTTCCTAAATTTTCAGAAGCCAAGACTGACTTATATTAGAGAGCTAGGGTGAAGAAGTTAACTGACAGCTTTTCCACTCTGGAGACTACAACAAACTCTTCTGGAGATCTCCTATGAGTGCACTAGTACTGAAAGTACACTGTTGCGATGTATACACTTTGAGAGTCCTAAAAACTGGATTAAACACCCTTGATTTCTTCCTGACTGCAAAGGGTTGCTATCTTGATGATGCTGTAAGATCAATGTGAAGAGGAATCTATTTGTGCAGATGAGAGTATTAAATGAAAAGAAGCTGAGCTGAGGTACATTTCTATCTGCAAGCCCAGAATATCTAAAGGATGACACCTCTATTACAAAACCAAAAGCAAACTATATTAGGATTTTTTTTCATTAAAATCTTTTAGGAAAAAACAAGAAGTACAAGTAGACAGAGCAGCACCTTCCTTGAAAGAAAACTAGGCTTTTCTATGTGCCACTTCTCTAACAAGAATCCCACAGTGCCATTGTGTTTACTTTCTTTTCATAGAAAAGCTAAACAGTGAGAACACTGGTGCATAAGCTCTTCAACTATTGAGATATTGAATTCTGATCTTTAATAAACCAACACTGATTTACTTCAATGATTCTGTTTGCTTAGTTAAGCTCCACTGGCATACAAAAAGGCACACATAATTTAATCAGATTGCTTTTTTCATTTGATTTTTATTAATGCAGCAAGCAGGCATTGAGCTCAGTGAGTTCTCTCAGTTCTCACCAGTATAATATACCACTTCCTTCTTTGCTGAAAGTTTCAAACAAAGCAAAAAATCCCAGAGAAGTACCAGAGCTTATGTGGAGTTGACATGAGGTCCATTTCAAAGATACAGGCTCTCCTCTTTCAGCCTTGTATTAAAAGTATACTTTGTGGACTAGAGAACAGAGTCATTAAAGAGAGTGTTAAGTGCTCTCATTTCTGTGGTTCTGATAGACATGCCATTCTGTTTTCTCCTAGAAAAATACCACCATCGTGGGACTCCAGGATATCTGTGCAGCTGCTTTATGCCATCCAGCATCCAACACAACCTGCTGCTCTTAGCTTTAGATATTCTAGATAAATACAGCACTGTTGAGCTGTCACAACTGGAGACACACAGATTTTCATGCTTTGCAGTTCACAACAGCTTCAGACAAATCTTTCCCATTTTTTATTTCACAGCCATACCTTAAAAAAGGTGTTTGCATCCATTTCTCTGTGCAGAATTGTCACAGTGATTTAAAAACAAGTTTAAAATAAAGCTGAGCACGTGTAAGGGTGATTCCATGTTGTGCTTTTCATAAGCTCTGAAGACACCTGCACTTTATGCTGCAGAGTAGAACAGATGAAAGTCCTGGAGTATTCATTATTCAGTTTACCTGTTTACCTTCCTACCTGTTTCCCCACCAACCAGCATTGTTTATTCTGTTGCGTTATTCCACCTCCATCATATTTTATTATAATCCATCTTTTAATGCGAAGACTGAACTAAAACACTCATAATATTATGATTATCTGTATCTATATATTCTTACATATATATAAAATATTTTTAAAGTTGCAACCTCTGGAGCATCTGTCTGATTCTATTTTCAGTTACAGTGTTATGATGTCTGCCTTTATTGAGGAGTAAGCAGCCCATCTGCTTTTTCTTGTCTCCTTGAAGCAGTGTACAAAACAGTGTACGAAACAATGATGTTGACCGCCAAAGTAATACTTACCGTGTGGCAGCAGAACGTCACATTAATGAAAAAAATCTCACAGGATAAAGTAGGAAAAAAAGAGGAAATTATAGCTCTTTCTTGGTGAGGATAGTCCTTTACAAAAAATTTGTTTGGAAAGTGGCAATATTACTATTATTATTGTTATTACTATTATTACAACAGAGGTTACTTTTCAAGCAAGGCAGGAACCATTTAAGAACCATCCTTCCATCCTCCCAGGGTAGTTTCCATTCCAAATCTGCTAAGTATCCTCAGAAACAAATACATCTTCTATCATATTTATATCAATCAGAGTGAAAAGTGATTCAGTTTCTGCTAGAATTGCAGGATGATACATCTCCATGTCTCTCAAAACTTTTTAACACTGGTCATATTTTGTTCTTAAGTCTATAGAAGTAGTTGTGTTGTTGGCCTTTTCTTATGACAGACCTCTGCTTACTTTTCAACCTATAATATATATTCTAAGTCCATGTGTGCATGGCATACAGATTATTGGAGTTTGTAGAATGTCTCCTTCACCGAAGCCAGCAAGAGTTTCATTATTTATTTCCCTGAGTAAGAGTATTTAAAGAAACTCTTTACTTTATTCTATGTCCATGTTCATATTCCAAAGTATTCAATGACAAGTAGATAAGATAAAGAAAGAAAGATTAATAAAAATGTGCAGCAGCAAAAGTTTGCAGCCAGAACTTTCAAATGTAGGGGAAAAATAAAACTATAGGTAATTAATAATGTGTGACTAAGAAATTTTAAGCACAGAGAAGCTTACAAGTTCTTTTAACATTATTCTGGTTCTTTTGAGAAGATTTTATGAGTTTCAGATCAAAATGTTTAATGTTTCCTGAAGCATGAAAACACATTTCAGTTTTTCTAGGTTACCACATAACTAACCAAAGCAATATTTTTTTAAAATTCATAATGTTATTAATTCCTTACTATTATATATTCACTATCAAGAGCAAAATTTCTGCCTTTCAACACATTAGTGATAATGTCTGGAGATCGTCCCACATATTTTTGCCATAAATCATCTTGAAGATGTTTTTATGCTCTAAACCAATAGTTTCAGTGACAAAGCTACCAACATCTCCATTATTTCAAATGAACGGTAAAAAAGTTCTCTACTTATTTTCAGGAATGTAAGAACATTGACCAACACTAAATTAATGATCCTCAGGTCATGGATATCTATCACTTATCAAATGCCTTCTGCCACAGAACTTCTGAAATACATGGAGATATCTGCATTGATAATATGATATTAGATTGACGTTTGTGTCAAGGCATAAGTTTATTGAGTTTTTACACATGGAAGTAGCAGCTCTTTTCTGTTAAATCTCTAAGTTTTATAATTTAATTTCATATGAAGCTTAAACAAAAGATAGAGATTCAAAAGCAACTTTTCTGGAAGGTGGTAAAATGAAGAACTTTCCAGAAATACTCAGCTAATGCTATAATCTTTAATCAAATTTTAAAAAGCCAATTTAAAGCACCCAATTAATTTCTCTTTTTTTTTTTTTTTTTTTGCCTTGCCACCAAACCATACACAAACTAGAAAATAGTTATATTGAAACATTTGCAGGAACTTGTTTCTGTCTTGAAACTAGAATGTTATCTGTCATAGCAAACAAAGAAACTATCACTCCCTATTGGCAAATGGCTCACTTTTTGGTCTGTTTGTCTGCCCACCAAATGGGATAGAAGAATATTGGTACAATAATGGGCCATTTGTGCAAAATTTTGCCTCCAAGGATACTCCTCCAATTTACACTCAAAACATTCATTGTTTGGTTTTCTGGATGTTGTTCTGAACAGTGTAATGTGAAAACTTCTGGCACTCTCCTTTTAAGTGCTTACAGACAGACTTTCAAACATACATTTGCCTAAATGTAAAATGTTCAAGGGGAATGAAATATGATGTGTTAAGTGTTTGTAGGAAGGTCTGGACTATAGTAATTGTTTTAATACAGTGCCCACAACACTTTCAAAACCACCAGTAGTTCTTACTAAATCTTCGCAAGCAGACATGCAGATATCCCCATAAAGGATTCCACCTTTGAGACCAAATTGAGTGTTGGAGCAAATAAATGTACTCTCTGTTTCTTATGACTATGTTCAAAGAAATTGTAATAAAATTATTTCTAATTTTTTGTGGTTTGGAGTTGTTTTAATATATTTTTATTAAAACACAGATCTAAAATTTTCTGTTAAATATAGTCTATTTTAATCATAAGAATCACAGACATGGATTTTCAGCCTTAAATTTGCCATTCCCTATGAAGCATCCATGTACAGTCCCTCGATCTCCCGTTCTGAAGCATAATCTCATACAAGTACAGTATTAAATTCCATGGTAAACCTGCCAGAGGAGGGCAAAAAGGATTAGACTACTGCAGTTTAACTAAGATTCAGTGAATGTGTCACTTTAAAGCATGCCGGGTTTTGACATGAATAGGTACTTGCAATCTATATGTATTATTTATCTAAGTATTAATTACCTACTGAGGGAAAAAAAAAAAAGAAGACAGTTATCCCACAGGAGTAGCCTGAATTTTACAGTATGGTCATTTGTAAGTAAATTTGCAAAGCTGTGCACAGGGAGCTAAGGATAAACCCAATTAGTGAATAAATGGATTTGCACATTTTGTAATTGTATGCAGTTTGGAAATTGTACCTTTTCATGCTTTAGCCTGAGGATCCAATAGCTTCTTTAGTGCTGCTGCCTGCTAGTACCTGGAAAAGATGCTAAACATCTACATTGCCTCTAAAAATGGCTGAATGTAAAAAGTCCAAAACTAAGAATATGTCAAATTGGTTCTTTGCTAAAGGTGTAGAAGATACCTCTGAGGTAAAAAAAGTGCTAAAGGAAAATGAAGGTAAGGGTGGCCTCAAATCCTAGTAGAAAAAAAGTTACTAGACGGGGGAAAAAGTTCCCCATTTTTCAGACACTTCCATATTTTTGGAAGATTTTTTATCATTAAAAAGTGACAAAAAGTCATTTTCATTCCTCCAATTTCATTCAGTTTTTGCATTTATAATTTAAAGGTTATTATCTGTTCCATTGTCTCATACAATTTCCATTTCTCTCCTTCATGAATGTATATTTTGATGTCCTATAACTTCTGTCTAAAGTGTCGACTGTTCGAAGTCTCACTGAAGTTTTCACAGTCAGTTGTTTATCTTTCTTATAGCAACTTTCCCCCCCATTATTGTTTTCCAAAAGTTTGCTCTGCCAAACATCTTCATTCCTTCTTCCTCTGCAGGATACCTATGAGTGCTTTTAAATTCTATCAATATTCTTCTAAGATTTATTTTCCTACATATTCCAACTAAAAGAGTGCTATTCATTTGCATCAGCTCTGTCTTTCTCAGATCACTTTCATGCTTTCATGATTTTTCTTCTTAATAAATCCACCTTCTGCCCCAGTCAATATCATCCACTCACTGGATGCATTGTAATGGCCTTTTACATCAGTGCTCCTATTCTCAAACTAGTACAATGCCTTTGTTCTTCCTCTCTAATGTCTCTAGAAGTTCCCTCTTTAATCCTCAGCCTCTCTTCAGCACTATTGTACATACTCCAGTCCTTTCTACCAAGTCTCTTCTCTGTTTCAAGCTTCTAGGATCTGCTCTCTTTCAACAGTGATATTTCTTTAGCCTCACTGTTTTTTCTTCTCTCACTCCCCTTCAATCATCTGCAAGCTAGTTTTTAGTTCTCCTCACCAGTGAAACGACTCTCACTAATGACATTTTACGAGCTACAGTAAATAATTTAGGGGGAACGTTAATAATGCACAGGAAAGAAGGGGAGGAATTAAGAGATACAGGAAAAGAGAAGTTTCAGCAGAGAACCACAACATGATTGAGAGATACAAAATACATTTTTCCCTATTACCTCTTCTCCAGAGAAAAGTGCCTCATAGTCCAAAACTGATATATAAAAGGGAGGCAAGATGAAGCTCGATGCTCAATAAATGAAGGACTGAGAAGTGGGAAGAGGTTCATGGATCAGGATAAAGGTAGAGAGGAAAATCTTGCACAAAGCCAAATGGGCTTTTCTTTACTAGAGCTTGAACAGAATTATGACTAGCAGCCTCCAGAAGGGTTCATGGTTTCATAGTATTTAGAATAAGACAGGCAGCCAGACATCATTATGATCTTTGAGTGCTTCCTATTTATTAAGTCAATACATTTCTCAGATACCACACACACTTTGACAGCAAGAGTACTCTGCCGTTTCATCATTACAAATTGAAGCAGCAAGATTAAAATCCAATGTTTCCAGTAGTAGCTCAAGTATTCAAAATATGTGTATGGTTTAGCCTAGGTACTGCTTCTGAGACAGGCTAATGAAATATAAAGGGAGTGGAGATTGTTTTCTTCTGCAGCATATGGATAAAAAAGCAGAAATGACCAAGTAATCACTAGAAAGTGTGAGCAAACCAAATATTTTCTTTGGAAAAACTTGCTTTCGATAATGCCTTTTTCCATGAGACAAAACTCAACTTTTCACTCATGTGACAGTGAAGTTTCTAACATCCTCTCACAAAAACTGCTGAAGCAAGTTGCCTGCTCCTGAAAAGAAGAAAGGCAAGAAGATTTATTGAGCTGATCCATAAACAAGGCTGGAAAATTCCTGCCCGTATTCATCTACCTACTGATTATAATTTCCCAGCACAATAAAAAAAAAAAAGCTTACACTTGTTTCGCAGTGTTGCCTGCATTTCCTAGCCTCTGAGAATGTTTCATAGAAACCAAGTCTGAATTTTGAAATGCTTGGATTGTCTTCACTTCCTTCCACTTCACTTCCTTCACTTCCTAAAGCACATGCTAGAGAAAGCATTTCTGAAATTTGAGTTTCCCACCAGCACAGCAACCCACCTAAATCTTGCCTCCAACCATGCTAACCTTCAACAAAGTGTCTCCCATGAAAATATTCAGTAAACCCAGTTTGACAGATGCATCTTTCATTAGAAGTATAAACTTGCACCATGTCACTTCAGTATCAAAAATTCTCATAAGAAAAGCAAGTACTTCTTTCTATGCTTCATCCATTTTCCAAGACAACACAAGTCCTTAGTAACTGTGTGAACCTGCGCAGCCCGATTAGAGACGGCTTCACTTGGAGCTAAATCATTTGGTCAAAATTTCCCTGGTGCTTGCCTAGATCAGCCGGAGCGCACTAAAATGAACTGACATGGGATATCACGTGTTTTGTACGGAGAAGTAATAAACAGAACTAGAGAGTCACAAAGGTCAGAAGGACCTTTGCTGGATTGATAACACGATAGACATAGGTCACACTGCTCTAGAGCTCATGGGGCACCTGAACATCTGCTATGCTCGGTTACACCATTCCCCTAAATTGCAGGCTTGAACACATTAATGAGAAAATAACACTTACAAAAAAGTCAAAGACCCATGCCCTGAAGAAGAACACAAAGGCAGACCATGCTGCAGTCACTGGGTTTCTAAGAGCATGCCCACTGTGGGTCTCCAGAAAACAGGAAGCATGTAGCTTTCTTCCCCATGCGCTGTGAGTGGGGGCAATGGGAGAATTTGAGGCAGAGGTTAAGAGCAGCTTGCTGCCTCCAGGTTGATCCAGTATCCATTGAACCACACCGAGGCAAAAATGCTCCTATAAAGAACAGACATTCTTACAGCCTAACTAGTTAATATACAAAGCACTCAAGAATTTTCATGTTTGTTTTCTGAGGTTTTGGTGTGAATTCATCAATTAACACACTAAATTTGTTAATGAATATTTTAATAGTGTTAATATGCTGCGTATGCAAATTGAGTCTACAGAGTATCACCTGAAGAAGAACTACTTCAGCACTTGATTGATTTGTGATGCAAGTTTTGTTTTGCCACTCTTTCCGTTCCTTTAGGTCAACCAGGTGACATTTCAGTAATAACAGTGTCCTTAGCCCAAGTCAGTATGGAAGATGATTTCACATGGGTAGTGAAGGCTAAATATTTTTAAAATGCAAACAAAATGAATTTTTAAAAGATCCAAAATAGCTTTGGATTCAGAAAGCCCTTTACAATTAGTGGGCAGTTCTCTTTAAGAAAAATGCTCTTAAGTTATGAATACTTCTCATTTGTCTGTTCAGAAATTTCTCTGTCTCTTCTACCACACAGTCTGTATAATTTAAGGTGACTCACTGTACAGGAAAGTTCACCTTCCATTAAAATGTTTTCTTTAGTAAGCACTCTCCTGGAAGTGCTGTAGTGTAAACATGAGTGGCTACGAATACGAACATCTATTAAATAGTGCTGATGAATTTTTCAATACCTAAGGGAGAGCAATTCACAGCTCAATCATTCGGGCCATTTTAAGTGCTGCACAGGACAATTCCACTACATCTTCCATTAATATTTAATTGCCCATTTTATTCTGTTTACCTTTTTGGTTAATATATAATTTAAAGCCCTTCTTCTAAAAAGGAATGAGGAGGGGGGAAGAGAACAACAGTTTAGCCTGCTTTTAACAGATCTCTGGTGAGAACTTTTCCTTCATTTAAAATTCATTGCAAATAATTTTTATTTAATATCAGTAACACAAACCCTAGGTATTAAAGCAAAACTTGGAAGCAACTGTTGCATAACAGTCCTGCCTGACATTGTTTAAAATTGACTGACACAAATTTCTGACTGGCAGTCTTTCCCAAAGCACCCTAGAAGACTGGGAGGATGCCACACAGCCCGAGCACTAAAAGTAGGTACAAAAAGTATGTGACAGTGTTACAACCCCTGTTGCACAAAGAGTATTCCACAGGAAATAATATTCTTCAAGGCTTTGGTGGAAAGGGAAAAGTGATTTGAATATGTAGAGAAAACATTTGGCTCTCAACTGCAAAACCAGAGAATGTTTACAGAGTGATATATTACATTGTGGTGATTAGGAAATAAACTGTCAAATTAATGGGCCTGAAAGTACTTGAGTACTGTGAAGTGGATAAAAAAACAACAATCACGTAAGAGTGTTACACTTACTCTTCATTGCCAGTCATCAGCTCATCACAGTCATGAATCTCATAAAAAATCAGTTATTTATTAAAAACAGTAAAGGACTGATTTTTGAATTTGGGCCAAAATTACTAGCAGTGGTACTTAGGCTTTGGTCATTATTTTGATAATCACAAGAAAACTCACATGGGCTTAAATACTGACCTAAATGTACTTGTTTTGAACTTTTCAGAGGCTGTATGCTTGATCTTTCACTTTCTGTAGTCCTTAATGCATATAAAACACATTAAGTTTATGGTCTAGAGTAATCTATCACTTTTATCACCTCCTGCCTTAAGTTAAGCTTGGTGGTTTGCTGAGAAGTTTTTGAAAAATAATACATAAATTATTAAAATTAATAGATTCCTTAGCTTTGCTGTCTAACTCTTCATTTTCTTTAACAATCATTCAGAGTATTATGCTATTATACATAACATAATATTCCATAGAAGTAGGTCTAGATGTGGTGTTAGAAAGCTGGTGCATCAACTAAGCATTTTCTCTGGGCAAAATATGTCTTATTTTTGAGAATTACATACAATATTAAAGACTAGCATATACATGATCACAAGATCAGTGCCCAGCCTTCCCAATGAAAGTGAGAAAATGTGAACATGCTATTCAAATTTAGCATTACTTCAGGAACCATTTTTTTTTAATGCAAGGAGAAATAAAAAGGATGAATAAAAATAAACAGCTCATCTACAGTGTTTAAGACACATCTAGCACAATAAAACTGGAAAACTGTGAAAATTATTCTGGGAGGTATTGAAAAAAATCTGAAAGACAGCACAGTCATTGGTCACAGCCAGCACATCTTCAACAGAGGAAAATCTTGCTTATTGAACCTGATTTCCTTTCATGCCAAGGTAACCCACCCAGCTGATCAAGATAAGCCAGATGATCTCTTTGGATTTCAGTAAAGCCTTCAATACTGTCTGTCACAGGATATTTCTGGACAAAATGTCCAGCCCAGAGCTGGATAACCCCATCATGGGATGGGAGCAACTGGGTCACAGGTCAGGCACAAGGGGTTACAGAGAATGGGGTGACATCAGACTGGGGACCTGTCACTGGTGGGATTCCACAGGGCTCCATCCTCAGCCCTCTGCTCTTCAACACCTTAGTAAATGACCTGGACACAGGACTGGAAGGGATACTGAGCAAGTCTGCAGATAATACAAAACTGGGAGGAGCTGTTGACTCCCTCGAGGGGAGGGAGGCCTTGCAGAGAGACCCTGACAAATCAGGGGTCTGGGCAATCACCAACCATGTGAAGTTCAACAGGGCAAAGTGCTGGATTCTGCCTCTGGGATGGGGCAACCCTGGATGTATGGACAGACTGGGGAATGGGATGCTGGAAAGCTGTGCCATGGAAAGGCACCTGGGGGTCCTGGTCGATGGCAAGTTGAACCTGAGCCAGCAGTGCCCTGGAGCCAGGAGGGCCAACCCTGTCCTGGGGGGCATCAGGCACAGCATCACAGCCAGGCAAGGGAGGGGATTGTCCTGCTCTGCTCTGAGCTGGGGCAGCCTCACCTCCAGTGCTGGGGGCTGGTTTGGGTGTCACAATACGAGGAGGATCTAAACCTGTTAGACTGTCCAAAGGAGGGCACAAAGATGGTGAAGAGCCTTGAGGGTAAGCTGTGTGAGGAGTGGCTGAAGTCACTTGGTCTGTTCAGCCCAAAGGAGACTGAGGACAGACCTCACTGCAGTTACAACTTCATTGTGAGGGGAACAGGAAGGGCAGGCACTGATCTCTGCTCTGTGCTGACCAGTGACAGGACCTGGGGGAATGGCTTGAAGCTGTGTTGGGGGAGGTTCAAGAAGCATTTGTACCATGCTGTCAGGCACATGGTATGACTGCTTGGGATGGTCCTGTGCAGTGCCAGGAGTTGGACTTGATGATCTTTGTGGGTCTCTCCCAACTGAGCATATTCTTTGATTCTCTGAATATGTTTATATTTTGTTATAGTACATGTTCATCAACCTTGGGAACAGATTAAGCCTATACAATGGAATTATCTGTGACTTTGCTTCTTAGTGTTAAAATCTCAAGACGACAGGACATGACTCTTCACCTGTGAACTAGCTGAGAGCAATTAGCATTTGTGTCTCCAGTAAGAGTAGGCAAGGACAACATGAGCAGGAAGTCTCCATCTTTAATCACCAGATCATGAACAAGCAGTCAATATGGTCACATGAAAGGTCACTCTGTATGGGAGCCCTCAGACTTCATCATTGTCAAGTCTGGCTGAAGTTTAAGAGAAAACCATATCTATTAAAAGCAAAACACTACAGCAAGCAACACAGTCCTACCCCAGCCACACCCACCCCTTTCTCTGATCTTAACACACAATATTTTACATCTTCAGGACTTCCAAACATCAAGGTTTCAAGAAAGTCAAGGTCAGGAAACAGCAATTTCCTCATTAACAATGCCAGCCATGAGGATGCTTTTCCTCCTCTGCATGACTGCATGATGAGTGTGCTGTGATTGCTTTCTAAGGGTCTCTCTCCACTGCTATTTCCTACAGCCTCAGAGAAACAGTTGTGTGGTGTCTACTTCTATAGCTCTTTGGTCTCTTTTGTACTTGTACATAGAGTAAGTGCCAGCCACTCATGGCCTCATTTTCCCTGTCAGCTGACCTAAAATTCTAATATTCTGCAGCATGAAGGGCATGCATTTTGAGATGTGAGCCTATCCTCTCTGAACTCATGAAAGTGATATTTAGGCTATAGACTTAATTGTTAAAAAAAAAAAAAAATTCACTGACTTTGATATAGCCTGAAAATATGCAGGAATTTTTGCTCTGTTGAATTGTGTTTTTATGCCATATATAGTTTCCTGCTCTACATAACAAATAACTAGATCTTGTTATTTTATTTATATTTAGCCAGATGGTAAAATGGATTTACCAGTAACAAACTACTTGCAAAAATCAGAGTAACCTATATTATTTGGGAAAGGCTAGTAATCTTTATCCAATAATCAGAGGTGGTGTTTGCTTGTTAAAATCCATTTTAATCCCCTAGCCAATGAATTCATAGATGCTGTTCTACTTTTTCACCCCAGAAATACAGTCTTTCTATTTTGGTTTATGTATGTTTTTCTTAGTTTGTCTGAACAATACTCAGGCACTACATGCTATCAGTCTTCCTCCTGTCTAAGGCTGTCTGCAAGCTGAATCAAGGAGAAACAAAGAAAAATGAATTATTCTAGTTCGGTGTCCATTCGTGCTCTATTAAAATATCTAAATTTGTAGTTACTAAATGATCAGTCTATTATTAGCAAAATTATATTTGGGTATTTTTTCTGATTTTTTTTGTTTGTTTCCTTCATTGCACTGTAAATTTCTAAATAGAGATGTATAGAAGCTGTTTTCCATCTAAATTTCACTGTCCTTCACACTTCCTTCCTAAGACTAAACATGTCACTAGTTAAATATAGCCTGTTCATTGCATCCCCCTATTAAATGCATTTAAATTCTACTCTCTTGCTCCTAGAAAGCTAATCCCAAATGGGGTTAAAAGAATCATTGCTTTTAAAAATATCTTTAAAATCAGATGAAAATAATTTTAATGTGCCTGTTATTTTCAGTCTATTGTTATTCGATTATCAAACCTCATAGTTTTACTGGCAAATGTTCTGAATCAGTAAAATATTTTACTTTTGGAATTGATAGTATATTTCATTTAGTACTGATTACACAGCAGAAATTCTTAATTCTCAAGACTTGGTTATAAGTTTTTAGATTTTCTCTAGTGTTTTCCATGGATTAGATTAAAATTTCAAGCACAAAAGAAGATAATTTGGATCACTTCTGCCTTGTTGTACTACCTCAGCTAAAAGTAAATTGTAAAAATAATCTTTGAAAATTGCTTCTATGTTCCCAAGCATAGGACATGCAGACTTGTCTTCTGTTTTTCTCTCCCAAAAGATTACTTTGGCTGCATTCCATCCTTCAGAAAATCAACTCATTTTAAGATGTTGA
The DNA here is from genome assembly GCA_013397075.1 of Rhabdornis inornatus. NCBI lineage: Eukaryota > Metazoa > Chordata > Aves > Passeriformes > Rhabdornithidae > Rhabdornis > Rhabdornis inornatus. The sequence continues at coordinate 53,989 of VWZS01007496.1, forward strand.
GTTGCCCTTGTTCTGTGCTGCCCTAAAATGACAAAAAAAGGAGTGAAGATAGATAGAGATAGGCTTCTCTCAGAAAAGTGGTGCCTTTTTATTTCCTTTTTGGGGTATACAGTACACACAAAATGCAGACAACAGTGTAAGTTAGAAAGTAATCACACCACACTCAGGAGGAGTCCTGCCAATGCTTGTAGAAATCAATACGTTGGTCCTACTGCAGTAAAATCTGTTTCCTCTTTGTCAGACCCAGACAGCAATCCTGACACTGTGAGGCTGGGTGTTCAGAGAGTTCTGTCTGCCGATGCTGCACCTTCTGTTTCATTTCACCCTAAGGGTAAGTAAGACATTATATTCAGTCCGCACACATAATAGTAACACAATGATTCAGAATACATTCAGACATTTGAAACTGCTCAGTCACAAATGTCAGCAGAAAGCTGGCTCTGCAAACTTGTTGTAGCACACACTTGTGACAACATTGTTTAAACATAAACGAAAAATGTTACTGACAAATGTCACTAGAAATGGGTTCTGCTCTTCAACTGTCGACCCATCTTATGCAAATACGTTACCTCCTTGAACCACATATGCCTGTATCTATCCTTCTGCCTTTGTGCTAGGATCACACTGGTGGGTTGACTGTAAGCAGCAATTAACAGTGAAGGTTTCAAAGTCCTTTCATATGCATAGAAAGCTCTGCAACAGTCTGCAATAAAGATTCACATTCTTTGTTCCTATATATGTGCTAGTGCACATCTCTATAGCAATTCCTACATGTAAGCATCATAGTTCGAAGCAATAGTTTTGAACAAATTTGTGGAAGAGGGTTAATCATGATATTCCTTCCAGCAGGTTTTTCTGAAGAGTTGACAATGCTTAGGTAAAAATTAATTTACAATTTCCAAGCCTTAGAGGGAAATAAAGGAGAAAGAATTAACGGAAAACTAAATGGAAAAGAATTTCCTTTAGTGAGTTACAGGTAGAAATTTTTAAAAGAATACTGTCTTCATTGTGTAAACAAAAATAAAGCGTAGTTGATGCCCTCAATAAAGTTCATGCTTGGCCTGGATTCATTTGAGGGTGCTTTTGTTATTTAAAATTGAATTTTTCTGTTGTGAAAAGTGTATTCTCTTGATGAGAATTCTTCTACATTTTTGAATATTACTGAACGGCTTAGGAAGCATTCTTTGCCACAGTAAATGTTAAAAAATTGTAGGCAAAATGGGTTTAGTTTTAAATTATATTAATCTAAAATACTGGATTGTCCAGACTGATACTCATCAGAACAGTTTCTTCCTGACTGCAGTTACAAGTAATGTTGAGAGGATGAAGAAATAAATTTATCCTTAGAGCAGGAGCAATAAGAAGTATAACTATAAACTATATCTATATCTTCATATGAAGATTGCACACACCTCTTATTTATCACTTGCTATGCAAATACTGCAATGACTGTCTTTTGTTATATGAGTTTATATGTAGCTTTTTAAAAATACTAGAACACAAAGTATATGAACCTCGGATTGTGGTTTAATTTTGTAAGCAAATTTTTTTATGTATGTATCCCTTATACTCTCCTGTGTTTATGACCAGAGACATAAATATATTAGAGTGACCTCACATGCATTTCCAAGAAGAAGTGGAAAACTATTTAAAATTCAGAGATTTTAACTTAATGGTTTTTCTCATCTAGCTTAGATTTATGCAATTATATTAAGCTGTTCATTCAACACATAAATATATACACCTATGCTACAATATTCGCTTATGGCATTCTTTATTTCCAACAGAATAAAAGCCTGTTTCTTTGCATAATCTTGAAATTATCATTGGAAAGAAAATCCGTCTCTGTACTAAATAATTTTTTGAACTTAATTAGAAATTCCCTGATGCATCTTCTCTTACCAATTAGGAACAAAGATGCATTTTTGCAGATAATTCCAAAGAGTCCACTTAGCTCAGATATAAGTACTGAGCTGCAAAACGCACTACACAGTGCTTGTGACATCTGACATAAAATGTCTAGTAGCGACACATAAAATTTCTAGTAGTGGGATAAAATATGATTAACATCATGGGTACTCTTCTTCATCTGAAAGCAGCTTAGAGCAGTGAAATATACCATGTATGTCTCATCCAAATTAAGTTGTAGAGAAAATGGGGTACAATTAAAACATATTTATAATTTCCAATTGAGTTTATAAGAAAAAGGAATAACCTTTCTTACTTTCAAATAGATGTGTTCTCTCTAATGCAAATCTTCATTTTTGGCAAAATACATGCTTTCCTACTCTAAAACTCATGTTTCACAGTTTCTCAGTGATAGAGAACAGAAGCCAAAGTATATTTTTCTGTACTTAAACAGCATGCACAATAGGCATGTCAGCAAAACTTATAGGGTAATGAAATAATGCTTTCTTTTAACCATCTGTCTCTTCACATCACTTTCTTTAATTGTTACAATCTGGTTTCAGTGATTCATAAGAAACAGTATTAGGTAACGTTAATAACAGTATTTAATTAGATGGTTTAAGATACATTTTGGAGTTAGACTGCAATTAGTTTAAAGCAACTGGAGGTGTGCATGTGTCAGAGGAGGTTATTTGTTTCGCTTTGCTTCACTGGCTGCTAAAGGGGAGGATCATGTTCCTCACCAGCCCTGTTATTTACAACCTTAGCTTTTTCTTCCAGCTTTCCCAACCCCCTCTCCCCAACTGTTACAGCCAATGGTAATTTAGATAACATCTAAAGCCTTGCCTGACAAGGTAAATTCAAATTATGAAGCAATCCTTCCACATAGAAAGACCTTATTTGTTAGATTAGTTGTGGATTGGCTCTGTATGACAGCTTGTTTGCAAAAGGTGAGCTATCTGCATTTCCAATGCAGGCAAGCATCATTTAAGGAAAAAATAGAGATGTCATTTCTCTTATTTGTCACAGAGTTAATGCAATACTCCTTCTCAGTTTTCTTCATTGTTTACTTCTTAGGAAAATAGTAGCAATGGCGTACCTTTGAATGCGACACCTAATTTTGTTATGGATGAACACAGTGTTGTGACAAAACAGTGGCACAGCTGCCATAACAGCTGTCACACATTAATCATGACAGTGACAAATAGCATAATTACTTTATCTGGAATGTCTAGCATGCAACTCAGTACGCACCACTGCAGCATAAGCATATCAAGCATGGTTTAATTAAAAGACATCAATATAGGTTAGTCAGACATGGTCTTGGAGACACTGATACAAAATGAAAATAAAATTATTTATCAATCCCTTTTCAGGAACACTCAAAGACCAATTACTTAGTCGACAAGGTAATTTGAATCTCTTTTCCTAATCAGCCCCTTTGATGCCAGTTCTGCATGGTGAATTGAGCTATTGGCACGCGTGTGTTTCTAACCCAAAACCTCAGCTATGTACCATGTTCAATGGTTACCCATTCTTCCAAGATGGCTTAAATGCTCACATCTGTCCCACATCCTCTGATTGAACAAAATGTAGCAAAATAACAAGCTTCATTGTATGCTGCTGTGGAAAACTTCTTTCCCACAGACTTTGCAATGGAGATAAAAAAGTGAAGCTTGTGTCACAATGTGTGCACTGGGCTCTGCAGTACACCTGCCAAGGCTGAAGAGTTATGTGTACTATAAAGACAGGTACCACTGAAAAACACAGATTCAGCTCAGACTTGAATTTCAAACAAGCTAAAACATTAAGAGGTAATTTTTTTTATTTTTTTTTTAATCAGAATCCTGTCCGGTTCAACAGTTCTTTAGTATCACTTTCTGAGTCCACATGTGTACACACTTTTGTAGCTGTTTTGTTCAGGCTTTTCTGAAGATAAAATACACACATAAAATGCTGCTGCCAAGGTTCACTTCACACAGCAAATTCCTTTGGTAATTACCAACTCATGGTATTTTTACTTTTTGCTCCAGATTTGTTAAGCTCTGCATCTCATTGAATTCACTTATTGAATTTCTAGGGGCAGTTCATGAATTGTACTGAAAGCTGACTCAATGAAATATTAATGAATCAATTTCCATAGACATGGATTCATTATCTCACTGGATGGCATCAGAAAACACAGTACTGCAGGCAGTATCCTTCCACCTGCCTGCCAGAGGATTTCATTTTATTATTCAATTTTTAAAGCCCACACTCATTCTAGGTAAGTTTACACTGGGAGTTTTTCAATCTCTTGCTCTAAGACAAAATTAAGGGGGGAACATAATTCAGATGAACCTCAGTAATCCATCAAATGTGATTTCCTATTAACCAGCAAAGCAAGATTTTCAGTGATTTGTTCTGGATGACAGAAAGCAAAGTTTTTTTAAATACAATAAATTCCTTAAAAATATGAAAGCTTTATTCTTCCTTTCTTCAATAAGAGGTACAAAGGGAAAATGGCAAAATATTTTAGTAATTGGCTTCTGAGATTAGAAAATTTACATCAAAGAATACAAGTTTTAATGACTGAATTTAAGATTTCTGTGCTTCTGCAGGGAAGCTATGTGGAGCTATAGTCTCCAGAAATGCATTTTGAAATTATTTCAGCCATATAAGTTTTAAAAATAACCCGTGGGACAGCCTGTGACGGCTTCCATAATTACTCATCTGTTCATTAATAATCACATATCTACCAAAATGAACTGCTTGCACATTAATCTTTCACATGCTTCAGGTTTGTAACCAAGATCATTGTACTGACTTCCTCTAGGTTAACCATGGAGGAAAGACAAATGGCATATCTCCTTTGGTATCCTGAATTTGGTGGACTAGAACTTGAGGTTCTGCCAGGCTTATAAAGCAGAAGTCATACTGTCAAGGTAAACAGCTTTCTTTAAATTTGCTTTCAGCGGAGTTAAACTTTGAACTTCTATCTGATTTCCCTGCACAGCCATGTTTTTAGGGTATTCCTTGGCACAATCAACTGCAAGCTAGAAGATGAAATTCCGAAATCCTTCTTTACTTACCTACCCCAGTTAACATGGAGGTCTTTCTTCTTCCTCTATTTGTGTTCATCAGATACCTAACAAAAGTACTCTCTTTCCCTAACAGACACCAGCAGGCTTTTGGTGTGAAAATTAGCAGCTGGCAATTGTATTTATCTGTTTGACTAAGAGGTTTATTATTTATCTTCCCTGTTGCAGTGCCCATGTGGCAGCACTGATATTGAGCAGCTGGACAGATTGCACCCTGGAGCCACATCTGTAGCTATATAGATCAACACCACTTTTATTGCCTCAATGCTGGAGAAGTTTATCTTCTGTCAGTTAGATTTACTACCTACTTCATGAACTGTTAAGGGCCTTCCCTTCCTCTCCTCCAATTTGATTTTGAAAGCTTGCTACTGTAATCTGGTACTGGTCATTAACAGCTGATTAGTTGAGTATTTGCTTTTCTATTTTTAAATTAATAGGGATTTCCTGTTGGGTTTGCAAAGATGAATCTGGAATGGTGAAGAGAATGAACAGTGATTGCTCAATGAAACTGGGAAATGGTTTTATAGGGCTACAAAATACAAACCAGTAAAAATTATAAAAAAGTGAGTGCATCATGCATCATATCTGTTTCAGTCATTTCTTAGTATTTGAACAGATTAATCAGTAATTGCTCACATTTGGCTTTCTTCCCTGAGAAAGTTGAGTACTAAATTGTTTGCTTCCCATAAGGAATAACAGAAAATAGATTCTAATGACAATAGCAATCATGTCCTAGTTATATTCCGTATGTTTTTTTAAACAGTTTATTAAAGGAACTACATTTTTATAATGCACCCATGAACACAGTAATAGCAAGTTTTTATCCAGATAGCTGCCACAGTAGCAAGGCAGATCCAAGAAACAATTTGGGCTAGTTTTTGGGGCTAGTAATGGCTGAAAGATACTAGCTCTTTTTCTCCTCCAAGTATTGTAGAACCTGCCAACTGAGATCCAGCAACATTCAAGAGGTAGGACATTGAACTGTCTTAGCCCAGCAGGTATGCACGCAACTTGTCATTGGAACATTGCTTTCTCCATTTTTCTCATTGCATCAACAGTCTGCAATTATATGGAAGCAGAATTGTTCTTGTTTTTTTCCATTTCACTCCTTACAAGACGAAAAAAATTGATACCACTTTCCCACTTCGGAGGACTATAAAATAAAATATTTGAAAATCAAACATTCTCAAGTTATTTGAGTTCAGTTCAAGGGGTAAAACTAGTGTTTCTACATATGTCAGTGGAGATCTGTTTTCATGTTCATTTACAGACCAGAGACGTTTTGTGTAATTCCTCTGTTTGTTATGTAAATCTCCAAAATCATTTTCTGTCAAGTGGTGTCTCATCAGTTGTTACGTTTGTTTCAAATTAACAGCACACATATTGGATTCCTCCAGCTTCCTTTTCCAGTAAATAGCTTTGTGAACCTAAAACTATAAGTCGTGGGTTCTATGTCCCACCATTTAAGAGAGCTCATAATGACAGAGTTCATTGATGCTCTTTGCAGATCAGATCTCCACTGCAGCATGACATATGTTAGTCCAAAGGAGAACTCCAGGCAAAACCTGACTATCTGTACACAGCACAAAAGAATCCTGCAATGGATTCAGAAAACAGAAGCATTTTCAAGAGGGATGAAAAGGATCAGAGTATAATTTGATGTGCAGCGAATGTATCCAAAACGTTTTTTACCTTGGTATAGGGTTTATATGAGAGGCTCTGGGCAGAAGTCCACCAGTAACAGTGTTTCCAAAACAGAACTGAGAAGGATGATGGGTAGAAGCAAGAAGTCAAACCTTGCATATTTAAATGATAATCTAATGATATAGAAAGTTCCTTCTTTCCTTCCCCATAATTTCTAAATATTAAAATAACTCAGTTTCTTCAGTTCTTTGAAAAAGATACTCATATTTCAAATGGCCATTTGCAGCAGGTTAAGGCTTGAGGGTTTGTTTGTTGTGTTCATAACTGCAGTTCTCACTGAATTTTTTATAAAAGTCCAAAACTAAGTTGCTCAAAACAAATTCAGCAATATTTTAGTCAATCCTTGTTTAAACATTTTTGTATTTAGTGATCTTATTTTTCATCGTGGCTAGTTAAGATTTCATTCTGTCTATCTGGAATATATATTTCCCATGTTTAAGTTAAGCCCTGTGAATTCCCAAATCAAAGCAGCACTGTGTTTTTATACTAGAGCATCCAGTCAAGTCTTGTGCATAAAAGATTTAGCATGAGCTAACCAAGAGCAGATTCATTCATCTAAATAAATTCAGTGCAGGGAATGTTGCTAATGAAATAGATATCAAGCTACCTAGACACCTTAGGAAAAGTTAACACTTTCTGTTAAGTATCCCATTGATCTTTATGAATTACAGTTGTGTTCTGTGTAAAATGCCTGATTTTAATCCATTTGATATTCATGAATGTGTCAAAGGCATACCCAGAGAGAGATCTATATAAGGAAAAAACCTTACATAAGACCTATTCTCATTCCTTCCATGGAGATGGTAGTTTTAATGCCATGGTGTACATGTATGCTTTTGTTACACTTCACACTGCACAGAAGGACTAGGCAACAGCAGGCTGTTGAAACAGTCACCTTTTTAACAAGCTTTAGTTAGATTCACCAACCGTTATATTTGGCAGATTGTGGCCATATGGATCTGCAGACATGATTTCCTGTTCAGCCTTCATATCATCATGTACATGTGACATGACAGATCTAACCCATGTGCAGGACTCCATTTTCCTCCCTGAGATTTCTACCACCTGGTCTGGGTTGCAAGAGCTGCAGCAAAATTCTTTAACTTTTTAGAGCAACAGTACACTTATGCTTTCTTTGGACACGAAATGTTCTGAGAAATTGAGAAGCTACCTTTAAGCAGAGATTCTTCTGTAACCTGTCCTCATGTCTAGCTATGTTTTCTCTCTGATCATGTTGTAGTGGTCACTCCACACAAACTTGCAATCTTCTCCAAATATGTCAGTGAAGATCAACATGAAAATACTGGGTTTTGCAGATCTACAATAGAAATATTAACAATTTGCACCTGCAACAGGGTGTATTTTTTGCTAGAGTTATGAGTTATCTGTTGGAAACGAGGGTGGAAGTAAAGAAAGGGACAGCAACAACACTGCTGTGGTTGTGATATGGTAGCAAAGTTTTTCTAAAGAGAATATTAATGTGAGTAAGCCTAAGGAGTCTCCATTTTCTGAGTAGCTAAATCACTACAAAGCAAACAGACTGAGGAGTATTTAAAAATGTGGGCTTATTTATTTTGCCACAGAGGAGTATGGATCATAATTTGAATGTTTCAGAAAAAAGGAAGATAAATACTTGAAAGATGTAATGTACTATGTTTTCACATCTTTCTATTAGGACTACCTAATACAAACCTAATTAAATTATTAGGTTTTAGAAAACTTTTAAGAAACTGTGTTAAAGGTGTGTTTATATCTTTTAGGTTAATTCTGCGAAAGTTCTACTGAAAGCACAAACTCAGTTTTGGAAATGTTCACGTATGTCTAATGAATAACAGACAGTTAAATGAGGGTTAAGTATATAGTACAGGCTAGAGGCTTCTGGCATGGCTTATTTTTGGGTGGGTCTTGTGTTTTCTGGTGTTCTTTGTTTGTTTGTGGGTTTGGTTTTGTTTTATAAATTACTGTCTAGGCATAGGGCAACACAAATATACCCTTATGGTTCCACATCTAGGCAAGTGTGAGTTTCTCAACAATATAGATCATTCACTCCATCACTTTTAGTTTTGCTAGCTCAGAGATTTCTGCTTTTTTGGGGTGTTGCAATCATCAAAAGCAGCAACAAGCACACTAAGTATGGAGTTACATTCAAAATACAGGCCTGAGGCTGTTAGGTCTTTTGAAAAATTAGACTATCATACTCTATTTTGTAATCTCAGCTTGATGCACGCATGAATGTGTCACTAATGCACCATGAACAAAAAGCAAAATTATGTTACGATTAGTCATTATTGTAGAGGAAGAGGAGATATTTGGGAATAAGTTTTAAACTTTGGGCAGTTTTCAGACCACCACGTCCTATTTATACTTCTACACCCCACAAAATGGACATGTCACAACCAGACTCCAAATGTTCTATTTGTTCTATGATGAAAGATGTAAGCACACTTAATATTTGAGGATAACAACCAAACATTCTCTGGCTTAATGTCGAGGTACATGATTTGAATGGATACACTCCTATGACATTATAATACATGTTCTTTCTCATATTGTTATATAATTGTTATTGTAAAGCATATTCAGTAATAATTGAATCATAATAATAATCCAATTATTCACTAACAATAGTGTCCTTAGCATAATAATAATTTTACAGTTAGTCTCCTAGCAGGACATAAAACTCCAGCAAAATAGAGTAAGAACTTTTCAGCTGAACAGATCACTGACCTCTTTATTATCTCTCATCAGCAAAAAGGAATATTAAATAAAATTTACTTTGATTAAGTAAAATTTGCTTTAGTTTAGGAAAGAAAAATATTGTTTGACTTTGTAGAATAAGATTATGCCAAGAAGTTAAGCTGTCCGTGACTATCCTGGTAAGCAGTTTTACTGAGCTTCCACTTTATAAGATCTATCCTATAAAAATGACTTTTTTTTTTCCCTAGAGAATTCTTTTCCTAGAGAATTATTACTAAACATCTTAACTAGCCAAAAGAAAATCAGTAGAGATCAGATTCCACCTGCACACATAATGTGTAGGTCCACACAAACCTGTAATATTATGTTGTTTTGCAATTTATGCTGAAACTCTTGCTGCTTTTTTTTCCTCTTAAAATTACAAGCATCCTTAGTACTCTTAAAGTAATTACTATGGTAAAAAAAGTTCCCTTAAGCTACTCTAATAAAAACTGTGTTAATGTTTACCTGATGCTAACACTGTGCTGAGAAGGCACTATGCTACAGGATTGACTATTCATTCAAGAGAAGCAGATTTGAATTAGAGAAACTGGGCTAAAATTTCCAAGCACCACACACCCCTGAAACAAGTCCCTAAGTTGCGGATGTAATAGTAAAAGCTAGTTAGATACCTGTACGCACATCAGAGAAAGAAAAGGAGGGTAAATGAAGCAAATGGAGAACATTTCTGGAAGATCTGATAAATCGGAAGCACATGGCTCGGCATTCTTGGTATGTAAAGTAAAAGGTCAGCCAAGGTCCAGAGCCAACTGAGAAGCAGCCATGCATTCTGCATAGCGTTACAAGAGAGTTTTGGAAAGCCAAACACATAGAGAGATAAGTTTGTTTATAGCTAAAATAGCCATAACAGATGTCTATAAAAGAGCTGCTCGTATGAGCCATCACTGCTAGAATACAGGTTGCTTTTCTTGGAAAAACATTTAAGTGGCATTTCTCGCAGGATTAAGAAATGTAACACCTTCTCTGAAGATGGAACATAAGATCTACATCTGAGAAAGCTCTAAATATTACCAACCATGGTGGCACCATCCCATGGACTGATCTCTCTCCTCAATGTACAGGTCTAAGAAGACACTTCTCAGCCCATGTCTGAGTGGCTTGAGAGGTTGACCGCTGCCCCAGATGAAAACAAGGCTAGAACATGCATTTTATGAACCCTTCACATTAACTACCTCAACTTCTTTTCCTTCATTTCTCTCCACAGCCCTAAGGCAATTAAGCAATACCTTATAAAAATACCAAGCTATTTGTATCAATACTTACTCACTATGAATCCGGTAAATTATGTTGAAGGGGTTAAACTCATATGAAAACTAAGTGAAACCTCAGAAACAACCAGAGCTTGGACGGACCAACTTCTTTAAACCTGATCCCCAGGGGTTTCAAAGTATCAAAGACAGAAAGTAACTATTACAGAAGTAAGAATAACTCAGGATTTTTCAGAGAACTACTGCACGGTAACTTTAGTCTGGCAAAGAAACTCTGAAGGACGAAACAGGTCTGTTTCATCGAGAATCTGCTATGACCCATGTGTTAATAAAAATTGTGCAACTTCTGCCTCTGCTACCTGAAAAGGGCAAAGAATCCACACAGCTCTCTTTGTATGCGCTGCACAGGATAACGGAACAAGAAGAAACAACTAGGACGTCTATTACATATATCCTTAAATGATTAAATGAAAAGTTTGTGCTGGGCAGCATTTAATATCCACAAGTGGTTTTTCATAATTTTTCAGGGGTAATATCTAGTACACTAACGAAAGAAATTGAAAACAATATGATGAAACCATGAATTCAAGAAAGGCCTGCCAACCCATTACAGACCGTTGGAACAAAAGACCCTCTTATTAAAAAAAAAATTGAAAAGAAAAAAATAACTGGGAAAAAGAAATTGAAAAGGAAAGGAAATTACTAGATGTTACTATAACTGGGACAGATTGTATCAGAGGATTATTAGAATTTGGAGGAGAACATTATTATTTTCTAAATTGAATTGGATTATTTATTACAGTTCTAAGAAGTATTGAACACAAGGAAGATTCCAAGCAAATATTAGATTAGACTGGGAAATAATATAAACGAAAGAAGTGGCTCTGAGATAAATCTCTATACAAACATTACAAATATTAAATTCTCCTTCATGTAGCTCTGATCTGATAAGGATAGCTTTACATTTTCTAAATACCTAGTTCTGTAGTTCTAGTTGCTACCCATGTAGAAAAGCTATTAGCCACTTTCTGATTGCAGGAAATTCCAAGTTCAGTAGAGGTACTACAGAGAAGGGATATTTTTCAGTCCTAATCAGGTCCCATCTCATACTTCATTCATACTTCACAGGCCTTCTGTGACAACAGATTCTCTGTATTCAGTAGATGAAAAAATGGCATGCAATGGTACCTCCTTTCTAACATTATTCATTTTCCCATCATAGACATCACTTTTACAAAGATGGGAAATTGAAAATCTGGAAATACTGAGTTTATTGTCTCCTGTTAAGGCCAAATAGTATTTCTTTAGATCTTCTCTCTTGTTAATGCTTTCTTAACAAGAACTCAGAGGAAATTTATAATAAATGTTAGAACTGCACACTCATGGTGATCATTAAATGCATGTCTGCAGATGAAATATCATAGTCATGTGTGAATGTGATTTCAAAGACATAAAACGTACAGTTTGTGTCCAGCTTCTGTTACTGGTAATTGCCTCAAGAGCAGCCCAGCCCATAAGTACTCTACTTATGCTTGCTGGACACTTGCCATAAATATTAGGAATCAGGAAGTTTGAATAAATCCCCTGAATTGAAAGTAGTAGTTAGTAGGCGAATGCTTTCCTTTTCTGGATTTTGCATCACACATCAACTCATTATTCAAGTAATTTATAAGTATTTGGAGTTTGCAAATATTATCTTCCTCATCTGATGAAAGCATTTTTTCTCATATACTGTATTTGTGATTTTGCTATCACTCTTACACCACAAAAGTGTTTTGCTATTCAACAGAGGCTTTTGAATCAACTATTTGGTTAAAATTATCATAACTGTTCTCGACAACATCTTGTCAAGAATGACACCATGTGTCCATTAAAAATAATATGGACTCTTGTCCATGACTATATTTTGGGACATGACCCCAAGAGTGTTAACTGATGACACAAGTAAAGCAGCAAAACCAGAATTCTACACAATTAAACCAGAGAGAGCTGCATTCACTATTCTCCCTTCTTTACAAACCTTACCCCCACTCCTTCTTTACCATGCTGATAGGAGAGAACTGGTCACTTGGAAGCATGAGAGGGAATTTCATTTTGACCAGAGGCAAACTGCTTCATGCAAGCCTTGATGTTATAGTAAATCAAGAGCTTCAGGATCTGGGTGGTGTTGTGTTGTGGGGTCAGAGAGAGTGGTGGTAGGGTTGTGATTTTTTTGGTTTTGTTTTGCAGAAATACAGAAAGCATTTAAATCCCATGTTGGAACTATTCCCAGGGTTCTTGACAGAAAAAAACAAAACAAAACAAAACAAAACAAAACAAAACGACAAAAACACAAATAACAAACAAACAAAAAAACAAAAACACAAAAACAAAAACACAAAAACAAAAACAAAAACAAAAACAAAAACAAAACAAAAACAAAAACAAAAACAAAAACAAAAACAAAAACAAAAACAAAAACAAAAACAAAAACAAAAACAACCAAACAACAATGGTGAACGCACACTTATTTAAAATTATTTTTCAAAGTGCATTCTCCTCAAATTGTGTCACAGCAAGGCAAATAAAAAATCAAACCTCTTTCACTTATAATGTTTGTATTAAACTTCAAATCATCAGATAGACAAACACAGCTCCTTTCTCCCTGGATGCTGGGGGTTGGTTTTTTCCTTTGCTCTCTACCTGTGGAATTTTTTCATTTTTTCCCATTGACACGCTAAGGGCCTGATGGCTGGGTCCTTGAGACCTTGAGATGGGGGAGGGAGAGCCTCCCTGCTTTTTTGGAAGTTTCTCTGGGACGGTGGGGGGGAAGGGGGAGAACACCGTGAGACCAGAAGCAGGTAAAGGAGAGTGGGGCGCAGTTGCTGGCTCTCGCTCGTTTTGGCTCTCCGAGGAGGACGATGGATACCTCACCCTGCCATCCCAACGCTGGGATCTGCCTCTTCTGGTGTGGGACCGTGCACCCCTGCTCGGATGCTCTCCTGCTCCAGTCTGCCATCTCCAAGCATCCTGTTGGAGCACTGGGACCGACACCGCTCCGGGATCCATGAGCAGAGCCTCTCCTCCACCCTTCCCATCCCGGACACAGCCGCCATCACTCCCAGCACTCCCGCAGCCATGTTGTTGTTTGCCTCGTTATATATATGTATATATACATATATACTGGCAAAGAACTGTTATTCCTATCCCTATATCTTTGCCTGAGAGCCCCTTAATTTCAAAATTATACCAGTTCAGACGGAGGGATCTTACTTTCTCCATTTCAAGGGAAGGCTTTGCTTTCCCTAGCACACCTGTCTTTTCAAACGGGGACACTGGGAAAGGCCACTGGACTACAAGGAGAGAGCAGACTAGCTTCAAGGACTGTGCTCAAGGAGGACAGCTCTAGGTAATCCACGAACCCTCAGATCTAACCGTGAAGGAGCAGGCACAGTGTCACTGCACAAGCCCTTCAGACACCACCACTAATTACCAAAAAGATATGGTGTGAGGGCCCTGCAGGTGTGCTGCATCAGCACTGACAGCCTGCTCTGCTTTGCGACCCGCCTCTGTCCTCATCAGCACTGTCAGAATCTGAGCACCTCATTAATATCTATGAATTAATTTAATCTCTGAGCTAAAAAAAAAATCTTCCCCACTGTGTAGACAAGACTGCTGCTACTCAGGGCATAAGCAAGGATCAATTTCATGCACACAACCAGTGTTTTAGTTAAGGCAGACTAATTTCAGAAGAAAATTGTGCCTACTGAACAAGCTAGCACTTGCTGGAACCTGTGTCCTTACTGACCTCACCTGGGGGACGTCTCTTTGTGTGCTTGTAAGGCTAGAAGGAACCCTCAGAAATTGTCTATATGCTACAGCTTGACTGTACACTTTGGTCCTGTCCTGATTAAAATTTTAATGGTCATTACTTTACCTAGAGAGCATATAAATTGATTACTTAACATCCATAAAGCATGTCAGATCCTCAGGAGGATTGAGGGAATACTATCCTCACAGTAGACCAAATTTTGGAGTTTTCTCTTTCTGATGAGGGTCCATCATTCAATAAACATATGCATGTACTTGTTTGGCAAGAACTCGAACACGTACTGATGACCCAATGCTTCCACTAGGCAAGTTTCTTGTGTACTGATATGGGATTGATTAATTCATTTATTGTTGGAGTCAATAAGTCCGGAGTCTCTCTGATTTCTTCAGAGAGAAATCAGAGTGCAGGGATTGAATTAAAGCCTTTGGATGGAATGAGTGAGTGAGTAGATGGAATGGGTAAGTGAGTAAGTAGAATAAGTTTTAAGTGCTTTTAGAAAGTAGAAGGTCTTAGATGCCTGAGAAGTAGTACATGTTCTAATGAAGGTTGAAAAACATACTGGTGTTTCCTTAGAGGCTCCAAGAACCTAGCTTCACACATAATAGTGTTAGAGTTAAGAATATTGGTTACATTTTTCAGTTAGAACAAGACAAGCCATGTGCGTAGTCTATACACAGCCTGGCATGCTAAGAAACTAGAATTCTAATAGGTTAAGAAGTAATGGTCCGAGTTTGTGTCTTAGCTTGTTGGGAAGTTTCTATAAAAGAACATGCATTAGGGAGAGCTGGTGCTCTATGCCATGGCTTTATGCCATGGCTTTATGCCATTGCATTTTGCCACTACAGTTTTGCCATTGCTTTTACCACTTGCTTTTATGCCACATGCTTTTGCCATTGCTTTGCTTTGTTTTTGCCTTTGAGACTGATGTGCTTTTGTAATAAATAACTTTATAGCAACTATTAGCTTCTTCGCTTTTTGAAAAAAAAAAGCCGACAGTATGGGTGCCCTAGAGCACCTGGAGGTTTCCTTAACCTCAAAATTTGTGACCTGAGTTGCTGGTATTTTATCTGATGAACCCTAACAGCCCCATTTAATGAACTTTTAATTACTTCATGCTTCATCCTCACAGCTCCACCTTTCCCCTGTATGTACCACATTGTCCTTTATTGCCACATCTGAAACATATATACAAAGTGAAATTTCCAAGAACCTAAATTACTTTAGTCACACAGAAGTCCCAGAAGCTTTTAGCTCATAAGTGCTTCTGAAAATTGTATTGAAGCTCTGTGGCACAAATATAAATCTTACTACATCTTACATATTTTTGGTGTTGTAATTGCAAATTGTAACCGTTTTTGAAAAAGTAGTTATTTCAGACATATTCAAAATACTGTCTCCCTAGCAATCTACAGCTGTTCGGCACCAACCAGAATCTTGTCCATTGAGAGAAAAAAATGTTTTATCACATTATCATTTTTATTGTTATGAATACTAGACAAGAATTTTCTCACTGATCACGAGCCTCAACTTTCAAAGGTGACCTTTAATTTATTGAGAAGAAACAAGAAAAAACGTTTGTTGCTGACCAATTACTTCTATTATACAGTTGTTTCAGTCAACCAAATGCCAACTGCCACCTAGAAGTGTTGTTTCCAGTGGTAAACTCAGGGGCTTCTGGCAGGCAGAAATTGACAAAAGTATTTGCAGAAGTTGGGGATAAATTATGGAGAAGATGCTGACCAGTTGGGTTTTTTTTTAATTCTGGGTAAGGTGCATCTTGTTCCAGACTACATGTGGGGCTGGACCACAGCATAGAAAACTGTCAAAGAGGCTGCAAGTGTACAAAATGAGCCTAGAGATGGCTAAAAATGAGAAGACTTACTATTCTTTAAAGGTGTGCAACATATTAGATTGAAGGGATGGAACATCTCTTGCATGAGGAAAAGCACTGGTGTTGTTCAGCCTGGAGAAGAGAAGGCTCTGGGAAGACCCCTCTGAGCCTTTCCAATACTGAACTAGAACCTATAAACACTTTAGCATGGTCTGTTGCAATAGGATAAGGGGTGATGTCTTTAAACTGAAAGAAGGTAGATTCAGGTATAAGGAAGAAACTTTTTATGAAAAGGGTGGTGAAACACTGGCACAGATTGCCCAGAGAGGTAGTAGACATCCCATCACTGGGAACATTCAGAGCTCTGAGCAAATTCTTCTAGTTGAAGGAGACCCCTCCCATGTCAGAGGTATCAGACTAGATAACCTCAAAATGTTGCTTCCAACCCAAAACTATTCCATGAAACTATTCCCTGGATAACCCTGGAAGTGACTCTTCCTCTCTAATTCCTTATCTCTACAGAGGGACTGTGCTTCACTACTTAATTACACTTCAATTTGTTCTTGATGGTCAGACAAAAGGAGGATGTTTTGATGCCTTTCCCAAAATATGCAAAAAAGCTAGAGAAAATGCAGTTTGCAGATTGTCAAACCTGAAAAATGCTGCTCATTTTGAAGCCATTACCAAGAATATATATTTCAAAAATAAGCTCTTTTTCATACAGAGTGCTATAGTATTAAGGATGCTACTGGTGGGGGTGCAGTTTATAGTAGGAAATTTATAAGAAAAATGGAGAAAAAATGAGGCACAGAAATAATGTAGCAGACTGAATGACTGTTCTCTGCCGGTAGAGAGGACTCCAAAATATGAATCATACTGGTTAGTTAAATCCTCTCCTCTTAACTCACATTTTTCTCAAGAACAAAAGGATCTGCTTCAGTCTAAAGTTGACAATTTCTAGAAAGGCAAAACCACAGACCTCTACAGGACCAGAAAAAGGGATGTGGTCAATATTCTACTACCAGTAATCTAAGCCTTATGGGAAACTGCACCTTTCCAGTTTACTGTCCACTTCTGCAAAACACTTGTGCCAGACTTTAAAGGTTACTATACATCAGTTTACTTAGATCAGTGGCCTCAGCAAGAGTCAATGAGAATAATGGTAACAACATCAATGTAAATGTACACTGATTTACTCAAGCTGAGAATACAGCATGAAAAAAAAATCAGCATGGTACAGGGTCAGGTGTAAGTCAGATACTTGATTTGAGAATAGGAAAAAATCAGTTCCATCAAGTAGCAGAAAAACTGGAGTGCAGTAAACTTCTATAGTTTTCTACCAGGAAAACTCGTATATTAATCTTACAGCAATTTCTGATCAGACTAGAAAGACAAGCCCTTTCAGACAAAGTCTTATTGAAGTTGTATGTGAACTCTTGGTTAGAAGTTTTCTTCTATGACTAGTCATGAGACTACTTTTGAGAGTAGTCCCTTTGTGACACATTCCCATCTTTCTATGACACAGTACATATATATTAGAAAAAAAGTGTTTTCATTTTCTTCTAGCTATACTTACATTCTATCTATATATTCAAATTATAAATATTCACATTTGATATTTTATGTGTATTTAAATATGCATATCTCTGTTTATCTCTATCATCTACTTATGGATCACTATTATATTTATTCTGTACTCTGAAGGCTGAAACAACATACTGCCTGGAAACTGTCAAGTTGACTTTAGTTGACTAAAATGTCAAGAAATACCTAATATTTTATTCTTGATAATTTCCAAAGTATCTTATGCCTGTAGTAAGCAATTATACAGACTTGCCATCTAGCACAAAACATTATCTGTTTCCACAAAAGTGAAATTTTGGGATTAAAAATAATCAAGCAGACTAATAAAATCTTTCTTGGAAGCAAGAAAATGAGAACTATATCACAGCTCTCTGTGAAATTATATATGTATATAAAATAACTTTATCATAGATTAAAAAAATAAATTCAGATGAACGTTATTTTTCCTAATACAGCTTCATGTTGTGTTCTTAAGAAATTGAGGTTATGAGCAGGCTTTCAACAGGGGCTTGAGGTTGACCTGTGTAGCCCCAAGTCTTTAAATGCAAGGTCACCTTCTCAGCAATTCTCCCCCCTTTTCCTAGAATTATGTGGCATTTCATTTGGAGACCAAACCCACATCCCCACTCTCCGTTATTGTATAGGAAGTACCTAACATGACACAGTATTTTCACATGCTGATCCTTCTTCTGGTTCATTAATAAATTAGAACATTTAAAATCCACAATAAAACTACATTCTCATGTCTCATAACTGCATTGTTAAACTGCATTTTAAAACTGTACAGATGATTAACACATTTTCTGCAAAGCCTAAACATAAATATAGGCTTACATTTAAAGAAAAAGCATTGCACTCTCTTATCAATTTCCATATTGTTTATATCAGATAAGATATTAAATTTCAGTTCCACATTGCACAGAAACTAGAGATTTTAAATCATGAGTATGCATAACATTAATTCAGTAGGTATGATGTGTTTGGCAATAATGTAAAGAACAAGAATATCACATTGTTTGAGAATGGCCAGGCAAGAAATTTCTGAAACATGATAGGATAAAATTAAAGGTGTTAAGAAACAGCATGGTGGTCCATTTCAGGTTTTTGCCTCTGAAGCACTCTTCTGACTTGATGCAGAAAGGCTGTTTCAACTTGTTTTGAGCACTTGTACAATGATAAAAGTTAAAAATATATTTATAGCTATAGATTATAGAAAAAAATAGGTTCTGTTCTCATGGGATTCAGAGATCTTTGGCATTACTCATGGACCACTAACATGTATCTTTATCCTGGAGAAGGAGGGAATAATATGCCACTTTTGCAACATAATCCTTAATAAAAATCTCATGGTGCTTTACAAACATTAAATAATTAATATTCTTCATTTTTCAGAAAGCAGTTACTTTTAATGTGCTCACGAGCAAATAGCTAGATAAAGGCCAAAATTTTGCAATGGGCTAAGACAAATGAGGGAAATTTCCATTGGTCTTTTTAAAATATGTACCAAAGATCTTGCAGGAACTCTTCTAACCATGTGATTCAGAACATTCTCATCATATGAGAGGTGATGTTGTATGACACATGATCCATGAAGCTAGTCTTCCCTGATGGCAGAAGAAATCTAAATATTGAGACAAATTATTTCCTTCCCCCACAATTTCACATAATTTCATGAGCATTTTCAAAGACTTTCCCAAATATAGTTATCTCTTGTCTGCATAATAATGTGCAAAACAGAATTTTCTCACTTTCAACTAAAATATACTTGTTTTTCTTGTGGCTTAATTAAATTGAATCCCTCACAATATAATAAGTAATTTTTGTTATTAAGAAAAGCGTATATAATTTTTTATTGCAATGAGAGGCAATAGTGTAGAATTGAGCTGTGAAAATTTAAGGATTCAAATATTTTTCAACAGTAAGTGGTTTGTTTCATCCATTTATTAGAATTTTTTAGAATTTTAGCCCCTTAATGCCTTTATTCTGGAAATTTACTCTATAAAATCTCATACAGACCATGTTCAGAAAGCTTGGAAAATTCGGTGCCATTCCTCTGCTGCTCTGCAGAAGAAAATTGAGACATAATGCTGCCATGAAACATACCAGCCTCTGCAGGTCCATCTACCAGCAGCATAGAAACTAACTTACTAAATCTCTTCATCATTGAAATGAGGTAATGCAGCATTTGAATCCAGATTACTGTGTCAGTGTCATTCCACGCATGACTTCCTTGGTGTATTCACACAGGACCAGAATGCAGCTACAACAACAGTGTTAATTCAAATTGCTTTCCTGTTATTAAAACATATTCTACTATTTCTTTTAGCTTTCTACTATATGGAAAAAATAATTATAAAAATAACCTTAAGGTCCAGAATTAAGAAGTAAATTACAAAATAGCCAAAGAAAAGGATATTAGCATTATGTCCCATCTCTCTCTCTCAATACCAAAATTTCACAAAACTATTTACTTCTTCCTACCAGACCTATATTCTCTGGAATTAACCATGAGTAATTTTTTTTTTCCTTTTGGAAAAAGAGAGAAAGAAGCAAAAAGCCAAATAAGTAAGGAGAGTGGGATAGTGAGGGTTGTGTGTGTGCTCAACCACCCCTCAACAGAGCTGTGGAGTATCTGTGTAAACAACAGAGGTACTCACAGCTTCACCTTAATTTATTCTTCTACTCATGTCAGTTCAATTATCCAACTTAGGCTGCTGCAGAATTACCAACTTTCTGATGCTATTTTTCTACATGAAAATGAAAAATTTTAGGGTCTTTTTCATTTCAGCTTAAGAGCAAACATCTACATTGTTCTGCTTTTAATGGTTTCCATGACTGATGATGAACAGGTGGCAAGATTTGGTCAGTTCTTAGAAAACCAGAATGTTGATTAATAATAGAACAAATCTGGCACAGACCTAACATCCAATTTCTCTTTGCTTTTTTAACTCCACCGATTTGTCTTATTTTAAATCTACCTTCTGGATCTCTCTTTAACTTGCCTCTTTCTGCTTCTGAGTCATCAATTTGGTTCTGAACATTTCCCTGACTTGATTTTTTTTTGCCATAATATGCTACAATGTCAGAGAGCAGGAGTTGGATTCAATGATCCTGATGGGTTCCTTCCAATTCAGTGTATTCTATGTGGTCAATGGGAAGTAAAAAAAAAAGAAGAAAACAAAAACAAAACCCACAAAAACCTACAACAAATCAACCAAATAAAACCCCACCAAAAAAAACTTCTCAGTTGATGTCTTTCAAAACAACATGGACATGAACAGTAACACATTCTTGCAAACACAAAAAAAATATAGGACTCTGCTGATCTTCCTGTATCATGCAGCTCTCACATTACTGACCTTAGCCAACAGATATCTGGTCCCATATGTGATTCTTTCGCATGCTGGATATTCACATTTATTTCCCTATTCATCTCATGATATCCCCTTCCTATTTATTCTTCCTTTTATGTTGATATTACCAAGTTTTGCATGAAAATGAGCCTAAACATTTTTTTTTTCTTAAAAATTAGTTTGAAAATGCCAATATTAAAAGGCAATGAATAGGGACAAATTTCAATACTTTGGTTCCTTGTACACCACATAGATTTCTGTTTTTCAGAAGTCACAGTATACTAACTGTAATTGCAAATTGTTACTGGTTGTGTTCTTTTTGGAAGCAGAACAGA